>CM063510.1:174168697-174193697 GCA_032207245.1 Pardosa pseudoannulata | reverse complement strand
AGTTTGACAAACCTTCTAATAATATTGATGATTAAAGTTCCAATTTATAGATAGTAATTAACTGTGGGGAAATCCAGAAGATAAGTCTGTAGATCTCTCAAAATTAGGTCTACCCTTTTAATTTAAACTAGGACAGAAATTTTAAGAAGCTGTAACTAAGAAAGCATAAAGCAAATAAACTCAAAATATACATTTTTATTGTTCTCATTAAAATCATTGTTGTGCTCATTATTTGTAACGTTCAATCCTGAAAAAGGAAGAAAAATAAACAAACCACAAACCTCTTTAGTTCTATTTACAGATAATAAGGAATCATTCTTCTTTCACTTTCATTCCCATAAGCCGGATGGCAGATTATTTTACTGAAAATGGAAAAATCAATAACAGCAAATAATTTCTGACAGACGTGTATTAAACCAAAAGTAAAACGAGAGAAAAAAAACCCTAACAACAATCGAAGTCATAAATGAGGTAACATTCTATAATTTAGAGTTTTCGTCATAATTGGCTCTTCAGTTTTCGTTTTATTGGAATTCTACGTTCTGAAGAAGCAGCCGAAAAGCTATATTTTGCGTCTTTATTCTGGACGTAGAACGGGAACTGGGGGTTATGTTGTTAGTCGTTGTGATTTGGAGAACGTAATGGAGAAAATAAAACGCTATTGATTTTTGAAAAAAAAAAGTAAATCGGTTATCTTTTAAGTCTTTCCAACTTTGAGACATTCTATAAATCTTCTTTTATAAATAGATTGGTTTCTGTAAAAGTAAAAATGCATTTTTGAAAAATTACTTTTTCATTTTTTTAAATTAATAGTGAAAATATCTTAAATTCAAATAATTAAAACCACATGTTTTTAGGATGATTGTTTACCAAGGAATATTGTTACACTAACAATGCATGCCCTACACTCTAATAAGAATTAAATTTATCTTTGAGAATAATTTTTTCGAATTGTCAAAAATTAATAATGAAAATATTTTAAATTCAAATAATTAAAACCTCCTGTTTTTAGGATGATTGTTTACCAAGGAATATTGTTACACTAACAATGCATGCCCTACACTCTAATAAGAATTAAATTTATCTTTGAGAATAATTTTTTCGAATTGTCAAAAATTAATTATGAAAATATTTTAAATTCAAATAACTAAAACCACATGTTTTTAGGACGATTGTTTACCAAGGAATATTGTTACACTAACAATGCATGCCCTAGACTCTAATAAGATTAAATTTATCTTTGAGAATAAATTTTTTTGAATTGTCAAAAATTAATTATGAAAATATTTTAAATTCAAATAATTAAAATCTCATGTTTTTAGGACGATTGTTTACCAAGGAATATTGTTACACTAACAATGCATGCCCTACACTCTAATAAGATTAAATTTATCTTTGAGAATAATTTTTTCGAATTGTCAAAAATTAATTATGAAAATATTTTAAATTCAAATAATTAAAATCTCATGTTTTTAGGACGATTGTTTACCAAGGAATATTGTTACATTAACAATGCATGTCCTACACTCTAATAAGATTAAATTTATCTTTTTTTAAAATGATTTTTTCGAATTGTCAATTTAAAATCCAAACTTCTATTACTGTAATAAAATTACTTATCTGAGTTAAATAAAAATATTTTATTCTTTTTTATTACCAATTTACTTGGACTCTTTTAATTTAAATTTTTCACCCTTGAGTATTAAAATACAGGGTGTTTCATATTGAATGGAACAAAAAGAAAACATGATTGTGAACGTTATAATTAATATATTTTGAAAATTCAAATTTACCTCAAAACTACTTTTCTTCAAGTTTCTACAGGTGTTCAATATGTGCTCCTCCGGTGACACGACAAATGTCTACACGGTAATGAAGCTCCTGATACATGGACATTTTCCGTGCCCCAAAATCACAAATTATGGCAATTAACTTTGTCACATAAGTGGAACTTGGCTTCAGCGGTAAACAGTGTGTTCTCGAAACCATTCACGTCAAGCTTTTCTTGAAATTTCACAGAGAAATTCTTACGGAACGGTTTGTCAGTAGGTTTTAAAGCCTGGACCATCTGATATCTGTACGGCTTGAACTGGAGACGCTTCCGTAAAACAAGCCACACCGTTGTGTGAGAGATAGCCAGTTCTTCGCCTGCACGTCGCGATGATTTTGAGGGACTCCGTAAAAACGAATCACGAATTCTTTCAACCACTTCGGGTTTTGTTTATTTTCGTCCTGGACTTTTGTTCTTTTATAAGCAGCCGGTATCCTGTAACTGCTTCCCCTACCCACTTACGTTATGCCGATGGGGTGGTTCTTTACGAAATTTCGTGCGAAAATGGCTTTGCACAACAGTTACCGGGGAGGTTTTGGCATATTCGAAAACACAGTACGCTTTCTCCTGCGTAGACGACATTTTGTTTAACATCGCCTCTAGCGGCGAGTTTGTCATTCGATAATTTTTTCCTGTTGCCAAAATAAACTTGTATAATTGTAGTTGCAGAATAGACGTGTTTCGGCTGAATAAATCCTTTCCGGCAGTCACACTGCTCTATTCTTTTTGTCCCATTCAATATAAAACACCCTGTATTACAAATCTGTGGGCCGAACGATGGCCGATTGGTTAGGGTGCTGGACTTCGGTACCGGTGTTCGTGGGGTCGAATCCCACACTGGCATGGATGTTCGTAGCCGTTCGGAATCGGCTTTAAGCTGTAGGTCCCGGTCTCATTAGTCCTCCTGTTGCAAAAAGTAGACCGTAGCACTCCAAACCAAACCTACAAATCTGTGTTTGCTCAATCAATTGCCAACTTAAAATCCAAACTTCTAATATTGTAATAAAATTACATCTCTGAGTTAAATAAAAGTATTTTATTCTATTTTATTCCCAAATTACTTGGACTTTTTAATTTAAATTTTAAGTCCTTGAGTATTAAAATATTACAAATCTGAGTTTGTTGAATTTGTACCATTTGCATGTCTTATTGATGTATATATTTTTAAGTTTTTATTTATCTATATTACTAAAATTACATCCACACTAAGCTTCCATCATATATACTGAAAATAATACAGAAATTAAAATCAAACTAATCTTAAACGAATGATTATTTTAAGTATAATAATTATTAAAATTAAAAAAACAATGAAGAAAGTAGGTCATCACATTTTGGAAATTTAAACAGAAATATAATTACGAATGACTAGACATTTTAGTTTTTATATATCTACGTAATGCCAATAATACTTTTATTTCTT
This sequence comes from Pardosa pseudoannulata, assembly GCA_032207245.1. Taxonomy (NCBI): domain Eukaryota; kingdom Metazoa; phylum Arthropoda; class Arachnida; order Araneae; family Lycosidae; genus Pardosa; species Pardosa pseudoannulata. Next base: position 174,190,443 of record CM063510.1, on the reverse strand, counting down.
ATATCCTGTAAATAAATGCAGAAACTAAAATCAAGGAATTTTTGATGAGTGATTATTAAATTTAAAAATTATCACAAATTGAAAAAATTTTAAATTAAAAAAAAGAGTGAAGAAGATTATAACCATTTTCTATAATAAAAGGTTAAAAAGTATAAACAGTAAATTTATAACAGAAAATTCTCGAATATAACTAAGTGCTGTATTAATGTTTATAAACACTGAATTTTTCAAATTTTTAATTAGATAAATTCAAAACTTAAAAAAAAAACCTTATTTTAATCTACACTATATATTCGTATATTATCAAGAAGATTTTATAATAAATGATGCCAAGAAGCCTTCATGAAATAACAAAAATATATAGATGCATAGCCTTCATTAACCCAAAACTAATTTTGAAATTCATATCATAAATTCTAGACATAGAAGGTACTTCATTACTGCTAATTACCATTACTGTCTATATATTATCATGTGAATTAATAGTATAAATTTATTCAAAGAATTGCGAAGAATTTATAAATGAAAATATAAACAAAACGAACACGTAGCTGAGAAAAATTGGCAAACTTCCAAGAAAAACGAAAAGAAATATATTATCCCAGTAATGAGCATAAAAAAACAATCCCCCCACCCCCCACCTAAATCTCTGCTAAACCATTCCTCTAGGAAGCTCTGTAGAACACCAAAAGTAATGAAGTTTTTCCTTCACAATTCTTTATTCCAGAGAGCCATTACAGTGTTGAATAATCAACTCAGGAAAACAACTAGCCACAAACATTAAAAAATGGAAAAAATAAGTTTGCTTTTTTTTATACTCACCAGCGAACAAATAACAAGAGAGCTTTCGTCTATTTAGTCTATCGCCATTACTGAAGTTTGGTAAATGAACAAGTTTGAAACTTAATTATTTGCTGGATAAAACAAACCATTCAACAACGAATAGAGAATTTAAAAGATTTAAGATTCAAATCAAAATTGCTGCTTCGCACCCAGCCTTCGGTCTGTGTATTAAAATATTTTACTTATAGTTTTATATCCACTATTAAAGATAAATGTAGTGTAGTCCTCGTTTATATTTGGATATTTACCTGTGATCAAATGTATAGTGGTATTTTTTTTGGTTGTATTGTGTAAAAATATTTTAGTACTAAATTCAACCACAGGTTCTGAGAAACTACAAATATAAAATATGAAGATAAACTAAAAGCTAAATTAAAAGCATCTGAAACTAGCTTAAAATAAAAAAAGTAAATTTATTATAATGATATATATACATCTATGTACACACAATCTGATTATATCTTCATAAAATTTACTTTAGCAACACCTTCAAATTAGGTGCTACTCTAATTTAGTTCTGACAATAATTTTTCATCACTTAAGTAAGTATGTAAATATAAGAGAGAGGACCTAATCTCAATTTCAAATATATGTAAAAAGGGGGGGGGCTTTGTGAGTTAATATGGTGTGCCCGGAACACTGCTGGTTGAGGGCTGATCAGGATTGGGTATGTATGGATCTTCCGTCGGTCTGGTCAGGGGCTTCCTTCTGAGTGTTTGGGGGTGCGGCCGTAATATTTGATACAGGAACACTGCTGGTAGTTGCTAGATGTTCTGAACTTTTCCGGAGTCTCTATCGAACTCAAGGCAATTCTTCTTGGACTCCCCAAGTCTCACTGTCACAGTCGTTTCCTCCGATTCTGACCTCTCTGCTCTCCTTGATTTGACTCCACTCTCGAACATCTTCCGTCGGACTTGTCTCCTCGACTGGACTCCCTAACACTATCTCTCTCTTTTTTTAGATTTTTCTTATTTTATTAATTTCATCTTTGTCCCCTCTTCCTTCTTATCGTCTAATCGGGATCGTTGTAAAAATCTAATGGGTCTGCTTAACCCCACATTGAGACCGCCAACGTGGAAAACCTTATCTCTTCTAATTGGTCACTGTCCCTTAGGGACTCATAAATAACTCCACAAAGGTACATTCTTATTTAGTGTCAAGTACGGAGACGGGATTCTAATCTGGGACTGGGATCAGATCCCCGCCCGAGACCACCGTACAACACAACAATATTCGTTGAATATAATTTTATGGTCCTCTGTCCTTTACAAAAGATGTGATGAGGTCAGATTTAGATCCCGAACATTTTACTTCTTGTATGAATGAATCAATTTTATTACTGATCTAAATCGCCTCATCACAATAACCATATAAATATTGCATAAAACTCGTACGATGTAGATTGTTGACGATTAGGATACTTTATTAACAAGAGACAATCAAAGTTATAAATATGTACGTGCACAATATTATCCGGGAACCACTGCTTAGTAATGCTTAAATCCCCGATTTTCTATACTTCATGAGTCCATTTTCAACACTTTATATATATGCATGCATGCAACGTCTTTGCTGTGAGAATTTATTTAAAATAATATTTATTCCTTAAACTTCTTTTTTTTATAAATATTTTCACCATGAGCTTAAGATAAAAGAAATGTTTTTATAAAAATCTTTACAATGGCAGTCCAAAATGTCGTAGAAGTTCATATTTGCTTGATACCAAAAACGCATCGATCTACTGACAATCTTTACAGAGCAGCAACTTTACATAGAATGTTAAAAGAATATACACATGTGATGTCACCTCTCCAGTTAGTGAGTCACTTTATTTTATTCTCATGAGAATTTTTTGGGGAAAACTTAACATTTAAGAATTCTTGGAGCAATTTCAGTATCGCAAAAGGAATGCCATTTCTCTTAGATATCTGAATATCTGGTTGAAAATTTAGCCAGTCTACAGAAAATTAGAATTTATTCGCGCATTAGCTTCTGGAATGGGTAAAAAGAATTTAATTTGGAGGACACTCCTTCACCTTACATTTTGCGACTGGGAGATTATATATGAATAATACGAGAAGAGAAAAAAGGGAGAAGTTTGGATAGTTATTTTAGAGGTAATAATTTTGGATGTATACGTGCAGGGTCAGGGCTAATAGGTGTCTAGAGCGTGCGTGCACACAGGCTGAAAAATATTCTCGGGAATTCAATAAAATATCTTTAAATATTAAAATCTGCTCATGTCTATCTTTCTTTCCTTGGCTAAAACACCTAAGAAATTGCTGAGAATTAGGAGTCAAGATCCACGGATTTGGAAATTGGACAGGAACCCATTTCGACAAGTCTTACCTTCTTAAGACCAAAATTAACGGATATATTCTTTAAAAACCTCCCAAAATGCTAATTAAGTCCAAATTTACTTTTATGACCAAACAATCGCTTGAAATTACTGTGTTTGAAGTCACAAATTAATTATTAAAAATGGGGATTTTTACCAAATAGAGGCTCGAATTTAGTGTTCAGAATGGTATCTTTAAATGTAAATTACTTTGAGAAATTTATATCTGTAAGTTTCATCTTCTTAGGACAATAACTAACTGAGATATTTAATAAAAACCTCTCCAAATGGTATTTCTTTAACATAAATCTGTGACTAGATGAGCAAACGATCTCAAAAATTAACTGTTTATGACGTCATACATAAATTATTTCAAATCTGAATTTTACCAAATTTATTTTAATTGGTTGAGAGTTTGTGGTCGAGACAAGTATATACGAATTCAAAAAATTCTCGGAAGTTTATTTTACGAAGTTCCATCTTTGCAATATCAGAATTAACTTAGATATCAGTTAAAATTACCTCAATTGCTGATTCTTTTACTCTTAATATGTGCTTTTCTTAGCAAACGATTAGCTTAAAAAACAATTTATGACGTCATATCTATGTTATTTTAATGGCGATTTTTACATGAGAACTTTCTTCAAAGTGAGAGTTTAAGTATATTAAATTGTAAGAGTTTGAAGTTGTCAATATTTACGAATTTAAAGAATTTTGAGAGATTCATTGCAAGCTGCATCTGTATGAAACAATATTTTCCAGAGATAATTATTAAAATTAACTCAATTTTAAATCTTTTGATCCAAATTTTTTTATTAAAAGCATAATCGTTTTCTGGAGTGGCATCATTTTTTATTATTCTTTTCTGATTATTTTATTATGCATGTTAGAATAATATTTGAATATTCTTAGTACATTAATGAAGTAATTAACATTTCTTAAAATTATTATTTACTTATAGAATACATCATGGTACACTATAACTGGTACACGCAAGTTGTTCTACTGTAGAAAAAGGTGCAAATGGAAATGTGAGTATAATTAACCAAATTTATAAAGAGATTTGTTTTTTTATTACGCATATTTAATTTGTGTTATGTCTACTTGGAGTAATGTGATAATTTTATAATTTTTAATATTATTATTGTTTTAATATAATATATAATTTTTAAATATGTCTATTTTCTTTGAAAAATATACTTAATTTTTCGTTATTTCTTTTACTGCATTTCGCATTTAAAAGCAAGAAATCTTATTGGATTTACTCTATATGGCCTCAATAATTTTACTAAAATCGCCAAGAGTAATTTTATTTTGAAGAAATAAACAGAATAAAATGGTTAAACAAAAATGGTTAAATATTGTTCTTTAAGAATTATGCGAACTGAATAATTTCTATGTTAATCGAATAAATGACAGATACCAGTGTACAAGAATTTATTGTTAATTAAGAATCCATGATAATTGAAAATTCCATTACAGATTTGAAAAAAAATTGAAAAATGATTTCGCAAAATGTGAGCTTTTTGACTTAACTCACCGAAATGCTATTTAAAATCAGTGTAACTTTAGCGTAGGACACAATTGGCGACTTCTTACATATATTTGATTTTATTTGATTTAAATTTTTCCAATTTACAAAAGATGTAAATTGGAAATAATTGAAAATTACATTCCATCCAAATCTTATTTCTGGATCTAAAAATTTTCCGCTATTTTTCTTATTCTATTATTTTTTACAATTTATATTTCTATACAATTTATCTGGTGCAAATGATACAAGGATGAGAAAAAAGTTGTCAAAACAAAATATGATTGGAGTCTTTCACTACAGTCATTCCTTTACAAACCTTCTATGATTTTATTTTCAGACTTGGCGAAAAAGTGCCAAGACTGCTTTATATTTTAAGCTACCTTATTATTTTTATTTATAATATAGAATTTATTTCCTTGGACGTTTCACCTGATACCACTATTATAATGCTATATATTTTCAAAAATTCAACTGTGACATTAATTATAACTAACTGAATCCTTAATTTTAACTTTATCACGTTATTTTTACTTTTTCTAATAGTGATATAGACGTCATTTACGCCATTTTGGCGTCTTTTGTAATTTTAGTGGTGAAAATATTAGATTTTCTTGGAACACCTCGGTGTAATAAATTTTAACGTGTAAGTTTGATTTCACTTCTACGTGACCGAATGAATTTTCGTTCTCTAACGAGAAAAATAATCCAAAAGATCGTTATGTCATATCTATTATATTCCATCTATTAATTTAGATTTTTTTTTCTTATTAGCATTTTAAAAGAGAATTTTCTTAGTTTTTGTGTTTAAGAATATCTACATTTCAAGAAATATTTAGCAATTAAGTCTTATTATCTAGCAGCTATACATAAATATAAATACTTCAATTTGCTTTCTAAATCAAACTTTTTTTAATGTCTTATATTTTCTTTATTCTTTACTTTGCAATATTTACATAAGTAAAATGAAATAACCGGATGATATCCCTCCCTATTTTTGGCGACTTTTATTAGTGCTCTGATCCCTAAAGAATTCTTTCGTTTGAAGAGCAGTATTAGGATGCACCACTAAGGTGAAAGAACGTCTTATTTTAGGTGAAACCCCTTAATATAGAAGCAGGAAACAAGCAAAATGCTTCTAAGGTTGGTTCACCACCCCCAGATGTATCGATCGAGAACTTGGAGGGCATTGTGTCCACTAACCTATTTTGCTTATTGAAGTCCCCCATTAACGGATATGAAGGATCTTAAATTGATCCAAACCCCAAACTCTCAAATCTCGAGCTTCGACGTCTGTGACCTTGCCGGTTCATTTTGTTCTTTAAACCTCTTAACTGGTTTGCCCGTATAGTGCATGGTCCACTAATAGTTGGCTGCATCTCGTTTGCCCGTACTTCGAACGGACATCGATATTTATCCCCTAGTTTAGATTTTCCCGTACCTTTTAATTGATTAAAAGATGATCTTTAGTATTAGAATATTTCAATAGAGGGCACAACTTGTCTGTATCAATGAAAATCTTTTTAACTAATTTTTTTATAGTTCAAGAAGTTGAAAATATTTGTTCTTGATACTTTTGTTATACAGATTTCAAGTTGTGAATTTAAAGCATATTATCTATGGAGAATATTGTAGACATTAGATGTTTCTAACGATTTTGGTACAAATTCAGAACTGCCTTGTTATGTACAGAATTATTCTTCTAATGACCCTTTTATTGAACTCATTTCTACTGAAGATTTGATTTCTGCAAGATTTATTTCTGAAATTGATGTGGAAAACCGGTTTAATTTTACCGATATTTTAGTCTCTTATATGTAAGTTAACTAGCTGCTTCGCACCCAGCCTTCGGTCAGCCTTATTTTAAAATATTTTGATGAAAGGTTTAGAACCATTATTAAAGATGAGACGTATTAATAGAAATGCTGAATAAATCACGCATGTTTCATGTTGTTGACGATTATAACAGTTTATTAATAGCTGGATGTTCAGTAAGTGTACTACTTTGCCCGTGAGCCGCTGCATAATAATTCCCAATTCAAGGACTATTTTTAATGTAGGAGTAAAATTTCAAAATACTGTGGAGAGTAATGTATATATATATATATATATATATATATATATATATATATATATATATATATATATATATATATATATATATATGTACTGTTCTAAATGGGATAATTAATTTCCGAGATTGGATTAATTTTAGTACTAATGTTTTACATAGATAAAAATTAAATTTTAAAGAAAAAAGCCTATGACGATAACTTTTTTTTTAAAATGGCAATTATGAAGTAAAAACAAATTTAATAGAACATGGCGAATTTGTAATTACAGACTTCATTCTGTGTATTTAGTGATTTCAGAAAACCAACATTCAGTGGCATTTGCGTACCAAAGTAATAAAATAAAAAATTGCTGAAGGACTGTTAAACATAAGAATTTCATAGTTTTGTAACTATTTTTTGACTTTTCCCAACGCACTAAAACTTCTAAAATTTTTTTTAAAAATATGTTATATATATATATATCTTTAATAAACTAACCGTAAATGCTTATAAAGATAAAAAAAATATATTTTTTAAAAATGTGTTAAATACATATTTTTAAAAAATATATATTTTTTTTATCTTTATATGATCTTTATACGAGCTTGATATTTTTTTGTTCATTAAAAACTTTCTCACTTGAGTTTGTTTACAAGAAACATTTTCCTCACAAATGTTAGGGTTTAAGTTTTTGATGAAGAACATACTTCTTAGATTGAGTCTGAATAAAAAAAAACCATACGTTTAAGAATATTTTATGTTTTTAAAACATTCTTATAACTTTACTCATTTTTGGGGTGTTGTTTTGACATTTACTTACTACTTTAAAACAAAAATTGTTATTCTCATAGCAATAATTTTAGTTTAATGAGAAAAAAACTTCATTATATTGAAATGTGTAGAGTTTTGAACAAAAATATTATTTAATATTTTTGTTCCAAAAGGTTGGTTTTAAAAAATCTTCCAGACAAAGTTAAAAATTTGCAGTTTAAATTTTGTAAAATCAACTTAAAGTAATAATTAAACAACTGACAAGCCCAAAAATCACTAGAATGTATTTTGTATGTTTATACTTAACTTTTAAACTAAGCAGAATTTTTTATGTCTTTTTTATAAATGCGTAGAATATCAACTTATGAAATATAATTTATAAAACATAACTTATAAATAGTATATAACTTATAAAATATATTTTTTTGAAAATTCAAAAATTTTCAAGGATTAAGGATTAATTAACCTTAAATTTGTTATTTATCAAAATTAAAAGACAGTATTTCCTTTTCTTTTATACTTAGACTTTAATTGTATGCAATAAACAATACGGTTTTCTTTTTAGGAACGTTTCCGGTAAAAATTGAACCAGTTAAGAGGTTAAAATATTTTAACAACCCAAGAAAGAGTTCTTTAGTAGATATGTATGAATCAACTAATTTTATATTTTATAACTTATTAAAGACAATTATTAGGAAGTATTGAAAACTTACTTCGTGTTTAACTAGTATTAGTTTTGATATGTTAAATCTCTAAAACCATCACTTCTGGTTGGAGAGATGTATGGGAATTTTCAAGTTTCCTTCGTGGTGACTTGTTAAATGAAATATTTCATTGGATACTCTTTTATCGATATATTTAGGAAAGTCATTCAAATAAGTTGTTTTAAAGTTATCAAAATTGAAGAAGAGCTGAAAGTTAGTGATTCTAGTTTCAAAATTATACAGCATCTGAATTATTATTGGACATTTAAGCAACCACTTCTGAGAGTAATCTAAAATTAATTTAAATTTTTAAAACTATGTCAATGCAGTTGTATGAGTTTTCTAAACTTCCTTGAAGTGTAACAGGGATGAAAGATTTTATAAGTCTAAGAATATTCGAGAACTGCTATCTATTTCCTTCAACTGATGTAAAGTGTTCATACCAACTCCAAAGGGGGTAACGTCTAGGCGTTAAAATTAATATTCATGTCCCAAATAATTTATTAAATATTTTATTACATATTTTTATTTTTATTATCTAATTGCTTCAAAAATATACGAGCTTTATAGTATGAATTAGTTTTTATGCATACTCTTAAGTTAAAGATATGAATTCTAATCAAATTAAAAAGCATGGAATGATTTCAATTTGAAACTCACTACAGTACGACATATTGTATGTTAAAAGTAAGTTATGCATCTGAAATAAATTACTTAGCAGAGAAGGAATTCAATTAAGAGACTTATTAAAATATCACATACTGATACGTTAATGATAAATTAATTATGCATTTTGATCTAATTAGATAGCAGAGGAGGATTTCCATTTAGAGAATCATTAAAGTAGGACATACTGTTATGTTAATAATAAGTTATTCATCTTAATCTAATTACATAACAGAGAAGGATTCAATTTAGAGACTCATTAAAGTAGGACATAATTTTAAAGATAAGTTATGCTTCTTAATCAAATAACATAGCAGAGAAGGATTTAATTTAGAGAATCATCAAAATAGGACATACTGATATATTAAAGATAAATTATGCATCTTAATATAATTACATACTAGAGGAGGATTTGTATTTAGAGACTCATTAAAAAGTAGGACATACTGTTATGTTAGTGATAAGTTATTAATCTCAATCTAATTACATAACAGAGAAAGATTCAATTTAGAGATTCATAAAAGTAGGACATAATTTTAAAGATAAGGTATGCTTCTTAATCAAATAACATAGCAGAGAAGGATTTAATTTACAGACTCATTAAAATAGGTCATACTGTTCCATTAAAGATAAATTTTACATCTTAATCTAATTACATAGCAGAGTAGGATTTCCATTTAGAGACTCATTACAATAGGGCACTATTCATATATATATATATATATATATATATATATATATATATATATATATATATATATATATATATATATCTTTTTAGATTTATACTGTATGAAAATTTTCTTTTATTTAAACAAAATGAAATTTACTGATGGATACTTTAATAAATTTTCTACAAAAGCACTATTAAATATTAAATATTTCAAACATACATCACAGATTACAGTTTATTCTTCTGTAATTATAGTTTTTAATGGTTACTTAAGGCAAAAGAAAACTTTTGAAATGACACATTTTGACAGAAAATGTAAAACAACCGTTTATTCTGGGATAATCAAGTTAGGTACAAGCTTCCTCATCAAAAAGCAATTTTCGAATAATTTGATTATTTTACTGTCTTAACCCTATTTTCTTTAACCCTATTTTTTGTTGTACATCTTTATTTGAAATTTTTTAAAATGTTACTTTCTAATTTGACGATTTTTTGTATTTATTTAATAATTTCGAAATGTTTCTAGTGCATTACTTTTAGCATTTCTTTTATATTTTTATTTAATTATATTTTACTATTCATTTATTATTAAACTCGGTATGTTTTTGAAACTCATTAAGTATTTCCACGATAGATGAGTTAAAACCATAAAACTGTGAAATAAGTTGCTAAAATATTATATAATTTTAAATAATTGTCTCAAATAGATATATTAATAAGCTTAAGTGAAAATCAATATCCAGGTTTATTTTTAAATCAGTTTTAAAAATAAAATGAAAAATAAAAGCAATTGGTTAGTATGCTGTATATTACGAACTTTTTAAGGAATGCTGTTGGACGACACATTTTTTATAAAACAATCTTCGTACTTGAATCAAAATTTCTTTTTTAGTAGATCTGTAAGACTTATATGTTTACTGCAACAATATTATACATTCTAATTTTTAAAACATCTTTTAATTTTATTAGATATAATTTTATTGCATATTTTAAAATTATTTTCATATAAAATCAATTTTAAAATATCTTTAAATTTTTTTAAATTATAAAATTAAAAATTGAAAAAGTTGAAATTCAAAGTTTCTTTAAAAACACGAAGCAGATAATAAGATAGTAAAATAACTTTTTAACAAAATTAATCGATTTTTTTCTTATTTACATTTGTTTTTCTGCCCTAAAAAGAACTAGATTTTATAGATAAAGATTTTAAATTCAGAGACGATAGTTGGAAGTGGAATCATTGCTAATAATCAATTTAAAAATTGAAAATATTACTTTAATCCTGAAGATAATTTTGAGATTATTGAAGCACTTTAAATACTCGTATAACAATAATTTTAATTGAACAGTGTCACATCATCAAAGGATTTTTCTAAATGCTTCGCAGAAACAGTAAATCTAAATTAGGTTAAAATATTCGATTAAGAGTCATGCATGTTATCTATGATTACTTTACATAATCTAACGTAAAGAAATATGGTACCGTATACTGAAGATGATAAAAATACAACACTGCTTTTTTTACTGTATTTCTCAATATCAAAATTTGAATTATAAATTACTTTAATTATATTTTTACCTTATTAGCAATATTATTATTCCAGTTATGATTAATTATCAAGAAACATTACAATGTTTTAGCCATAACAATCCAATCTGTTTAATCCATATTTCAATAAATAATTTCTATAACAAGGCATTTAATTAAGAGACGAAAAACTACTACTAACATCTTATTAATTAAAAGTATCTTCTATTCTAATCTGTAGTGAAAAGAAGCAGAAGAATTCAGAGATTTATTCTTTACAAATGAAGTAATCTAAATTCAATACATACATGTAAAGTACCTCCCAAAAAAGTAAAACTGAATCAAATATTCGAGAAATATTAATTTTGTGCTAAAGCTAGTCTCTTATCTCTCATAGAAATTCGTGTCACTTCATGTATTAGATTCGAGACTAGTAAAAATATACAGATACTCGCATTCAGATGATTTTATACTTGTCCCAAACAATTAATTACCACCATTAATTGGGTTCTTTAGGTTTAATTAAATTCGAGATTAGGTAAAATTAAAATGAATGTATTATAATAATTTCTAAATTTTCGTGTGAAAAAATGTGTGAAATTCTTGTGTGATTTTATATAATTATTATTAATCAAGTAGAGAAATTTTAAAAAGTTCTCTCTCTCTCTCTGTGTATATGTGTATATATATTTATATATATATATATACATATGTGTGTATATATATGTATATATATATATATATATATGTATATATATATATATATATTCATTTACATATGTGTGTATATATATGTATATATATATATATATTCATTTACATATGTGTGTATATATATGTATATATATATATATATATATATATTCATTTACATATGTGTGTATATATATGTATATGTATATATATTTATTTACATATGTGTGTATGTATATGTATATATATTTATTTACATGTGTATATATATGTATATATATATATATATATATATATATATATATATATATGTATATATATATATATATATATATATATTCATTTACATATGTGTGTATATATATGTATATATATATTCATTTATATATGTGTGTATATATATGTATATATGCATTTACATATGTGTGTATGTATATATGTATATATATTATATATATATATATATATATATATATATATTGTATATATATGTATATATATACGATTATTTTTTGTTGCAATGAAAATTTTGTCACCAGTGTTAACAAAAAAATTCTATCTACCTCCAGGGCGCAATTTAAATGATAGTTTCATTCCTTTACTTACATTAATTACTGTTGCAAAACCAATTGGGAAGAAATTTAAATTAATATAGCTTTGAATTATCTTTCTAAATGAATTCAGCTTAATTCTATACTTCATTCATATTATCGGGAGACTTCAGATGAGTATGAAGATAAAAAAAAAATTATTGACCGTGTCCCAGATAATTCTCAGTCAAAAAAGAAACCATTTTTTACCTGCCTTATAGGGTATTTTATAATTCTGGAAATTAAAAATTTTACTGATCCCGTCATATGACGGGATATTTGTTAGTATTAATTTAACAAACATTTTCTCGGCTTTGTAAAATAAAATGCTTAACAGGCAAGGGCAACCACATTATTTAAAAAAAATGAAATGATTGCAATGAAAATAGTAAATTAATGTATGAAAAATTGATTAAATTTAGTAAAAGAGATAATAAGTAAAATATTTCAAATTCTGGAATAAATTGTACATTTAAGGAGCAATCACTTTGCATCGGTTAAATCCCTTAGTCTAATAACAGCTAATAACGTTTTCTTCTTTCAAAGCTACACTAAGCAGAGAAAAGGGTAATTTATTTTCGGAAACCGAAAACTTCTTACAATTGTAAATCCAGCATTTCTTCTTTAGCTTTATTGAGTGAATAATTCCTTTTCTAACCAACTATTCTCTACATAACATGTCCGTGTTTCAACATAAGTCTGGAAATCCCTCTCTGGCTTTGTGGCCGATTTATTACGGAGATTTGTTATTTGGCTTAAGGTAAAATTTGAGAGTTTAAAACCTTTTTATTTATTTTTCAAGTCTGGGGTTTCGTCGCATGTTGGAGAAATTGATTTTTACAGGATTTAGTAAAAACCTGTTCATTTTATCCTATATTTCTATAAGGTATCATACAGCTCTTAAAAGTTGAAAAAACGTAAAATAATTATCATTTTCGACTTCTCATACTTAGCAATCTACCTGTTTTACACCTACTTAATTTCTTCAACTTAAATATTTTTTATACGTTTCGCAAGAATAACACCGGAAATAAATGTTAATTTCCTATTTACTGCCCTAATATTGTTCAGCTATCCCAGGTATCAATTGAGCGTTACGAATAATTAAACTGCTGTTTGTGTTTTCAAGCTTTCTTTAACCCTTTAAAGTGGTTTGCCAAAATGTTGATTCTTTTCTCTAAATTGGAGAAATATGAATATTTTTCAATTTTACAGTACAACATTTATTATTTTCTTGAAATTTGTATTTATACTTTCTGTGAAAGTTAGTATGTTTTTCATTGAAAGTAAATTCAAAAATGCCATGACTTTTTTTTTTTATTTTAAGAACTTTTTATTGCCTTCCAATGTTAAAATTTTTATATCACAAATTTTTGTCAGTTTACTTCACTTTAAGATTTAACAAACTCTAAATTGCAAAGAATTTAATACATTTTGCATTTATAAGGTTCATATATATTAATTATAAACTAATTTTTAAATTCCAAAGAACTCATGTAGGTGACCTTTGATAACGTTCAAAGTTCACTTTTGCCTCACAATAGACATTAGATAGTTTTTTATGAAAAATATCAATTATTCGCTCACTTTGTGCTACATTTCGCAAAGTAGATATTTTCTGAAATTTCTATCTAAAGCTGTTGCATTGTAAAGACGGTGAGTAAACCGATACGTTTTGGTTAAATAAATGCAAAATTACATGATTTTTATGACTTTTTCTGATGCCACGAATGCCTTCCTATTTGCCCAGCAAGTATGGACATTTTTCATTTAAGATTTTGAACTATACCTAAATTGTTAGTTTATACCTACTTTTGTCATGTTCTGAAAACACTTGTGAAATTTATAAATTATTGCGAGTCACTCACCGCAGTTCAATAAAACACGAAATCTTTTGATAATTAACAAATTTTATGATTTATCGTCAGATTACCATTAAAATGTATTTTAAAAATAACAAAATCTTAACACATTGTGTGCGGGTACATTTCGCAGAATAGTACCGGAAACGGGCGTCTTGCTCGAAAATTTAGTTATTGAGTTAAATCTCAATAGATCCAAAATTATTTCAATTTTTAACCCAATTTTTGTATTTTATATCGAATTATATAAACGATTATATGAATAGAAATATATAAATAACAACCATAAGATTTTTCTAAACAAAAATATTTTTTTAGTGGATAAATTTATATTAGTATCGTAAATATGAAAAATTAAAAAGAAATAGTAGTATATAGTTTTAATTTTTTCCCTTTCTGTGGTTCCGCATCGGCTGATGTAAAAACTAGTTTTTATTTGTCTCCATTTTTCCAGAATCTATGTAGTAGACGAGAACATTCGGCTTCGTTTTCCCGATATAGTTATTTTGTAAAACAAATAAACGTTGTTACATTAACCCATAGTACGTGATCCATCAAGTATCAATCGTCAGAAAAGTACTAGTACATGCCCGCTCAAGTATCAATCGTCAGAAAAAGTAATAGTACGTGTCCCGCATAAAAATTAATTACAATGTTTTTACATATTAACGAGTCATTTAACACATTTAAGCAGATAAACAAGAAATGTTTCATGCATAAGTTAAAAACAAATAACATTACAAAATTAATCATTCCAGTTGACAGCATCTATGTCAAGAGTAATATTTATCTTTAAAGCTTTTCAAAATTCCATTTTTGCATTTGAAATGTTTTATTTACACCCATTACATATAATTTCGTGTGGAAAACCCTAATCGTTCATCGTCAAAGCATTCATTCGCAAAGAGATTCATTCATTTTCCCCCATTATCTGAAATTCATTCCGGTGTATATATTGATGAATCGAAACAATACTTCTTTATGAATCTGTATGGAAATGCATTAGATTTCTCCAATTTCCTGACAAATATGCGGTGTTTTGACATTCATCCCGATGGGTATTCTGTTATATTGATATCGTCAGACTTGTCTATAGTCATGAACAATACTTATTCTCAACAAACATAGCTTTGTTTGACGAAGAGGGAAATCGTGTATTCTCTTAACCTTTGCTTACAATTAACCATCCAGTAGGTCAGATGTCTGTAATATGATTTATAATTTCAGCGTGGTTTAAGTAACCATGTTGTGTAAATTTATTATGAAGCTTTTCACAAATGTTTAAGTATAGATAAGTAAATAATAGCAGAAAATACGTTAAAGAAGACCTAATAAAAATTACATTAAGATAAACAAGACTTCATTAAAAGTAAGACAAAGTTTTAGTGTTTTGTTCTATAATTTGCTTTTATTATATATTTTTGGGAATTTTGAATAGAATTGTAATAACTAAAGAAATGGTATTTATTCCATGACAAGTTTTCTTTATTTTTTCATAAAAATGTATTTCTCACTCAAAATGGGGACCCAAAATAAAAAACCAGGATCAACCCCTTCACCTACAACTTTTATAAATGACTATCCACCCAAACCAAAAGCAATATTACAAACTTATTATAAATCTATCTCTCTTAAGGTCATATCATGAAACCAATAGATCTGCATCACTATTTCTCATCTTTAATCCCTTCCCCGTTTTTCCCGTACGGCGTACGGGCAATCTGATTTCTCTTTCGCTTGCACAGTTTCGGCAGTATTTTTTCCAATTTTAGTAACAAATTATTCGTATAGATTAGTATAGATGTCCAGTAAATGATAGTTTGCAGTTTATTGTATTTTCTACCCTGATTGGTTCAAAAGCGCGGGTTTTTTCGCATGTTTTGTATCAGAAGACGAATTGTTATTTTTTAGTGTATAGCTTTCTGGTTATATTTTACTAACCGCCGGATAATTTTATTGATGTAAGAGTTGAATAATATATATTTACTTTCAAATAATGGATAATTCAGACAGTATGGAGCTAATTTCTTGCGATTCGCACTGTGACTCGGAATCAGAAACTGAATTATCTGTAAATGATAGTAGCGAAAGTTTACTAGATGACCTGGATAGTAGTGACTCTCATAGTAGTACAGATGGAATCAGTCAAGCAAAACATTTTTTTAAAATTAATTGTCATAATATTTCGGATTCGCCTCCTAGATTTGCTGTTACTGGAATTCCAAAAATTAACTTGGATATCGATGAGACTAAAGGTAAACTTCAGTTCTATGATGCTTTCATAGAAAGAAAAAAAAGTTGTAATAAATGCTTAAAGATATTAGCAATGCTAATTTTAATAACATACCTTTACTTAAAAATGTGAAATGAACAAAAACTGCAATAAAAAATGTGACATTTTTTTTTGACCGAAAAAATCTGGAAAAAAATGAAATAAGGAAACATGGACAACTGAAGAATATTCCTTGGGTTTCTCCTAAATATCAGGAGAGGTATAAAGAAGCATCCTAAGAGTATACTATCAGTTCCGTTTGAAATTCTAATCTAATCATACATTTGTATGAATGTGACTGATAGCTTACTTATCCTTTCATACCTGAAAATATCTTGAGAAGAATTTGCTGTAGACAATAATTACTTGTGTCTTACTTTCTTAAATTAAGAGACTTTTAAATGCTTAAACTTCATTTTAGGTTACTGTAGTTATTTCTAGACAAATGTTATCCCCAAGTTTGAAATTGGGCTAATGACACCGGGACATTTTGTTTTAACCCAATCACGAAAGGCTACGAACATCCACATCACAGTGTGATTCGAACCCACGAATTCCGTTTCCGAAGATCAGAATCCAAACATTCTGAATACTGTATGGAAATCCTCGATTGTTCCTTTCTCAGCATTTATACTCAATCCTGTGTACATTCGCCCAAAACACCTCGTATTTATTCCGGTAAATTGATTTGAAAGGCTGAAACAATACTCCCACCATTCCTCTCCCTTCATTTAATACAAATGCGTCAGTTTTCTCCCATGTCCATGTCAGAATGTGCTGTATGTGCCTCAACCAAATAATACTGGTGTATTTTCTCTAAAGCAAATATCATTAGACTTGCTCAGCGGTCATGATTAATACATTTTAAATTGAGGGCGCTTTATTTGATGCAAATGGGGAATCATAAATGCATTTAACCTCTAGGATAGACGCTTAACTATGCAATAGGACAAGTGGTTGGATAGTGATTTATAATGCAATGTATTCAATATATTTCAATATTTATCATAATATGCAAATTTGTTAAGTATTTATTCATATAAGTTTAAATGTTTAAAAAGAAAAATAATGGAGGTTATGCTTTAATACCAAAAATATATTTAAACGTTCTTACCTGAAATTATATTGCAGAATTTATTTTTAATATTAAAAATTGATATCTTTAATTATTACATTATGCATATAATTAGTTTAGATTCTTAAACTTCCATTCCGATTACTTTAGTTATTTTGAAATAAATTTTATCGATTTTTTCAATTATTAACTAGATAATTCTAGCACAAAGGAATACATATGTGCACTACATGTGTATATATATGTCACTCTGAGTAAATTAATCCGCCTGTCACATCAAATTAAACCTCTTGTATTTATTTGCTCGGGATTGCTGGGCAAGGAGAAGCCCAAGCTGCTAGGAGTAATGAAGTAAACAGTCGTGGCACATTGAAGAAAAGCAGTACTAGTTCGACCAGAAATTAAATTTTAATGAAGCGCAGCTAACATGATATGTTTAACAGTCAAAGGCAGACGAGGAAATTACTAAACATTTTGCTTTTAAAGATGTCAACCCCAAAGCGAGAACTGGGAACAAAATTTTTCTAAGTGATAGGAGCTTTGTCGGTGTTATTAACAATCAGACAGCAACGTAGATCTTTGTATAGGGAGCTAATAATTGAGCTATTTTATTGCGGCAGCTGGAAAATGTGGAGAGAGGGCAGAAAATTTGCATTTATTGCAGTGAATGCTTTGGGAAATGGGTTGGAAGAACTTTAAGTAGTGGACTCTCCTTTAGATAAGTCATTTTGTGGCTGGAAAAAATAGATTTGATGGAATAAGAATGGGAAAGAGGAGAATTTTTAAGGGATATTAAAATGTAATAATTTTGATATATTACCTTGATATATTACACTCCCTACATATAAATAATATATTAAAGTTATTACACCTAAAATAGCCATCTAAAACACTTTTAAATTTTGGTAATTTATATATATAAATAATGTGCAGTATATTAATACTTTTATGTAATATTATTCATTAAAATTTTTAGAAATCAAAATTTTTATTTCTGTAAAATGACACTTAACCACTAAAACACCACAAAAAAATTACAATTTTTCATAGTTTTACTTTAAGCAGGTAATGCAGTGAGTGTTTTTTCTCTAATATGGTGTATACTGATTCATATCAAATTAAAAACATAGCAAAAATATTAGTTGAACAGTCAAAAACACTGCATCTTCCTCTTTGCAAACTTGATTTACGGAGTTAGAAGATAAACCAGAAAAAAAGTATTGTGGATTGAGTATAAGGTAGAAAAAATAATACACTACAACAACTTTTAAATTAATTATTGATAATATCAAACCCCTTTCTACTTGAAATGAAAAATTTATTCTTTAAATCAGTCAGTAATCAACTTTGCATTTGAAATGATTTACGTGCCAATAATAAAAATAAGCTAATTAACTTATTACTGTTATAATTGTAAATTTATAAGCAGTACTCTAATATATATACTAACACATCATTTAGTATTAACTTCGGTAAATTAATTTTATAATTTGAAACAATAGTCCCCTTTATCTCCGCATTGCATTACAAATTCATTAGCTTTCTGCCATTCCCTGACACAACTGCTGAATCACCCCCTTTCAGATCAATTATTACAAGCGATATTGTTAGATTATTACGTGGATATTGTTAGATTTGTCTGTAGTCATGAATAATGCTTTTGTAATGATTTTAGTCGATTCATATGGAAATCATACAGTCACTCCGCTTTTGTTATAAACTCTTAGGAATCAAACATGGGACTAAATTACGATTTATCATGCAATGTATTCAACATGATTTGAGTAATTGATATGTAACGGTTTTAAATAACATTTAGTAATACACTGGACGTGCAGGCAAAGCCTTACCGTTTAGGGTCGGAAAACAGTAACTTTGGCATTGATCACTAAGAGAAGACTACGTCGGGCAGCTGCAGTTACCCTAGAGAAAGTAAGAAATAATCCAACAAATGATACAGCTGATGATACTGTCTACATGGGCTGAAATGCAGTCAAACATTAAGGCGCACTCGGAGGTTAAACATTGAAAGATCTAACGATGTTAGGCAGGGAAATATTACTGTACTCATTGACTGTTCAGTCCCTTGTCATCCTAGTAAAATGGAATCTGATGTGTTCGTTTTAGTTCTTGGTCTTCTGAACAAGTTGAGAAAAAGAACAATTTATTTTGAAATTGGCATTGTTATGAAACATTTAATGAAGTTTATATATGATGCTGATATACAATAGTTAAGTAACGGTATGGAATTATGATTTAATAAGATGCTGCCCGATGTCTGTTGAATATAGCTATTGATGTCTCTTGGACGTCAAAGTGTAATTTGGCACATGAGATGTCGGAAGTCTCGTAGAAGTCATTGGATATCAAGACTTGCTATATGAACGCCTACTGATGTTTTAACAGATATTGGCTGTCTCTGCGTAGTGACGTCACAAGAAGGGAACTATAAATCGCATCTGCCTTAAAGGCTAATATAGACTCGGTCTGGTGGTCAATGATTCAACACCATTTGCAGCTATTTGCTTAATAGAAAATTTAATCTGGAACATGAAATATTAATGTAAATGATGTATGTATTTTAGCCGGTTTACCCCCCCCCCCCCCCCCCCCCCCCCCCCCCCCCCCCCCCCCCCCCCCCCCCCCCCCCCCCATTATATGTTAGCCCTGGTGTTGCAAACACCTAGACCATAGCGGTTCAAAACAACTCCTATTCCTACTCCTACTAGAATTACTTAATTGACGGAGAGTTTTTAAATTCAATTGTTGAAATCTACGAAATTGATAATTTAAAAAACCAAATCAAAACACAACTTAAATGAAGAGTGAAGAAGATGAATCTGAGCAAGAACCTGAAAAGTTGTTTTCTTTCAAGGCTTGTGGAGATCACTGCCTTGGCTTGCGTATTTATATTATCTCCACGGCACCTTACCTTTCTTCTGGCCGAATGGTGCCACAATTGTAAAGCGCTGCTCTTTGGTACCGGTGTTTGCGGGTTCGAATCTCACAGCTGGTACTGATGTCCGTAGCCGTTAGAAATCAGCTTTAAGCAGTAGGTTCCGATTTTATTGGCCAACTTGAACGAAAAATTAGACCGTAGTCAACAAATCATATGAAACCACATAAACTCCTTCTTCCCGTGTCAGTATTCTTAGGCGCAATGGTCCAGATGGAATCTCTGGTTATGGATAGAACGGAAAGACCAAGAAAAGCGAGGAAAAACACTATGATGTTTGAGAAGATTCTGCACAAGTTTGACCTCATAAACGGTACATATGCTTCGCACCCCAGGGCCGTTAGTTTTGGAAACAGAGGTTGGCACCGTAAGTTGAGCAGTAGCACCGAGGAAATTAATTTTTAGTAGAATTTGGTTTAATTGTAAGCAATAGCAATGACATTTTGCTCATGCCTTAATAGGTAATACCTTAGCTTATTGCTGCAGTTTAGAAAAAAATATTGTTATCGAAACTGTTTCAAGATAAAATAAAATTATTTCCAAAATCCATTTAAATTTCCTAATTGTGTCAACATGAAGAGTGGTGAAAAGAAATATCTTTTAAGACCATTAAAAGTCTCACTTGCTTTTGAAACGATTTTCTTTTGCATTCAATAAATAAAATGCAACAGTTTAATTTGTATGAGAATTCCTTACCGTCCATTACTTAGTTTTCATACTCAATATTCTTAGACATAATCCTATAACATCTCGTATTTATTCGGACAAATTATTTTGAACGGCTGAAATAATACTCGTTTATTCCGCAGCATGCATTCTAACACAAATGCCTCATCCAGTCTCTTGACATATGGGCCCCAAACGATTAATTCCGGCTTGTTTTCTATTACACAGATATCGTTCGAAACCTCCGTATTCATAACTAATATTTATTAAATAAAGGCAGCTTTATTCGATACAAATGGGAATCATAAATTCTCTTAACCTTTTGGTATAAACGATTAACTCTTCAATAGCGCCAGTGACTCGATTGTGATTTATAACACCACGAATTCAGGATGGCTTGAGTAATCATAATATGTAAATTTGTTAAGAGATTCTACGTGAAGTTTTGAATGTTTATAAAGTCAAATAACAGCAGAAGGTACTTGAATACCTAAAATGAACATATCCATCATAGCTTGGTTGAT
>CM063510.1:173968697-174161197 GCA_032207245.1 Pardosa pseudoannulata | reverse complement strand
TTTTAAAGCAGAATTAGTTCAAGGATTTTTTTACTCTTTTTGAATGTTAATTAGCTGTTTTAATTAGTTTTAGCTGTCATTATCATTAAAAGCTTCAACAACTCTTCTTATAAAATAATCCATTTAGAAGCTTTTATATAAACTTTGTTTCCGGATCTATTTTAAGCTCATTTTCAAGGACTTAATTTTCTTTTTAACTTAGTTTTTGGCCTTTGTTCTGTCAATTTGTTTTGAAAGCATTCTATGAAATTTAGTCTAGATGATAAAGTTTTATCTTTTTCGATGTTTGCATTTTCGAAAGATCTATTGATTATTTAACGAAGTTTAAACATTTTACAAAAGGTATTTTGTTAATTATCTGAAAAGTTACAATGGTCTTTATGCTGAAATAGATATTACTCTAAGTTTTTGTATCTGATTTGGGTAAGTTTTGACGTTTTAAATTTTATCTCTTTGTATCAAGAGATAAATAACCACACATATTTATTTACCAGATATCCTTTGTCTATGTTATGTAAACACCCAAAGACAAGTGTATTTTTCTGTAAAATTGTAGATAAACTTTGTGCTGTGGTGCAGCACATTGCTGTTGTTACTTCAAATTTATTTGTGTAAGTTACAATAAGAACCCAAGTTTGTTTTATATCACCTTTAATATTAATTATAACAAAATGTCACTGATGTTCCTTTCTCCTTTCTAAACTACTAAAGCAATCCTATACTTTTTTCACCGAAAAACTCTTTCAACTTGTTGTCGTTCCATTATCCTGTGCTGATGCGCTCGTCGTTCCATTATCCTGTGCTGATGCGCTCGTCTTTCCATTGTCCTGTGCACGATGCATAGTTTTCCTGCTCTGTCCAGATTCACAGGGACTACAGGCATGGTCCTGAATCACCTGGTGGCGACCAATCACACCTCTCCAAACTTTGTGAAGTTTAAGTGCAGTCGTTCCCACTGGCTACAACACACGCCTCCTGGAGTAGCGAAAAAATACTTGGGCATGCAACCCGCAATGTGTGAGTGCGGCGAGAAGATCATTTTCGCAAACCTTATCTAAAACATAGCTGCACTCTCACACTTTGTTTTACTATATACTAGAAATAACTTTTCTGATTTCTTAGATTTCTTTTTCATACCATTTATAATTCTGTCTTTTCTTTACCTGAACAGAAATTTAATTCATTCTATCAAATTTAGCATTTAACGAGTTTTAATTTATGGATGAAGTTATGTTTATATTTTCAAATCTGGGATTCTGAAAATTTCTGTGCTTCGTTAATGAAGGTTAAATAACTTTTCAAACTATGTCTAGCCTATTTACTTAAGTAAAAATGCATATTAGTATCTTATGTGTGTCGTGTTTTTACTTTTGATGCTTATACACTTATTTTTAAAAAGTTACTACCTGTAACTGTTCGTTATTCTATTATCTTTAGCTTTTCTATATGACACAATCACACAAAAAATAATATAAACAAAGATATAAATGACATTTGTTTTAGTGTCCACTGAAGTAAACTTAAGGGCTCATTATCAATCTTTTTAATTCATATTCAAACTTTTGGGTAACTCTCGTGTGATAAAGTATGTTTCTTGAATGATTAAATTTTTCAAAGATAAAGACTATTTAATGAAATTGGAACTTTTTTTATCTGTTGTCCATTATCTTGTAAAATTAACCTTGATTATAGAATTTACTCTAATTTTTAATAGCCTTTTTTTTTTTTTTTTGAAAAGGTTTCAAAATGATATTCCTCTTTCCAAACTGCGTAAAAGCCCAAAGATGAGTGTGTTTTTCTGTAGCGAAAATTGTAGATAAACTTTGTTTTACTATCTACTTGAAATACCTTTTCCAGTTTCTTAGATTTCTTTTTCATTCCATTTATAATTCTGCCATTTTTTTTTTTACCTAAACAGGAATCTGAATTTATTCTATCAAATTTAGCATTTTGACATTTTCAACAGTTTTAATTTATAGTCAAAGTTATGTTTATATTTTCAACTCTGTAATTCTGAAAACAGTGATTCGTTTATTAAGGCTAAATACTTTTCAAACGGTGTCTTGTCTATTTACTTAAGTAAAATGCATATTAGTTTTTACTTTTGATGCGTATACAGGTATTTTCAAAAAGTTACTACCTGCATCTGTTCATTATTATGTTATCTTCAACTTTTCTTTATGTTATAAGCAATCACTCAAAAAATAATATAAACAAAGATATAAATGACATTTGGTTTAGTGTCCACTAAAGTAAACTAAAAGTGTTCTTTACCATTCTTTCTAATTCGTATTCAAACTTTTTTACCTTTTGGGTAACTCTCATGTGATAAAGTATGTTTGTTACTTTAATGATTCATTTTTTCAAACATAAAAATTATTTAATGAAATTGAAATTTTATTATCTTTTGTCCATTATCTTGAAAAACTAATCTTGATTATAGGGTTTATCTTAATTTTTGGATAGCCTATTTCTTTTGAAAAGGTTTCAGATTGACATTCCTCTTTCCAAACTATAGAAAAGTCCAAAGATTAGTGTTCTATGTAGCGTAGAATTGTAGATAAACTTTGTTTTACTATCTACTAGAAATAATTTTTCCGGGTTCTTAGATTTCTTTTTCATTCCATTTATAATTCTATATTTTCTTTACCTAAACAGAAATTTAATTCAATCTATCAAATTTAGCAATTAACGAGTTTTAATTTATGGACGAAGTTATGTTTATAATTTCAACTCCGTGGTTCTGAAAGTAGTGATTCGTTAATTATGTTTAAATACCTTTTAAAACTGTGTCTTGTATATTTACTTACGTAAAATGCATATTAATATCTTATGTGTGTCGTGTTTTTACTTTTGATGCTTATACAGAAATATTGAAAAAGTTACTAACTGTAGCTGTTAATTATACCTTTATCTTCAGCTTTTCCTTATGTTGTAAGCAATCACTCAAAAAATAATATAAACAAAGATATAAATGACATTTGTTTTAGTGTCCGCTGAAGTAAACTTTAAGGGTTCTTTACCATTCTTTCTAATTCGTATTCAAACTTTTTTCCTTTTGGGTAACTCTCGTGTAATAAAGTATGTTTGTTTCTTCAATGATTAAATATTGAAAACTATTTAATGAAATTGTAACTTTATTAACTTTTGTCCATTATTTTGTAAAAGTAATCTAGATTATAGGGTTTATTCTAATTTTTAATAGCATATTTCTTTTGAAAAGATTTCAGATTGATATTCCTCTTTTCAACTTTAATAGTTATGTGTATGCTTATATTCCCCGTTACTTTTTGTTTATACTGTTAAATATACACGAAAATGCGTGTATGTAGATCCACTTTGTGTTCATGTTTACTTAAAACTCATTCTTCGCTCCCTACTCTTCACTTTTATTTAGTTTTTAACCCTGGTTTTGTCTCCTAGTAAATCAAAAATTGTTTTTTAAGTATTCTACGGAATCTATTAACTAAATACTTTACTGCCGAACGATGGCCGAATGGTAGAGCGCTGCTCTTTGGAACCGGAGTTCGTGGGTTTGAATTCCGCTGCGGGCATGAATGTTCGCCTCTTTTCGGAATCAGCTTAACTTGTAGGTCCCGGTCTCATTAGCCCTCGTGTGCAAAACAGTAGACCGTAGCACTCCAAACCAAACCAAACCAAATACTTTACTTTTATGAAGACCCACGTTGTTAAAATTGTATCATCATTTCTTTAACCAGCGAGGATGCACTTCGGGCCACTGAGACCCGGGCGTTTAAAAAATATTCCACACAAAATCACCCAACAGAAATAAACTTCTCAGGCTTTTCAGTAGCTTTCTGATAGGTCTTATAGACCCCGATAAAATGCATTCCCACAAATATCTCTGAATATTTTTCTCAGAATGAAATAATTTTACTTTATACGGACACCAGAGGCACAGTGCAAGTGCATACATTTTTGAAGTTTTATTTATTTTTTGTGGTCAAAGCTGAGATGATGTGAAAAATACATCCTTATTTGATTAAAATGACGAAATATAAACAATTCATTTAAGGTTTTTAGCTTGTGCGTGTCTTATGCTTCTGATTTCGGAATACTAATAATAACCAGGTCTACAGTTCAAAATACTTTTAAAAATTACTATATTAGGTAATCCGAAAAATATATTAAATTTTTGATAAAGTGTGTTTGGTAATATAAATTTTCTGTCTATCACTAAAAGCAATTTTGTTGGTATTTGGGACAGGAAATTTGAACCGGCTCTCAGAGACCCGTCGAACGTTCTCCGGTAACCTCGTGGGTTAAAGATATCGAAGTCTGTAGAAGTTTAAAATTGCTGAATTATAAAAATATTCAAAACCCATTTCCCTGTTTAGTACTGTTATATGTGAACCAACGTCACCGAAAATTGGAAAGTACAATTATAAATATTTCTATGTTTGTAGATGTTTGAAATTCTTAGTCAGAAAAGAATTCAAAATCCTGTTTCCTGTGTTTAAAAATGAAACATTTAATAAGTTTCCAATTTCCACTTGGAAAAACCTCACCGACTTTCATAAAAGTGGGTAAAGTTAGTTTTAAAGCAAGATTTAATTTTAATAACGTGTACCAGAAAATAATGATAATCTAAAGCAGTTCGATTTTTTTAAAGGAATTTTGTCAATTAGTTTGTAAATATAAATTAAGGTTTATAGTTTAAATATAAAATTCCTACATTTTTAACTATTTTATTAATGAAGACATTTTCATCTTAATCATTTTCAAATGTAACAATATGTAATTATAGTTTTTAAGTTATTTATCATACATCAGACCTTTAGTCGTGATGCCCATCTCATAAAGACTTCCTTAAGAATATCGTAAAGTGAATTTCATTCCTTAATTCATTTAATATCTCTAATAATTCACATCAAACCATATATGAGAGTAAGGTTTGCTTGATGTAGCTGAGGTTTTCCTCGAATTTTATCAACCTTAAAATGAGTGTTTGCTTCTGATTCCTCACCTTTCAACCATGATAACCATTCAACCATTTGCGAAGTCTAGATTAAAACTGCCAAATATATCTGGCCTATTCAATGATTATATTGAGAAATATTTAGAACTTCTAACTAATGTTCGAATTCTGAAACTTGGATGTCTTATCAGGCACGTTAAAATTTTGGCTCTTGCAATCCTTCACGTTGCATAATGTTTCTTAATCCATAACTCAGTCGAATTTTTTTCTAGATAAGTTCTCCTTACTTTTCGACATCTTTCTTCCATTATGTATTAAGGGAACTGGTCGATAAGAGAACAGCTAATGTGCAAAATAGTGGAGTTTTACATAATTATAAAAAATATGAAACAAACTTGGAATTTGATTTAGATAAGTACATGTTGGCATATTACAATATTTTTTTATTTTTATATAGAAAATCAAGGTATGAAAGTTAACGACGATGGAGCAATAGCCGCGTCTTCAAGAACGGAGGTTATGGATGTTACAATAAAAAAGAAATACGTAAGTTTTATTTGTAATTTTTATTTTACTTGATAAATTTCTCTATAGAACCTTCAAAATGTGTTCACTCCTATTAAACTTTCATCAAACTTTAAGTATTTGGATCTATAGCCTCAAGTTCATATGTAGCCTCATTAATTTTTGAGAACTTGCCAGCTAACTCATGTACAGTGAAAGTCTTGAGTTCTTTTCTCTTTCAAATGCTGCAGCACTCCTAACTCTAATACATCTATATTTGTTATTACTCCATTGGCATAGTTCAGTAATGTAGTTATGTCTTCTACTTCAGTATTTGAAATAAGCTCATTGGAGAAACTTTAAATTCCTTACATTATGAAAGTGTTTTCCAGTTTGTCATACGATTTAATATCGTTCATGAAAGAATACTTTAATTTGTTTTACTTTAAGCTTTGCATATACTTATGTCACTTTTTCTTAAGCCTGTTTAATGTTTCTAACTCAATCTAAAATGCTGTTCTCTATTGCCTGAAGAAACTGGATTGGTCATATCTGTGAGTGATAATTAAGCAGACAGATCGTAAACTGAGGACTACCTGTTATTTAAAAAATGTTTGGAGCAATTAGCTATGAACATAACAAAAAAAAATGCAAAACAAACGTAAAAGTGGTACAAATATAGAAAATACACAGACAGCTGTTTTGATGTTTTCAGTCAGCAACTTTTTACTGCGATAGAGCACTTAGTGGGTTGTTACAGCAAATCTAGCCGAAGCCAAAAGCCAATGAGTACTTTCGGATTGAGAATGTTGTAGCTCGCAGATATCTAAGTACTTCAGCCCTCTATTTGTACCTTGTCTACATTGGCTTTGAACTTCATGCATTTCTTGGTCCACAGATTTTAACTTCTCGTAATGCAATTAATACTAACGTAAAAATGGTACAAATATAGAGATAAATTACACGAGCAGCTATTTTTCTCCTTCGAGCCAGCATCATTTTCACTACGAGAGCACTTAGTGGATTTTTCAGCAAATTAAGCTAAAACCAAAAGCCAACGAGTGATCTTGCTCTCGCATTGAAAATGTCGCTAAGCTATCTGAGTATTTTCTAGTTGTGCATTGTTTACACTGGCTTTGAATTTTATAATATATTCTGGCACATAGATTTTAACTTTTCTAATGTAATACTAACGTAAAAATGGTACAAATATAGAGAAAAAGAACGTAGGCAGCTCTTTTAATGCTTTGAGTGAGGAATCTGTTCACTGCAAGAGAACTTAGTGGGATGTTTCAGTATATCGAGCCAAATCCAAAAGCCAATAAGTACTCTCGCATTGAGTATGTTGCCACTCGAAGCTAACTGCGTAAGTTCTCTATCTGTGCCTTGTTTACAATGACTTTTACTTTTATGCTACATCCTGGCACACAGGTTATAACTTCCCGTATAGCTATGAATATTCCAGAGGATTGACGAAGGTGCCAGTTTGTGCATTTTCAGAGCAGGAACTTTTTCGAATGAAATCCTGTATCGGTATGGATACTTGCAATCGTCCCAAATTCTTTTAAACCGATGATTTCATCCATATTATTTCTTTTATAAAAGACAACTATAGCATTACAGTAAACTTCAT
Organism: Pardosa pseudoannulata; assembly: GCA_032207245.1. Taxonomy (NCBI): domain Eukaryota; kingdom Metazoa; phylum Arthropoda; class Arachnida; order Araneae; family Lycosidae; genus Pardosa; species Pardosa pseudoannulata. The sequence goes on along the minus strand of CM063510.1, from coordinate 174,154,121 downwards.
CCAAAGATGAACCAGTTTCAAGAAATACTCGACATACATGTGAATATGAATACAATGTAAATTTACAAGCACTTTGCTGTTACTAAGTTACCAGAGATATTGGATAAGAATTTGGTACCCTAATTTCTCCTTCCAATTCATAACAATAACGACTTTTGACATCACTATCACGTGTATGTCACCATACTCGACAACCAAAAGTGGGAACATGGATACAGCGTAGGTTTACAAGATCTTTGCTGTTACTAAGTTACCAAAGATATTGGATAAGAATTTGGTCACCTAAATTCTCCTTCGTATTCATCATAATAACGAGTTCTGACATCATTATGATGCGTATGTCACCTGTGACATATTTCGACTGCAATATTGTAGTACTTGATGTATTTGTGACGTATTGAAGTACGTGCTGAACTTGATGTACTTGTTATATGATTGATTTGTTATTTATAATTCATTGATTGGTTCATGGAAAACCGTTCAAACCAAATAATGCTTTTTTCTTATTAACCAAGTATTACACATTAAAATTAGCTTAAATTGTATAATTTTCCTAAATTTTCATAGGCAATGACATTATAATTTTCAAGCCGAGTTACTAGAGAAAGTCAAATACGGAAGATATGAAACATATTTGTACACATATAAAAAATTCTTTTTCTAGAATAATGATTTCTTTTTTAATACATAACTTGGTATGATTTTCCTTTATATGAGATTTTCCTTTCTCCTTTTTATCAATATATAGTAAAAAAGAAAGGTCACTCTAATCCTTCACGCTCTAAAGAAGAAATTCAGTTTATTTATAACTTTCTTATTTTCTCGTATCTCAGTCGTATTATTGTCAATTATACTTAACTTTAAGTCCCCATAATGGAAATGTAACGTCATTTTAAATAAACACACTTAAATCCTTTTTCATGGTTTAATGGAGATTTTTTTCCAGCGTAATTAACGTTTTAATCATAGTTGCATCATACTTTCGATATAAAAAATAGATTCTCTCCAGAAAAAAATAAAATGAACAAGAAAATAAATCTACCCAGAATTGTTTTGATTAAGATTTTGAATTACGTTCATATTAAAGAAAATCTTAAAAGAAAACTAAATTCAATCACGATGTCAAATTAATTTTCCTGAAATTAGTGAAAAGTATTTTTTTTTAATTTTACGATTTCAAAATTTTTCTGTATAAAATGAATATTGTAAATCTTTGAATATTAAATTAATAAAATTATTTAAGAATTTCTTTTTAATTAAATGAAGCATTTTTCATTAATTGACATTCATTCATGAGGAATCATAGAAATTCTTAAAATATATTTCCATATGATATTTTGAAGGGAGATCGAGTGAATAGTTTAGTAGTAAAAATGAGGTATCATCACGATCTTTTAGTGATATATCTTCGTTTTAAGAAAACTGAGGAGTTTCAGATGAGTAAAATTTGTCTGAAATGTAATATTTCATTAAAATTGATTGTTAAATAAAACATGATAAATAAAAAGAAAAAATATTTCTTAATATCCATTCGTTCATGATACATATATGGATATATATTGATATATATGTATATATATATATATATATATATATATATATATATATATATATTATATATATATATATATATATATATATATATATATATATATATATATATATGATATTATTTGCAAGGATTGTATAGCTATACCAATTCTATTTCGAATATTTTGACTGGATTTGTTTTGAAAGATTCAGAAATCTGTGAAGATTATAAAAATGTAGAAACCAGAATATCAATTTTTTGAAGGTTTAAGGGTGATTTGTTCTCTTAAACGAACTGAGCTTTTAAGCCTTGTGTTAAGATATGTTAGATCCCACTTTAATTAGATTAATACATGCATTTCATTAGTGGGCATCCCGATTTCTCTGTCAGTTGAGGAAGCATTACAGATCCATCCAGGGAACACAGCATAAGGCTTATATGTTTAGCATTAATAGACATTACAATAACTCGGAACTGGCCCCTATAGATTCCAACCTAAAAGGCACAACTAGAGCATAAAATGCGTAAATGCCTTTACAAACTAAAGAAACAAAATATCTCTAACACTTAAATGACTGATTTTTTAAAAAACTAATTTAAAAATTTTTTCGACTTTCGTTTCTTATATAAATTATCGAAAAAATAATTTTAAAAAATCCTATTTTGTTTTAAATTTTGTTTACGGTTTAAAAAATGGTTTGCTGTCGATCGGCAACAGTGGACTTTAATTGAAAAATTATTTTTTACTGATAAAGTTTTAAATATCAAATACACATGAGTTTTAATATCTATGATAAAGAATTTCCTCAAGATATTTTTAAAAGTAATTAATTCTTAAACCTATAATGTCCAAGTCGTTTCTGCCGATTACATTTCGGAGCCTATCTTAAATCTAAGTTAATATGGACTGTACAGAACGAAATAAATTTGAAGATCAAACAATTTTGAATACTAGAGCATGTCATGTTAGTGATCAGTTATCGTTTTAAACATAGAGTGACATTTATAGAAAAAAGGAAAAACTTCCTGAAAAAAGATTTATTTGATATTGCAGGTAAAATAATCTCTGCAAAATGCTGTAGTGTAATGGAAAAAGCAAATTTGTCATGATCTCAGTCTGTACCTGCCGAAAAAGTAAATTTATGAGCGATGATCGAAAAATAATAAAATCTAGATATAAATGAAAAAAATATAAATAATAGAAATTACTTGAAAATTTCGTAGATTGTTTATAAGGTTGCCCATTACCTACTCTCAAAATGAAAATTTGTTCTAAGAAAACTTAAAAACTCTACAAACTATTTTTTAGTCGTATCTAAAATGGTACGCCAGGCATTAAGGGGTTAAAACAAATACAAATTGTATTGCGGGAGATTACAAAAATATTTGTGGTATAGAAAATAAATTGTTTACTCTGCGATACTTGACGAAATAAGTATAAATACTCTACAAAAGTATTTGTTATATCCTTTGAGAACGTCATAAATTTGACTGTATGTACGTTTAAAATAAAATACAATTAAATACAATTACTCGAAATAATGACATCAAACACTTGAAAAGGGGGGAAAGTTTGGTTTGGTTTGGTTTGGTTTGGTTTGGAGTGCTACGGTCTACTTTTTGCAACACGAGGGCTAATGAGACCGGGACCTACAGCTTAAAGCCGATTCCGAACGGCTACGAACATCCAAGCCACAGTGGGATTCGAACCCAAGAACTCCGGTACCGAAGGCCAGTCACCTAACCAATTGGAAAAGGGGGGGAGGAGGGATTTAGAAAGTTTTAAAAACGACAGTGTTTTTCTCTGTGATATAAAGTATATATATATATATATATATACCATTTTCTTTTAGTATCGGATCGATATCTTAGAAGAAGATAAACTTTACCCGCTTCGAATTTGCTACCCCTAACTCATCAAGAATCGTCAAGAAATGACGTCATAATAACAGAAACAAGATGTTATTTTCACCTATTTATTATGTGATAAATTAGTAAATATAATTGCCTGCTCTTCCCCGGGGAAAATTGGGCTTGAAATAATGGCATTAAACGATCAAAAAGGGGGGAAAGAGGGGATTTCGAACGTTTTAAAGACTTGCTTTGAATGCTTCCTAACTCATCAAATATCCAATATGGATGCCTCTATACCCGTATGCATTTCAGGTCCAATTGCTTCATGAATTCGAGGACAGACGGGCAGATAACTTAGGCTATTATTACATAGGGGATTATGTTTGGAACGCTCTGGGAGAGGTAATGCAACTCTCACCCCCGTAAAAAAACATGAAGGGTATATGGGCATATGTGGTAGTCAAAAGATGGGATAAAAAGATTTGAGAACCAATAATTTTGAAAAGGGTCAAATAACACTTTTTTTCATAAAACGTTATTGTTAATTAAAAAATTAATATTAATAATACAATAGACCATTTTTTATAAGTTCACTACTTTAATGGTGAAAGGGAAGTATTAACTTAATATTACATAGACAATTTTGTGACATATTTAGAAATAAAAATTATCACACACAGTAAATTTATGTAAAAAAGTATAAGGACTGTTTTGTATGAAAAATGTATAAACGTTTTGGAAATTTCCGTCAGAGTTTTACAAATGTCTTTACCCAAATTTGCTATTACTTTATAAAATTTAAAGTTTTTTTGCGGGGTTTGTGTGACACATTTAAAAAAAAAATTCTTTCATAAATTTCATTGCCAAAATTCGTGAAAATAGTGCACGCATATAAAATACGTGATGGATGGGACATGAATATGGAATGAGAAATGTCTCTTATCTTTGTAATGGGACTGAAATTTATTCGAAACTTGCTAGGATAAAACGAAAATAGAATTTATAACCATAAACTATATGAAAAATATTTCATATTATAAAATTATATTATATATTTTAAATTACAATATTATTTATTTTGTATTTTAAGGATAAGAGATTAATCTTGTATAATGTTTTGCATATTAAATTACTCAAATATCTATCTGCATGAAGTTAATTTACTGACTAAATGATTATGAATTTATTCGTGATTTTCGATTATCTTTATCCTTCTTTTGTTAAGAGTCACGAAATTCGCTTAATTAAATAGTCTCTAATGTTAACTACAGTAAGCATATAACTGATGTTTTTTACGTTTCTGTGCATTATAATCAGTGAAAATTTCGTTGTTCGGATTTAGACTGAATACCCGTTTGACTATATATGAATCCATTTTATCTAGTTTAAGCGTCAGAAATGTATGCTAAAACAATAACTTTTAAACTTTTTTTTTCCATCGTGGGACTTTTGCCTTTATTAACCCTCTCGCTTCGGATTTATTTTTATCAAAATAGGTTCAGAGATTGCGTATTTTTTTATTACATATTTCAAATCTATATACATTTTAGAGCTAAAATATACAAAAAATTTTTGAAAAGAGTTTTTTTTTAAATATAGAATTAGGTCCTAAAATATGGTGTTCGGAAAAATGAAATTGAAGAATAATGATATAAAAGTTAATTTTGAAAATTAATCTTGGTTAAATTATCATTGATTTTATAAAATACAAAAGCAAAACGTATATACTATTTAAAAATGCAAAAGACTTACAAAATATTTATTAGAAATGAAGTCTTATATGATAAATTTCGAAATAAGACTCGATGCAATGTCCTAGCTCGCAATCCTTACTCCAAATTCGCGTTTCTTTTCGAATTTTTTGTTCCACCTTCAGTTTTTTAAAAACAAACAGCACACTAAATACGAGAACCTCTTTCTTGATGGGATTTGGGTGTATATGGCTATCAAAGTGTCGAGCAGTTAGTCTCATGGGTCTGTTACTCTCATGTACAGTTGGTCTCTTTTATTATTATTTGCAACATAAATCAACGTCAAAATAGAGTTCAAAATAGTCCAAAACACTTTCATTATTTGCCATAGTGGAATTTAGTCTGGGATTTCCAAGGAAAGGAAATGAGGCAGGAGCTGGCGGAATATTTTGCATATCAATTTTGCACCAATGTCGAACATTTTGAATAGAAAATGAATTTTCAATTCCATCACTATCAACAGAGAAATCCGAGAAATTCTCATCAGTTTCGCTATAACTATCTTCAATATGTTTGAAATAAGAGTCGGAAGTGCTATCAGTAGTGGAAATATCGTCAGGAGTATAGGTTATATCACTCGCGAAATGCTTCCTGACAGAGATCTTTCAGCTATGAACAGCGCGCTCAAAATGCTAAAAAATATTCTTCTATATTTCGCAGAAATGTGGACAATTAAAGCTATCTGCAAGTTTAAAGCTAAATAAACAATTAAAAATTTCATAAAGCCAAAATGAAACAATAAACGGGGAAAGAGCGAGTTGCACAGTTAAATAAACAGCTAAAATACATGCCCGAGGAAATCGCAGATACCCGCGGATGCGCAGCCGGAGGGTGCGCATAACTCGACCCTCATAAAATGCCACAAATTTGATCCCTAATAAATAAGGGGACCCATTGACCCCTAATAAAATGCCATAAATTTTATTGTTATGTTTGCTAAGCAAGTACCACAGGTGACCAGCATAAACTTTGAAACTTCAAATATCTACTTTAACATATTGCCATCACATATGTATGTACACAGTACGTATGTATACCACCTACCATTTATCGTTGAAATTTTATATTACAGATTTTTGCAACATCTAATTATACGCCTGCATCTTTCATTGATATCTCCGTTCTATATCATTGAAAATCTCAATGATGCACAACACCAGCATGCCTTCTCTCAACCAAGCATGCCTTCTCTCCAAATCTCAACACCAGCATGCCTTCTTTTGTTGTCAGATATCAGTACTTAATATGGAACTTATTATGGTACTTATTATGGAATACAATTCTATTGATTGTTAAGTTAAGATTGCATAAATTGTTAATTCTTCTAAAATCTAATATTGAATTAATAAATTAAACTGATATATCTAATATAGAATTTTAGAGTATCTGATATTGAAATGATTAAAATGCAGCTACAAGGTGTATATTTTACTAAGCTTACAAAAAATCATGTGTTGTCCACAATATTTTGTTAAAATTTTTATAAGCATTATATGTATATGTATGAAACATAGCGTAGCATGCCATGCTTCAGGGATGTAACGTGGTCGAAGGGGAGTAGTCATTGACGAAAAGAATAAGATTTATCAAGAGAACTTTAGCAGCATCTTTATTTAGCAACGTCCAACGGCAAAATCCCTCAAACAATGGTCGTGCGGCCTTTTATAACTTTGGAGACGCCACAGGCGTGAGAAAAGAAATGTGCTTAATCAGCAAAGTAGTATGGCTAGATAATTTCGCCAATAGGAAGGAGATTTTTCTAAGGCAAAAGAGTTTAACGCCAAGAGGTTACTAAGAATATGATGAAATCGCGGATTTGGTGTTTTTAATAGAGGAGTTAGTAATTTTAGTTTAAGACTAAAGTATTAAATTTTTACATTACACACATGTATATATATATATATATATATATATATATATATATATATATATATATATATATGTCAGGATTTAAATTGTATATTAATTTTAAAATATTTTAAGTAGGGATTCCTTACTGGGAGTGACGCGGCGGGATGAGTTAGCCACATAAATACGGCTCAAGCGCAGTAATGTAGAGCAGAGAGCAGTGTGCACATTCCACAGACAGAGCTGTAGCTACCCGAGGCAGCTAAGCTTGATTTGTTAAAAATTAGGCGCCAATGTGCGACGCCATTGAAGTTGATTGATGAGTAGTGTGCTCTGAGATTTGAATAAAGCTATGAAAATGGGTTCAGGACTTTAGTGTCATTTAGTGCAAACTTGTCATATATATATATATATATATATATATATATATATATATATATATATATATATACATAATGTATATGTAGTATCTTTTGGAAATGTATGTTCATGTATCAGCCTATAATTTTATAAATTATGAAATTAATATTCAGTAGATGACGTTTTAAGAGAACATAGTACCTTTCTAACAGGAAAATCTTTATTGTACCAGACTTATTCTGACATGAACGTAATACTGAACAAAAATTATATAAAAAGTAAACTATTTTAAAATAAAATGGTTTGCTTATTTTGCAATAAAATTATTGCAGGTCTTCATATAATATCTATACTTTATAAAAACATACCGTATTATATCAAGCAATATATTTTTCAAGTCTTTAAAAGTATGCGCAAAATTAAAAAAAATCCTTGCAAGCAAGAAACTCGAAATAGATGCATTTAAAACTGAATTTTTATATCAAATTGAAATTACATATCTTTTTAAAATCATAAACCGAAAACTCTACAAGTATATAAGAATTTTAAAACTTAAAATAATTAAGACTTATGAAACTGAAAATTCAAGAAAGAAATGAGAGCTTAATTTTTTTTTTATCCATTAAAAATTTATATTCTTCTGTACTTTACTTATGAAAAAAAAATCAGAGTAAACTACTTTATATTGTTGCACTTCTAAAACCTTAAAAACATTTGTGTTGCATCAGATCTGTTGAATATGAATTTAAAATCTTGCACTTTTAAAACATTTGTGTTGGATGCGATCTTTTGCATTTGATTATTTGATTAAGTCTGCCTCTTTGTATGTTGACTTGAGATTAAATAAATTATTAATATACCTTAGGCTGAATGGTGTTTAACTTAAAATTCTCTTATACATCTTATTTGATCGACCGTCGCTTATTTAGTAACTCATAATCGAGATTTTCCTGTTTATATATCTAATTATACATATTTACAAATCTAATAGCTTTAAATATGTAAACTAATATAGAACCAACATCAATGATGCATAAATTTTAAAATGAAGCGAGCAGGTGTTACGAGGATGAACCAATCCACTTCAATGGTCAGGGAAGACTTACGGAGCGAGTACTTTAGAGTGAATTGAGTGTTTTCAGTTTTTGTTTACATATCTGAAGGACAGCTTGTTAGACGATTCATAAAGAGCAAGTTAGTTTAATCCATTGTAGGTTAGATCGAAGAAATTGGCTAGTGTCTTTATAAGAATGTTTCTTTATAAAAATTTACACCAGCCTTTTATAAGATACTTTAGAGATAATTTTTTATAGACATCAAACATTTTTAGTTTCTGGTTATAAATAAGGAAATATATAATCCCGGTAACTTGAATAAAAGTAAATAAAATAAAGTTAGATACTAAAAAAATGAAAGTAACTATTTTTGTTAATCCTTCTTTGTTTTTATTTTTACAAAAGAAATGAATGCTATCACATATGTCTTTTATCTACTCGTTTATCTATATGTTTTTTTTATGATTTTAACGCCTTCGCGACCAACGTCTCGTATACGCGACGCAGTGATTTTACTCTTATCAGTCCAGCGTCGCTTTCACGTGATGATCTACCTTTGATATTGAGAGACCAGCATCGCGTATGCGGAATAGGAGATCTGAACGTTTTATTTTAAGTGCTTGATTTAATTACTAGAGGGCGTGAAACGGCAACGGTTTTCATAACCGTCACAAGGGGTTAAATAACAGCATCTGAAACCGATTAGTACCTGAAAGTTGTTATTCAGTAACAGAAAATAGCAGGAAAGCTACTACTTTGGTTTGGAGCGCTATGGTCTACTTTTTTTGTAACAAGAGGGCTAAAGAGACAGCTTGCTTATAGAATATAGAGCTTGCTTTCCTGCTTATAGAATATTCGGAACGGCTACGGATAACCATGCCCCACTGTTATTCGAACCCATGAACTCCAGTACTGAAGGTCAGCTCCCTATCCATTCGGCTATCATTCGACTTCGGTTGGAGGAAGTGGATAGAAATCAACAATTTTGCCATAAGAAACGTACTAACTTTCCTTACTTTTTTTTCCCTTAAATCAGAAAGTACTCAAAGTATTGTGTTCACACTCAAAAAATATTCCAAAAATGTTTTTTTCGGAACTCTGACGGAAAGACCAACAAAAAATCTGGAGTTGGAAATTTTAAAGTATTACACTACTTCCCATACTGAGTATACAAAAAAAATTGAGATTGTAGTTTGAGTATAGTTTTCGAAGAGCATAAATTTTGATATAGTACATCCGAAAACATCAAGCAGTGGCAGTGAATGATTTAAGAATTTATATATATTAATTTAATGATGTACAGAATCAAAATACCTGTACCAAGGTTTAAAAATCATATAGAAGTAAGTTTCTGAAGTCGTACCCTTAACATAAAATGGCAAATAATCACAAGTATACATAGGGAAAAACAGACTACTCTTATTGAAGCCTTAGAAAAACGTGCCTTTGATTAATTCAAACTAATTTTAAAATGTATATATTTTTAATGAAATTAGCAACAAAGAGGAAAAAGATAATGGAACAACTATGGGAATTTGAATACTAAATCGTAGTATTGCTTGAATGTTAAAAAGGTATGAAAAGGTATCCATAAGGCTGGTATCAAATGGTTTTATAATCAAACACTTTTTTCTAATTATTGTACATTGAACATCTAAAAAGAAATAAGCTCCAATTAATTATCTACTTATTGTAAAACATAATACTTAGACAGCAGTAAAGAAACTAATGAAATCTACTCTTTAGCAGCGTTTATAGTAGACAAAGTTGACAAAAGAAATATAATATTGCCTCTACAAATTGTCAAAGAGTCGTTTTAGCGAGCATTATTTAAAATGATGGCAATTGTATGATTTATGCGGTGATATTACTTAAACTACTATAAATATATGTAAAGCGTTCTGCAACACTAACGAAAACTAATTTTTTAGCTGTCTGTATAGTAAGGGAACATTTTACATTGAAAACTAGAGGCTTGTAACTGTTTGTAAAAAGCTTTCATTTGTGTATTAGAATGCATTTTAACCTTAATTGAATGTAACACTAATCATAAGGTCGCATCTCCTATATAATAATAGCCTAAGTTATCCATACATCTGTCCTCGATTTTATGAAGCGGTTGGACCTGGAATGGATAGAGGCATCCATAGTTAGCAAAATTCAAAGAGAGTAATGTTTATCTTCTCCTAAACTATAGATCTGATTCTAAAATAAATTGGTATAAATATGCTTCATATCACAGCGAAAAATACTGCCTTCTTTAAAACGTTCGAAATCCACCCCTTCCCCTCTTTTTGAGCTTTTAATGCCATTATTTTAACTCATATTTTCCCCGGTTAAGAGCAGGCGATTAAATTTATCAATTTATCACACAGCAAATAGGTAAAAATAACATTTTTCTAGCATTATGACGTCATTCCTTTAACCATCTCATTGAATCATTTCTTATTTTAAATTATTTAAATTATGCCTTATTTTCATACGTTTTATCATTGAACTTAGATATGACGTCAATAATTTTCTTTTATATTTGGCTTAAATAATAGATTAGGTACATATGTGATAATTTTAAATTGAATCATCGATTATTTTTTGTTGCAATGAAAATTTTATCACCGGTATTAACAACAAAGACTAGGAGTCTATTTCATGGACTAATATATATCTAGCGTTTAATTTATATATCTTTGAAAATTAAGAAGTTTGCTCGTTTTTGTATTTGTTTTTTATACATAACCGCAGGGTTTGCGATCCATTCGCTCAATTTTGGACATCATTCATATATACCGCCAAATAATCACTGTCAGTATTAAAACCTATGCTGCCCATCCTATCAAATAATATTACAAGTTAAATTAAAGGTGGCAACTAAGAAGCGGTCAATAAAGATAAACAAATTATTCAGCGTGTATCAGATAATTTTCAGCCAAAAAACAAACCCTTTTTTACCTGCCTCATAAGGTACTTAACAATTTTGGAAAATTAAAAATTTTACTGATCCCGTCATATGACGGGCTGTATGCTAGTACTTGAATATTTATATTACATAAAATTAAACTTGCTTGATAAAATAGTATTGAATTTTTTTAAAAGCAAACACTAACAAACTGCATCATTAATTTTACACAAAACTATAGTCAATTAAGAATAAATTTCACCTCAGATGCTTTTAAGAGTCCTGGAAACAGCATTTTCCAATAGGTTTTAATCTGCTTTTCACTACTCTGCAAACGTTAATGTCCAATAGCTATAAAAGTGACTCGTGGAAATTCGAAACATTTAAAGCCATGTCATTTCCCTGCATGAAATGTTAAAATAGAGGTTCCAATTAAAATAACAACGTGATTTATTATGCGCTCGCATACAGTCGAATTTTCAAATAAATCAAACAGCTTAGTAAATTGCTTTGAAATAATTTCCTAATAGGCATTCGAGAGTTTTCTAACAGCGTCATTAGTTTCAGGATTTGTCATTTGTTTCGCGATAACACGACAAGTCACAACTTCGTTAATCCGAAATCAAGATAATTAAAGCCTTTAATTAGAAAATGTCCGATTCTGTTGGTGTAGAGGAAAGTTTAATGCGATGTGCTTCATTTCAACAAAATTTTAACAATGTTTAGGAATATTTTTAATTTCTAACAAGGATGAAAAAAAGAAAAATTATACAAACATAAAATTTCATTGTACAGTTAATCTGTTTAAATCTAAAGCACAATAAATATTCTACAATTCTTTTGAACAAAATGATAATTTAAAAAAAAAATGAATTTTGGAATTTCAAATAAAAATAAGAAAAGTAGGTGAGCAGTTTTAGGAATATCTTTAACAACTTGCCTGTGGATTGCATTTGAGATAAACATATAAAATAGGGAACATTTTTCTCTTTTATATGTTCGTTTAATATGTTAAAATCGTTATAATGTTAAAAATTGATTATTTTTGAAAAAATCAAAACTTTGAACGAAATAACTACTTTTTCAATATTTTTTGGATATATGGGATATGTTAATGGATTGCAGTAATTTTTGCTAAAATGACAGCAAAATAAATCCAGTCACACAATTTTCTGAATAAATATAAAATAATTACAACAATATTATTATTTATATCAACTGTCATGTATTACATATACCCCAGATTCCTTTGCATTTCACAAATATTTTACAGTATCTGAGAAGTAACGATTGACTGCCAAACTTCGGACAAACTTTGGAAAGTATCTCTATTTATTTGGAAAATGGAAAATCAAACATTATGCATTGAACGAACAGATTTTGCGTTTTACGTAATTGAAATATTGTTTTTCCCGAACTAAGTTCGGGCGTTCGAAAATAGGCGATTTTGAGGTGCCCGAACCACTGACAAAGGGTTAATTTCTAATTAGGATGAAAACAAGAAAGGGTATATAAACATACTAAAGAATTTCAAATGAAATTTAATCTATTTAAATCTAAAGCACAATACATATATATTTTTATGAATCACTTAAAAATATTTAACATGTAGATAAAATTATAAATTTTTATTTAAACTAGCACTGTGATAAATAAAGATGAACCGTGTTAACTTAACAAAATTTACTTCCACGAAACATCAACATCTACACACAAAACAGATATCAAAACATAATTCGACGGGAATTCAACAGTACACCACCATACCGGTCGACAGGAAGCCTCGAACACTGTTATTTCTTGGTATACCCTATAGAGGGCGCTGTAACCTACTTTACAGTCTACACTTTTTTGTTTCAGGACAAAATCAAAAAATGTAAACAAAATTTTAAAAGGTTTAAGATTTTAAATACGATAAATAGTACTTTTGTGAATAGTTCGATTGAAACAAAAATGTAATGTCCAAAAAATGAAGTTAGTTCAGTTCTGATTTTTAGAACAGAAAGTTTAAGAATATTATATTTTTAATTTCTAACTAGGATGAAAACAAGAAATAGTATACAAACATATTAAAGAATTTCAAAATAAAGTTAATCTTTTCAAATCTAAAGCAAAATAAATATTCTGCCATTCATTTTAATAAAATAATTATATGAAAAAAATAATTTTTAAAATTCACATATAAAGCAAAAAAAGTAGGAGAACAGTTTAAAGTTTCCAAATATAAACATAAACATGGTTGAAAAGGGAAAAAAATATTACTGTGTTGTACTTAAAAATATATAATTCTAGTTTAAACATTATTAATTTTTAACTCAAACTAGGACAAAAATTAAAAATGTAAACAAACAGTTTAAAGATTTGAAATGGTTTAAAATGAAAATTTAGATCGTTTAAGATTTAATAAGCAATTAATAGTATTTTTGTGTTCCATTTACACAAAATTATAACTTTCAGAAAATGAAGTTTACTTAAATCACACTAATTGCGTTTTTAAATAAAAATAAATCAGGTATGAAAAGGTTAAATACAAAGTTACGTGCGATAAATATTATTTTTCCGTTTAATTTGAACAAAATGATTTCTCCATTAGGAAATAAATTTTTACTCTAAATTGAACAAATCAAATGGAAAATTAAACAAAACTTTTAAGGAGATAAAAAACATAATTGCGACACATGAACTAAATGTATCTATTTTTTACTTCAATTTAGAAAGATATTTATAGTTCATAATAAAAGAAAATTGTTATAACTAAAATTAGAATGAAAATAAAATAAACATAACTTTTATTTTATTTTCATTACATAACTATTTACAGATTTATTACATTTTATTTCCACATAAACATAACTATATTTTCATAAATGTGTTTATTAATAATTGTGTCTTGAATGTTTAGTCAATAAAGTTCAAGATAAAGGTTAGGTTAGGTTTGGATGACTACTGCCAACTCCTTTGCTACATGAGACTGGAACGTTCTGCTGAAAGCCGATTCGAAATGTTTACGAAGAACCGAACGAAAAGCTGGAGTTGAACTTACGAACACCGATTCCGAAGAGTAGCTCCCTATCTGGGGTACCCTGAAGGGTTCTTCAGATATTTTTGGGCAATTAAGGATAGAGATATTTAAGCACAAACGATGCATTACACTATCTCTATAACCATAAAATATAGTATTGCTGCATAATACAGTTTTGAATGTGAAGTAATCTTAAGTAATTAACAGAAGATTAAACTTATTTATTAAACCTTCTTAGAACGGTAAACTTATTTATACCTGGATTACAAACTAAAAAGAATATTCATTTTACAAAACATATAAATCAAATAAGAGAAACTGAAGGGGCCATAAAATCCTTAAAGCTTTATAGAAATGTGTAATAGGTTGGTTGGTTGGTTGGGAGCACTACGGTCTACTTTTTGCTACACGAGGGCTAATGAGACCGGGACCTACTGTTTAAAGCCGATTCCGAACGGCTACGAACATCCATGCCTCAGTGGGACTCGAACCCACGAACTCCGGTTCCGAAGGTCAGTGCCCTAACCATTCGGCCATCGTTCAGAAATGTGTAATAAATGAAGATGTTAGTCTTTGCAATGTATATTGTATACTAATTATTTATTGATCCTAACACCGTTTTAATGAATGCTATGACATTTTCTCTTTTCAAATATAATAATTAATTTTCATTAAAATGACCTAAATGCAGTTAAAATACTTTTTTGAGTGCTAATAAATTTTGAGAATTCCGAAATATATGTATGTAATATTAAAATCCCTTATTTACATATTTTAATATTAATTTAATAACTTCTGTTCATAAATTACGTTATTGGGGCTTGCGCTATCATTCTGATTTTTCCCTCCAGACTCGCTATAGACTTAATATAGCCTCTGTCTGTACTTCCTTGAACAATAGTAAACGCATTCTCTTTAGACATGGATATTTTTTATCACGTGATCAAATGATCTTAGGGATTGCTCGTAGTCGTTTTACCTGAGAAATCCCTATTAAAATGTGTGGGCAAGATGTTCTCAAACTGCTTGCCTGTTGTTAGGATTTAATGTATCGTCGCCAAAAATAAAATGTGTTGTTCTTTTTGATGAATCTCGCCTATATTTCATTTATGTACTTTGTGTATGTTTAAAAAATTCATCCTACAGTAAACATTTGATTTTTTGGAAATAATTTCTAAAAGTTATAATATTATAATGAACTAAAATATTAGAAAATAAAACAAAATTATAATTTTTCTTAAATTAAACAAAAAATCTAATTAAGATGACACAACAAATAAAGAATAACACTTGAGATAAAATTATTATAATCATTTTATTATAATTTTGTAACAATTTAGAACTCATGTTCAAAATATGAAATATATATGCTTCTGTGTACTTTCAATGTAAGGAACATTACCAGCCCTTTAGCTCTATTAATACGTAGAAAATAAGAATATAGGAATACATATATTGATTTTCAGTCTTAATTTATCTTACTGTGTGACGGGGAAAATATTTTCTCACATTATTTGACAACTAGAAAACTATTTTCCAATATCTTCGTCAAATAGAAGAGCTGGCTCATTAATTTTCTGGGGCTTATGCTAAATTGTTTACTTCATATCTCTTTAAAAAGCTGTTAAAGTTTGCCTCCTCCTAACTCTATTTTCATAGAGTTTAATGACTAAATACGATGTTCACGAATTTATTAATAATTAGGCTTTATGATATTAAAACATACAAATCATGCAATGCACTTTGATCTCTTCTATCAACATATTTTGGAAATATATTAAATCAACAAAGAACGTTAAGCATATTGATTCATAATGATTTAGATAATATCAAGATAAATTTGAGGTATTAAAGTACTGATTTGTATTGCAGATTTACTTTATTCAATCTTTAAAAAGTATTTTTATAACTAAAATTTTTATTTAGAAACATAGAGATTTTTCAAAGCCGAGCAATAGCTGAAGTGTCAAGGCACAAATCTTTGGTACCGGAGTTCGTGGGTTCGAATCCCACTGTTGAATGGATGTTCATAGCCATTCGGAAGTGTCTAAGCAGTAGGTTTTGTCCAATTTTGTTTTTGTCTCATTAAACTTAGTGTTTCAAAAAGTTCAATGTAATGCTCCAAACCAAACCATATTTTTCAAAATTTGTTAAGGATCATCTAACTATACTTTTTTATCTTTAGAATTGAATATATTACTGAAAATATTATTAAATTTTTAAGTTAATTTAAGAAATCAGTGGATTTTCTAATTTGATTAATATTATTTTTGGCCCATCTGCATGAAAATTAAATATGTTATTAGCAATATATTTGTCTAAAGGTACTTCCTAATTCAAGGTAAAACTTTAATTATTTCTTTAACTATTAACTATTACAAAGAAGAGTTTTATTGAAAATGCTCTACGCCCTTTCCTTTAATGCATAATATATTCGGTTT
Source organism: Pardosa pseudoannulata (assembly GCA_032207245.1). NCBI lineage: Eukaryota > Metazoa > Arthropoda > Arachnida > Araneae > Lycosidae > Pardosa > Pardosa pseudoannulata. Next base: position 174,137,363 of record CM063510.1, on the reverse strand, counting down.
TATTCTTAGGGTATCTTTTACCCCTTAGAAAAAGTTCTCGTAATCAATCACTTGAAATGTAGTTAAAAAAATAATAGTCGAAATATTTAAATCAACAAAGAACGATAATCATATTGATTCATAATGTTTTAGATAAGATCGAGATAAATTTGAGATATTAAAGTACGGATTTTTATTACATATTTATTTTATTTAAATTTTTAAAAGTATTTTTTAAAACTAAAATATTTATTTAAAAACATAAACACACATTTTACAAAGCCGAAAGATGGACTAATTAACAAGGCTCGATCTTTGGTACAGGAGTTCGTGGGTTCGAATCCCACTGTGGAATGGATGTTTGTAGCCATTCGTAATCGGCTTTAAGCAGTAGGTTCCGGTCTCATTAGACTTATTGTTGCAAAAAGTTCAATGTGACGCTCCAAACCAAACCATATATTTAAAAATATATTAACGATAATCTAACTATACTTTTTTATCTTTAAAATAGAATATATTACTGAAAATATTAATAAATGTTTAAGTAAATTTAAGAAATCGATGGATTTTCTTATTTAATAAATTTTTTTGTCCCACCTGCATGAAAATTAAATATGTTATTAGCAATATATTTGTCTAAAGGTACTTACAAGTTCAAGGTAAATCTTTAATTATTTCATTAACTATTAACTATTACAAAGAAGAGTTTTATTGAAAATGTTCTACGCCCTTTCCTTTATTGCTTAATATATTCGATTTTATTCTTAGGGTATCTTTTATCCCTTAGAAAAAATTCTCGTAATTAATCACTAGAAATATAGTTAAAAAAATAATAGTCGAAATATTTAAGTCAGCAAAGAACGTTAAGCATATTCATTCATAATATTTTAGATAATATCAAGATAAATTTGAGATATTAAAGTACGGATTTTTATTACATATTTACTTTATTTAAACTTTAAAAAATATTTTTTAAAACTAACATTTTTATTTAAAAACATAAACACACATTTTACAAAGCCGAGTAATAGCTGAAGGGTCAAGGTACTAATTTTGGTACCGGAGTTCGTGGGCTCGAATCCCACTGTTGAATAGATATTCGTAGCCATTCGGAATCGTCTTTAAGCAGTAGGTTCCGGTCTCATTGGCCTTCGTGTTGCAAAAAGTACAACTTAGTGCTCCAAACCAAACCATATTTTTCAAAATCTGTTAAGGATCATCTAACTGTACATTTTTATCTTTAGAGTTGAATATATTACTGAAAATATTATTAAATTTTAAAGTAAATTTAAGAAATCAGTGGATTTTCTAATTTATTTAATTTTGTTTTTGACCATTCTGCATGAAAATTAAATATGTTATTAACAATATATTTGTCTAAATTTATTTACAAATTCAAGGTAAAACTTTAATTATTTCATTAACTATTAAAAAAGAGTTTTATTGAAAATATTCCACGCCCTTTCCTTTAATGCATAATATATTCGGTTTTATTCTTAGGGTATCTTTTACCCCTTAGAAAAAGTTCTCGTAATCAATCACTTGAAATGTAGTTAAAAAATAATAGTCGAAATATGTAAATCAACAAAGAACGGTAAGCATATTGATTCATATTGTTTTAGATAATATAAGGATAAATTTGAGGTATTAAAGTACGATTTTTATTGCCTATTTACTTTATTTAAACTTTAAAAAATATTTTTTAAAAGTAACATTTTTATTTAGAAACATAAACACACATTTTACAAAGTCAAACAATGGTCGAAGGGTCAAGGCAATAATCTTTGGTACCGGAATTCGTGGGTTCGAATTCCACTGTTGAATGGATGTTTTGTAGCCATTCGAAATTGGCTTTAAGTAGTAGGTCCAGGTCTCATTAGCCTTCGTTTTGCAAAAAGTACAACTTAGTGCTCCAAAACAAATCACATTTTACAAAATTTGTTAAGGATCATCTAACTATTCTTCTTTATCTTTAAATTAGAATATATTACTGAAAATATTAATAAATTTTTAAGTAAATTTAAAAATTCGGTGGATTTTTTTATTTAATAATTTTTTTGTCGAATCTGCATAAAAATTAAATATGTTATTAGCAATATATTTGTTTAAAGGTACTTACAAATTCAAAGTAAACCTTTAATTATTTCCTTAACTATTAACTATTACAAAAAGACTTTTATTGAAAATGTTCCACGCCCTTTCCTTTAATGCATAATATATTCAGTTTTATTCTTAGGGTATGTTTTAGCCCTTAGAAAAATGTTGTCGTAATCAATCACTAGAAATGTAGTTAAAAAAATAATAGTTGAAATATTTATTATCCTTATACAAAACAGGAATAATAGTTCTTTTTATTCCTAAAAGAATAGATTTTGATGATAGAATTATATTAATTTTAGCTTTAACTATATACTTAATTTAACTATATTTAATTTAAATTATGTTTTATTTCATGTTATACTGGGTAAATTGTCAATAAGTTTCGAAGGTATTAGACGTACACCTATGGTGTTCGAAATACTTATGAGTTTAGAAATATTTGTTTTAAATTCTTAATAATAAAGTAATTATTAGTAACAAATGACTTATTTATTGTTGTAATATTTGTATAAATTATAAGTTGAGGGGTATTAAATATCTTTTTTTGACCCGCTTCTTTGAAAGTAGTATAAAGTCGATTTTATATTATATAGATATATTTAAGGATTTGTATACAAGAAATTGAAAAATATTAACATATGTTGATTCACTCGTTTTATGTCTTTTAAATAGTAAATCTATTTACTTTCATAATGGGATCTATTTTAAAGTGTTGGTTAAAAGATTGTAGAATAAGGCTTGAATTAATTATGTCTTTGGGGAAGTTGGACTTATGTCGCTTTTAAGGTAATTATGCTTGTAATTACATTAAATCCGTAGACATAATTACTAAATTCTGAAAACTTTGGAGGATGTTTTTAGGCAACTGTTTACAGACAAGATGCTTATAGCAGGTTGCATCAATTTTCAATATTAACTTTTTGTCAAAAATGGTCTTATACTACTTTCAAAGGAAAATCTCACAATTTCTACTTTATATGAAAGGTTATCATTTTTTTAAGAAAGTTAATTCAGCAAAATAATTAAATAAAAATAGAAAAACGATACTGAAAATTCCATATAATTACATTAATAATTTTAAAAAATATGAAAAATAAGAAAAAATAAGAAATAACCTACCATTTAACCCTTAATTTGACAAGATGTTTTTTCAAATATTTTTTAATTTCTGTTATTTTCCCATGTCTGAATAGACATTAGGGTCTCTGTAAAATAAACAAAAAAATATTTTCCATTTTCGAGATAATTATATAAATATTTAAGCCATATAGAAGTTTTCATAAACCCGTCAGATTTTATTTACCGTAATTGAAATATGTTTTAAAGTTTTTGTTAGATATTTAAGTCGTATAGAAGTTTTCATAAACCCGCCAGATTTTATTTATTGGATTGTTCGTTGTAGCGGAGTTAGCCAAATTAAGGGTTAAAGTCGCATAAATGTGATGATGATTCTCCTAATCCAAAAATATTTAAGAACGTTCAATATTCATAGAAATTAAAATTCGAATAATAAACTTTACTCTTAATATTAGCAACAATGTTAGGTATAATTAAAAAAAATGTCGACTGTGTTCACTTCCAAAGTTTTGTCAGTTTGTAGAAATATCAATCATCTCATGATTTTCTACAAAGCTGTTGGCTTTACATATATACTTTTTTCTTTTCTTCTTCTTTACAAGCACAACAGCCCTTTACAGGCCTTGGTTGTCTCAACCACACTATCCGTCCATTGTCTTCTATCATTTAGAAACTTCTCTCTAATTCCTGATTTTTAAAGTATCTATATCTTTTTCTACATCATTCAACCAACCAGTCGGTGGTCTTCTATTAGCTTGGATACCTCAGGATTTTTAAATGTTAAGACTTTTGTTGGATTATCATCTATCCAAATATAGCCAATCCATCTTAATCGGTTACTAAGGAAGATTTGTGTAATCTGGGTTTGTCCATAAAATACTGAACAATTCAAAGTTATATCTGGCTTTTCAACGTCCTTCTCCCTTCACTGGACCAAAGATTGTTCTGAGGATTTTTCTCTGGAATCTGTCCAGTGATAGTTGTGTATCTTTGTTTAAGATCCACTTTTCACTGGCAAAGAGTAAAACAGGTCTTATAAGACTCTAAATTTTTCTAAATTTTTTGATTAAAAAGTAAAAAGATTCTAAATTTTTAATTTAGTTTGACGGCTAATAAGATTCGATTTTAATTGTTTTTTCAGACCAAAATAGCATTTGTAATCCACTTTGATTCTGTTATCAATTTTTACCTTTAGCTTATTTTTGTCACTAATAATATATTCAAATTCATTCACTTTGTCAAAGGTGTAGCCATTAATGCACATAGGGTTGTAATAATTTACTTGAAATGATGAGAATTCAATAAATTTGGTTTTGTCTTCATTAACAGTGAGGCCGAATTTTATGGTTTAAGGTTCAAGAGTTGAAATAGTCACATTCACTTCCTCCTCTGACCTTCCAATAATATCAATGTTTTTGCATAGGCCAAAATTTACAGTGACCTGTTCCCCAAAGTACCCCTTCTGTTTAATCCTCCGTCTCTAATGTATTTCTTTTCTTTCACAAAACTATTAAATAAGTATCTCGAAATATGAATCTAACATTTTAGTGAATTATTTTCTTTTGTGTTCAGAGATAAGGTTTATGACAGGAATACATACTTTACTACATTTTTAATGCAAAAAAAGTAGAGAAATTATTTTATTTCCTTTGTGGAAGTATGTTTTATTTATTTCACCTTAACAATTAACTTTCCGAAAACTTTTGAACAGGAAAACTGAAAAGGGGTATACAAATTCCCATTTGTACCTTAAATAAAAACAGAAAGTGTATATAAAGTTCCTTTTGAGTCATACGAAGACAAAGTATAAACTTTTAAGCTAAAAACCCATTCAATAGGTTGCTTGGAAAATGTAGCGGTATAAAGTTATTTCAAACATTTTACGTTTAGAATCTGAAAAGAATAAATGAATTTGAGATGTGATAAAAAGCAGCTATTTAAAATCCTTTTGTGCAGTAGAAAGTATTTAGTACTTTATTTTAGTTTCGAATAGTTTTTTGAGAATTTATCAGTTTTTTTAATTATTAAGTTTGTTTTCTTTTAAGCTTTTTCTGTTCCGTTGTTTATGTAATTTTCCTTCTATGTTATAATTTTTTTTGTTTTGTAATGTACTTACAACCTTAACACCAGTGTTCATTTACAAAGGGGAAACACGGTAAAAATATAATACCTTATATTTGCACTAAAACATTTTTTCTGTACACTATTTACAAATTACTACATTAAGTGATTACCATATAACATGACCAGCAATTATTTGGATTTATATTCATCAATACACAATAATTTTTAGAATTCTCTTTTGTTATACATTATTCCTTAATCAAAATATTGAATTACAAACTGAGGCCTAAATAACCGTCATGAATATGTTAAATCTGTAAGCAGACAGAGGCTTTCATCATGCTGTATGTCAGTTCGGGAGTTCGGACGTACAGGACCTCGGTGCGGGCGTGCGGGATCTAGGTGCAGGCTCACAGGACGTAGGTGGTGGTGTGCAGGCCCGGGATTTCTATGTCCAGCTGATCTTGAATGCCGACTTCGACTCCACTTTTTTCACTCTTTTTCCTAACTCTTTTTTTAATAATCAACTCGGTTTTAACGCATCTTATTTCATTTCCAATAGCTTGTTGGTGAAATTTTCCCACATCTGCTCATTAAAATAGCCCCTTTTGTAAAATATGACATTATCTTTTATCCCCTGCCCCCATAACTTATGGTTACATCTCTCTGAGAGCTTTCCCGTTAATCTTGTGCCATTCCGTGACCTATAACTCCTCCGCAGGGGTCCGTAAAACTCGTTGTCAACAGCTGCACCTAAATTCTTCTTGGAAATTTCTTCCACAGCTGGGTATGCACGTACTGACAGTCGAGGAAAAGTACCTCGGTACCCTAATGATAATTCTAAAATCAGAATCTGATAATTCTTAGTATTTTTTAAATTTTAGATTAAATAAAACGGTGCAGTTTATAAAATTAGAGTTTCGAAAGTACGAATTTTAGAAATGTCGGATTGCAAGTAACATTTGTAATGAAAATGTTTTAAACCTTTAATATCCGAGTCTTTTTTGTCGATCCCATATTGATGTATATATTAAATTTAAGTTATTATGGACTGTACATAATAACATAAATATGAAGTTTAATTTGTCAGGATATTTACATACCATACATTTCGTACTTGAAAGAAATAATGAATGGGAACGAAAATTTCCTTCTACCATTGTTTTGCATCCAGTGCAACTCAAAAGGCTAAGGATAAAACTGATTTGAAAAATTTTATAACATTTTAGAGACTGCGTTCAAAATATCAAATATTTTGAGTATGAAGATTTTTTTAATTATGTATAAAATCGTTATATATTTTTTCTGATTTTTCAAAATTATTCTCACTTAAAAAACCTTTTAATTGAATCTGGGTAATTTTAATGGAAAACAATTATTATATTCAAAAAGAGAAAATGTCATAGAATTAATTAAAAAAATGCTGTTATCAATTAATTAGTAATTAGTATATAATATACATCACACAGACTAACTTTTTCATTTATTGCACATTTTAATAAAACTATAGAAAGTTCATGGCCCCTTAAGTTTCACCTATTTGCTTTATATGTTTTGTAAAATGAATCTTCTTTTTAGTTTGTAATGCAGGTATAAATAATTATACCGTGTTAAGAGGATTTTTAAATAAATTTAATTTGCTGTTAATTACGTAAGATTACACCAAATTCAAAATTGTATTAATCAGTAATGTTTATAAAGGTTTTATGGTTATAAAGATATGTATTTTTCAATGTATTTATTGTGCGTAATTATCTTTATCCATAATTGCCGAAAAATATCTGAAGGGGTAGGGCGATGCTCTTCGGAATCGGTATTCGTAGGTTTGAATTCAGATTTTTGTACAGTTGTTCGTAACCATTTTGAATTGTGTTTGAACAGAGGATTCCAGTCTCATTAAGTTTCATAAAATTAACCAAACATTTTTCTTCAACTTTCTTGACTCCACATTCAAGAAGTTTATAAGTTATGTTTATTTTATTTTCAATTTAATTTTAGTTATAATAATCTACTTTTATTACGCAGCTTAAATATATTCCTAAATTGAAGTAAAAAACAAATACATTTCTTTAGTATGCCAACTTAAAGTATGCTCAATTATATTTTTAATTTCCTCTTCATTTTCCTTTTGATTTGTTCAATTTACTGTAAAAATGTCTTTCTTAGACGGAAAAGTCATTTTGTTCGAATTAAAAGGAAAAAATATTTATCCCACGTAATTGTGTATTTAAAATTTTCAGCTTTTTACATATCTTGTTGATTTTTATTCAAAAAGTCAATTAGGAAGAATTAAGTGAACTTCATTTTCTGGACAGTATAATTTTGTTTCAATGGAAGACAAAAATATAATTTATTGTATTTTAAATCTTAAGCAAACTTAGTTTCCTTTTCAAACCATTTAAAGTCTTTAAATTGCTTTTTTTTGCATTGTTAATTTCCGTCCTAGTTTGAATTAAAAATTAATAATGTTTAATCTAGATATATATTTTTAAGCAAAATACAATAATATTGTATTTTTCAATTTTTAAACATGTTTATGATCCCATTGGAAAACTTTTAATTGTTCGTCTACCTTTCTTGCTTTATATTTGAATTTTATAAATTAAATTTCATAAATAAATATTGTATAAAACGAATAAAATTATTAAATAAATATTGTATTAAAACGAATTGTAGAATATTTATTGTGCCTTAGACTTAAATAGATTAACTTTACTTTGAAATTCTTCAATATATTTATGTGCTTTTTCTTCTTTTCATTCTAGTTAAAAAAATTAAAAATATTTCTAAACATTTAGTTCTTAAAGTCATTTAAGAAGAATTAAGCTAACTTCCTTTGCTAGACATTATAAATTTCTTTAAATGGAACAAAAAATACTATTTATTGTGTTTTAATTCTGAAACAAACTTAAATTCTCTTTCAAAACTTTTAACGTCTTTAAATTGTTTGTTTACATTTTTAATTTTAGTCTAGTTTCAATCAAAAATTAATAATTTTTAACAAGGTATTATATATTTCTAAGCGAAACACAAAATAATTTTCATTTTTGAACTTGATTATGCTTACATTTGAAAACTTTAAACTGCTTGTCTATATTTCTTGTTTAATATTTGAAATTAATTTTTTTTTCAAATACTCATTTCAGTTAAATGATTTGTGGAATATTTTTTGTGGTTTAGATTTAAACAGATTAACTTTAGAATGAAATTTTATGTTTGTATAATTTTTATTGTTTTCATACTAATTAGAAATTAAAAATATTCCCGAACATTGTAATCATTTTGTTGAAATGAAACACATCGCATTAAACTTTTCTCCAAACCAAGAGAAACGGACATTTCCTAATTAAATGCCTTTAATTATCTTGATTTCGGATTAGCGAAGTTGTGACTTGTCGTGTTATCGCGAAACAAATGACAAATCCTAAAACTAATGACGCTGTTTGAAAACTCTCGAATGCCTATTAGGAAATTATTTAAAAGCAATTGACTGAGCGGTTTGATTTATTTGAAAATTCGACTGTATGCGAGCGCATAATAAATCACGTTGTTATTTTAATTGGAACCTCCATTCATGCAAGGAAATTACATGGCTTTAAATGTTTCGAATTTACCTTAGTAACTTTTATAGCTATTGGACATTAACGTTTGCTGAGTAGTGAAAGGCAGATTAGAACATGTTGCTGAATACTGTTTCCAGGATTCTTGAAAGCATCTGTGGTGAAATTCATTCTTAACTGACTATAATTTAATTTAAATTAATGATGCAGTTATCGTTAGTGTTTGCTTTTTAAATAGCCAATAATATTTTATTAAACAGTAGGATTAAATTTTATGTAATATGAATATCCTTGGATATGGCATCAAGAAGAGTATTATATTAATTAAAGTTAAATTACATCATAATATACAAATAAAAGCCGGTTACAAAAGGCTACAAGTTTGTGAATCGTTGGTGATACTGTAACATAAATGCGATGTTTAATAAGATATGTGTAATAACTTTTGATTTCTTTATTACGTTTTGTTTCCGAAGTTACACTAGATAACTTTTCACAATTTAAAAAAATTAAACTTTTAAAAGAAATTATGATAATCTTATGGATTTATATAAAATTAGACCTTTTAGTACTTCCCTCTCTAAAATTGTTTACATTCCAAACCTTTTAATGTCTTTTAATGATTTAAACATGCAAAATCTATACTCGATGTTCCGTCTGCTTGGAATTGGTATCAGCATTCGATAAACTGTTGTTTGGGGTTGGTTTTATCTTTTTCTGAATATATTGCAACAGGAAAAATTAGCTATCGACATTGGATATTTTTGAATTTCTGTAAATATAACCGTAACCGTGAGCACCATTGTGTGCATTCCTCCGAAGAACTATATTTGCAATATCATATTGATCAGTTAACCGGAAAAGACACTAGAAGTTTAAATGATGCTTATACATATATATATATATGTATGTGTGTGTAGTATATATATGTATGTATATATATATTATGTATATATGTATGTAATATATATATGTATTATATATATATGTATATATATGTATGTATATGTATGTATATATGTATATATATATGTATATATAATATACATATATATAATATATATATAAATTTATATATATATATATATATATATATATATATATATATATATATATATATATATATATATATATATAATATATATTGGTTTTATCATTCTCTGAATATATTGCAACAGGAAAAATTAGCTATCGACATTGGATATTTTTGAATTTCTGTAATATAACCGTAACTGTGAGCACCATTGTGTGCATCTGAAGAACTATATTTGCAAATCATATTGATCAGTTAACCGAAAGGACACTAGAAGTTAAATGTTTATACATATATATCTTATGTAAATATATGTTGTATAAAGTATGTATATATATATGTATGTATAATGTATAAATATAAATATATATATTATATATATATATATATATATATATATATATATATATATTGGTTTTATCATTCTCTGATAAATTGCAACAGGAAAAATTAGCTATCGACATTGGATATTTTTGAATTTCTGTAAATATAACCGTAACAGTGAGCAACATTGTGTGCATTCCTCCGAAGAACTATATTTGCAATATCATATTGATCAGTTTACCGGAAAAGACACTAGAAGTTTAGATGATGCTTATACATATATATATGTATGTATATATATATGTATGTATATATGTATGTATATATATATGTATGTATATATGTATATAATAAATATATATATATATATATATATATATAATATATATATATATATATATATATATATATATATATGGTTTTATCATTCTCTGAATATATTGCAACAGGAAAAATTAGCTATCGACATTGGATATTTTGAATTTCTGTAAATATAACCGTAACTGTGAGCACCATTGTGTGCATTCCTCCGAAGAACTCTATTTGCAATATCATATTGATCAGTTAACCGGAAATGACACAGAAGTTTAAATGATTTTATACATATATATATAATGTATATAAATTATATATATGTATGTATCATACATATATATATATATATATATAATATATATATATATGTATATATATGTATGTATCATATATATTATATATATAATATTATAAATATATATATATATATATATATATATATATATATATATGTATATAAATTTATTATCATATATATATATATATATATATATATATATATATATATATATTTGAACATATTCCTTTTACCCAATTCTGAACGAAGCACTATAACTCCAGAGTAGCAGAATCCATCGCTAAGTCATCAGTTCGACTTCCTGGTTTGGCAACAATTTGTTTTGAGAGAATGTGTATAGAGTTCCGAGTTTTGATTGAAGGGTCTGGGAGAGAGGAATAATTTGATTAATCGAGCTGTAATTAACCAATTTTATCTCTAGACTTCTCTGTATATAATTCCCCTAAATGTTTATTAAAGTAATGTTCGTATTAAGAGTTGTTCTTCTGTGTCCTGTGTCTATCTCCTTCACACACACACACACACACACTCAAAAAAATATATTAATGATATTTTACCCTAAAAAACTAACCAACGTAATTGTATGTCTATCTGTAAATAGTTTTCGGGAAATTCTATGCTTTTATGGCAAATCTTGGCAAACTGTCTTTCATTCTTTCTATCAATTAGGCGAAAAGTAAAGCCCCAAAATTAATTCCTGCTTCACACACTTATCATAGAAAGCTTTATAAAATTAGTTTTGCTTCTTCCACGTCATCACATGATTTATAATTAATAACCCTATCTATTTGGTTCATGCACCTATAAATTTTCATGTACGGGTGTTTTCACAACAGAAGATGTAGATGATGCTACAATAAATTCCATTTATCTTTTCCGAAATTCTTTGTATTCTTATTCGGCAACGTTTTTACCTACGACTGCACCCCCCAAACGATTGTGGATTTGCTGCTGTTTGATATGGGCTGAATTGCCCATTGCACACACACATATATATATATATATATATATATATATATATATATAAAGTATGTGTGTGTGATCAAAATTATTAAACCTAATATATCTTTCTAAAATTCTCCTTTTACTATTTCTCATTCTTTCATATCTATTTCTCAGGCTGTATAATGTCAGATTTACAGGAATGTTCACAAACTGAAATCCTTTTTACATTATATCAAAATTAACACTAAAGCAAATGCTCATTTTCAAGCCACTTTATCGAGAGAACCCAAATGATCGAAGTTCACTTCTGACTAACAATAACGTCAATGAAGATGTTGGTCTCGTGGAAAATAATTCTTGTCTTCGCTCTATGTTGGGCGAAATATGTAATAAAAGTATGTTGCTGACATCATTTGATGCTTTACTCTTGTCGTGAAAAGACGTTCATTTTAGTGTTTATAAATTTCAAGATTCTACGTTAGACTTGCTACTTTTTAATGGAATTATGACTAAATTTAACTATGTACTAACTTAAATTAGTAATCATTTTACTTACTAACATTACTTATGTACTAACTTTACTTAGTATAATAAATTTACTTTACTAATATGCCCGGAATATTCAAAATAATAGGGTCAAAAATTTTATTGTAACTTTATTGATAGTAAATTCCGCCCTGGTTGTATTTATATGTATATGTGTATTGCATGTAAAACCTAGATAAACATGTGGAAATACATAGAGACAGAGTTATTAACTATTTAACTACTTAAATGAATAATCAACTGATTAATCTCTTAATTAAACTATCAAGAAATAACAAAATTATCCATCTGACATTTTAATCTACATGATTACTGACAGCTTATTTATCTTCCTACTTCTTGTCAAAAAATATATTCTCAAACAGTCTGTCTACGGGCAGGAAGTGTCGTGCTATTTATTTACATGGCTGTCGAAATACGACAGTAAATTGTTTTCTCATCTGCTTAGTCTACTTTATCTACCATTAAACTACTTTCCGCATCTTCAATCAATCCCCACGTATGCACAAATAAAAAACACGAAATGAAAATATTGTGGATTTGACGGATTTTGAAATCGTAAATATCAATAATATTTTACAGCCAAATTCTTATTTATCATTTTTAGACATCAGACATTTATTTTTAAAAAATCTTGAACAAGATCGATAATTCTTTTTTTCTCATCTAAAAACTGCTTTCATCCTTTCAAAAATGACAAACAGTTTTCTGAAAGTATGTTGGCAGTCCTCACCTATTATCCCTCATTCTTTGAAAGCTCTCACTAAGATGCTATGAATAATCACTTGTTTTTCTTTTGTGTTTTCGCCCACATTTCTTTATAGTTTTTCCATGATAAAACGACATATTCCGAAAAATGTGTACAAGACCTAGAATTTGTTTCTACTTGGCTGAGCTCCAAATCTTTTAAAATACTAACTTCGATGTAAGAAGTAAAATAGAATTAAAAAAACGGCTCAAGATTCATAATCATTGGAAATGCTGTTCGAAACTGTGTCATTTGAACGTGTTCAAAGAATTGGAATGAGTTTTTTAAAAGATAGAGAATACATATGTCTGGTAGATTAATTGCTTTCTGGTAAAAGGAGTTGCACCAAATTTATCGTTCTTTGTCGCGAAATTTCTAAATATTAGTCTTGTAACCGTTTTTCAATACACACTAACACTGGATAGTTCATCTTATTAAATAGCCTATTCTAAAATAGAACAGAGCATTTTCAAACAACACTTAAAGATTTAAGTATATAAACAACATTTACGATTTTATTAGAGTCCTAGACCATAGCCGAACGATGGCTGAATCGTCAAGGCGTAGATATTCGTACCGGAATTCGTGGATTCGAATTCCACTGTGGTATGGTTGTTCGTACCCATACGGAATCGGTTTTAAGCAGTAGGTCCTGGACCCATTAGCCCTCGTTTAAAAAAAATTGAGCCTAGCATTTCATACCAAACGAAACGAAACATAACATCGAACACCGTATATGAAAACTGCAGTTGTAAGTAGAGTGGTGACAGTTTCATCAGGGTCGTCATTAGTCAAAATCGTCCTATTACAGTATTACTTAAAAATCGAATATTTTTCCGCAAAATACAGTTTGAACACCAAGTTGTGAAATCTACTAATTGTAATCTTAGGGCTGATTAAATGTATTTAAAACTGGAGCAAAAATTCTTGAGATGTTCAGATCGACTGATGATAATTTCACCGGATCGCCACTATATGACAATAGCCCAAAATGGTTTTACAGTCTTAAGTAAATATCGTATGATATAATACATAATACAGTGTGAAACCTCAATTGTAATTTTAGGGCTAAATAAATGTATTTAAAAATATGTGCAAGATTTCTTCATCGATCATTCATCGTATTGCCACAAGATGCCGGTACCCAAACATAGGTCTATTACAGTTTTATATAAAAATCGCATATATTCCTACATAATACAGTTTAAATACCAAGTTGTGAAACTTACTAAAACATAATCATAAGGCCCGATAAAATGTATTTAAAAAGTGGTGTAACATTCCTCAATTGTTCAAGTTGATTAGTAATAGTTTCACCGGATCGTCACCATGTGGTGGTGACCAAGAATAGTTCTATTACAATCTTAAGTAAAAATCGTATAATTTCCTACATAAAACAGTTTGAACACCAGATTGTGTAACTTATGACTTGTAATCTTAAGGACAAATTAAATGTATTTAAAAATTGGTGAACGATTCCTCAATTGTTAATTTATCTATGTTGTCGGCTTACATCAACCAATGTTTTCAACTGTCTACTTCTTTAGATGTATAGTATGTCAACAAAAAATCGAATTTTTAAAAAGAAATAAATTTCATGGAAACAATTACTGAACGTGTCTAGAGAATATATAAAAAGATTTTGTGTCTAATTGATCGCCCATAATAGACGAAATTATACTGCACATACAATAGGGTTATTAAAGGTACATAGTACTTTTCTATCTCACAAATCTTCCTTATAACCCCCTTTTTCAATTTAATATAAAATAAAACGTTTTTTAATAACGTTATTAAAGTTCTTTAATAACATTCTCTAGTTTTAATTTTTTGTTCAGTAATTTCAAGTAGTTTATTTTTTATATAAAAAATGTACTTAAATAAAATGAAATTCACTAACCCGCAAGATAAATTTTAAATCAAAAATTAAAGTGTTAAATCAAAGTAGAATAAGTAAAAGAAGAATTAAAGTAAAATATCTGTTTTATTCTATAATCAAACTCAATCAAGATATCTTACAGTTAATAATTTTTAAAAAGTTAAAAGCTATTAAATAAAAAAATGAACATAAATTAGCCTATATCATGTTATAAAATACCCTGATAATTTTAATATATTTTAGGTCAGGAAATAAAAATTATAATGATAAAATCATAACTTTGAGGATAAATATAAATTTTTTTTAGGTTACAGATTACAAATTTCTACAGTTATTTTGTGAGTAAAAGAATATGTATTGTTTCCATATGGTGTAAAATATTTTATATTTTTTAAAATAAATATTGCTATATAAAAGAAAACTAAATACTCCTTACAAATATATTCCTTATAAATGACCTAGTTAAAAAATTATCCTGATTTTAAGATCGGAATATTTTGTCTTAAATGGGTTATAAAAAGTTTTAAGATCAAAATGTATTTTGTTCAATTAATATGAAGAAGAGAGAAGGAAGTTCATTGGATCATTTTGTATTAAAAATTAACAAGTATAAATGTCTTTGAAAGAAGACACTGGATGTATGTTTCCAAATCTATTAAGTTTTATAAGTAACAATGAATGATTACTAAAAGATTTAAGTCATAATCGTTGTCTAACGTCCTTTTTAATGTGTCAAAGATCTAACTTATTAAACATGCCGTATCTGTATATTCAGTGATATTTTAACTGTTTTGAATTACAGCGATGCTATGAAATGCGTTGCGAAGTGTTCACAGTATGTTGTAACGATCCGTTACATGAAAAGAACGAGGAGCCCGAAGTGACCTTTCGCCGTGGACTCATGATTTCTCAAATAACCAGGTGGTCTAAATACCTTAATTGAAAACTGTTCGTTGCCGCTCCTCATCGTCTGGGCATTGTAAACCTGTTGAATGGAACGTTGCTGTGAAAAGAGTGTACATAATTAGAGTGCACATTGCTGCCTATTAGCGGTTACAAAAAGGCCATTAAGTTGGTTAAGTTGATGGATCTGAGAAACTGCCTTTCGACCACATCTGGAAACAAAACAGCTGATCCGAGACTTGCAAAGCAACTGCAAGATTAAGTCACTCTGATTCTGGAAGTTTCTCGAAGGACCGAGAAAAGGGAGCGAGTGCCGCTATAAAAGGGAGGACAGGACTAGAACCGGGGCTTTTATTCTTCTCGAGGCTTCTACCTGATAGAGCCTGATCGCTCAAGGACAGCTCGTATCTCCGCGTCTGGAGTTTTTTTTTTAGAGACCGCCAGCGTCTCTGTTGCTAGGAAGTCGACCTTCGACTTGGGGAATCGTTTCCCGTTATCTGCTAATTTTTAATTAACTTCTTGCATAGAAGTAGGCAGCTGAGAGTGACTTTGCTTACAAATTTGGATTGTCTTGCATCCTGAGATTGTCTTCACGAATCCCAGCGTGATACGCACTCAAAACTTTCGAACCTTGCTGTGAAAGCCAGTGCTAATCCTCAGTCGGAGTGATCGTGTCAGCATTATTCCCGGCACTAATTAGTGAACAACTCCTGTGATTGGAAGCCCTAGCCATACTGTTCCGGTATCACACGCATCCTTAGTGTGTGAATATCATCTCAGTACGAGATCCCCAAATGTTAACATCCTACTGAATTTGTACATAACTGTACATGAATTATTCGATTGAATAAAATAATGATTAATCTAGATTACCTAGGTTTCTAGCCTGTTTCATTGACGGCCTCTCCTCCTACATTCCCAGAACGTTACAATGTAATGTTATATTAAATTTTAAATAAATCTTAGCTCTCTGAAGTTTCTAAGTAATATTTTACTAAAGGTACACAGATTACATCGATCAACAAGTCCGTGTCCTGAATATCCATTCGATGTCAAGGTGATATTGTAAACTTCTGTTGGATGGCCAATGAACCATACATACTAATATGTATAGAAATCATAATCAATATTATTACTAGAACACAGTAGTTATACTTAGTTTATTCCTCCCTGTGTACTGCATCCATTCCACATAATGAAACTAAGTTAAGGCTAAATAGGTAAGAAATATTACCACGAAGAACGTGATATAAAAATATTGTAAGATATTGAGTATTTGTAGAAGCATCATTTCCCCAAATCAACCTCTTTTACTGTTTCATAAAGCTGGTTGAAGAGAAACCAACATGCAGGTATTGGCGTTTGCTCTTGCCCTAAAGGTTTAATCTCAGTACACGTTTGTAATTATTGGCGACTTATTCCCAGTCTGAGGATTTTTCGCGAGAAAATTCTTCTACCCCAAAGCAACTTCAAGAAGGTTGTAGAACCAGCATTTTTACTATAAACTATAATTACAATAGAACTATAAAAGAAGTTTGCTTTTTAGTTCTAGTGTGTATATATATAGATCGTTAGTGATCGAAGTTCAGTGCAATTGATGTTGTGGATATTATTACGCAGTTAGTTTGGCTTTGGTTTGGAGAGCTACGGTCTACTGTTTTGCTCAATAGGGATAGTGATACCGTGACTTATAGCTTAAAATCGATTCCGAATGGCTAAAACATGCCAGCAGTGGAATTCGACCAAAATAATTCCGGTACTGAAGAGCACCGCTCTACCATTTGGACATCGTTCGGCTGAAGAAGGCAGTGGATTTTCCAAATTCATTTTGATCAACCTGTATGAACATTTAATATTATTAACAATATATTTGCGTAAATTTTCTTAAAAATTGAAGGTAAAATATTATTTATTTTATTAACTATTAAGTTTGACTAACCTAGTCTTTGTGAGTTATGATTTGAATATTTTGGGAGTACTTTAAAGCTTAGGACTCAAATATCAGTCTTTATTTCCAGCTCAGTGTGAAGAAAATCTTTTAATAAATCTACTAAATCTCCTAAGCCTAGCGAAAATATACCAGAACATTAAATCACATATTAAATATGTACAGAAGTACAAACCAAAAGTTACGTAAACCTAGCATCCATCTTACTTTGCTCTAAAATCAATAAATTATTACATTACACTAAACTAAACAACTGACAAATTAAAGCTCAAACAGATGTAACGAGTGAAAATAAAATGATAAATTTATTAGACTTCACGTGAAAATTGTAACGTTATGGAAGCGTAAATCTTTTTAACTTTGTATGAAAACTTTAACGTGATAAATCAAACTCTGTTTAAAGTATAAGCTGTATTTTTAAAAAGTAAGACTTGAATAGGACGCCAGTAAAAAATATAAATCTTTTCTTCCCTAAAAAGATTTCTTCATTTTATATACAATTTTTGTGCCCTGTCCGAAGTTTATGCATCGCAATTTCCTACTCGAAATTCTTTTACAATACACAAAACTTCTTTTTTTTTAAGTGGAAATATTTTTATAGAAACTATGTGAAATTTTTAAAAGTAATAGGAAGGGGAAATGGTAGATATAGCCATATAAAGATAAAACCGTAAGTATGATTTAGTTCTGGACAAATTAATTTCTATATAGTTAGTGATAGGTGTCTTTATAATAATAAATTTGCGCATTTCATAGGAATACCCTCTCCCTTTTACACGTTTTAGTTTTGGAATTTTCTAATTTAATTAAAGAGAGAACGTTTGATAGTACTTTTATATTACTTCTCATCCTGGCCTAATTAAGATAATACGTTCAAGAACAATTTAACAGATACAAAATGAAAAGGAGAATTTTTCAGAAATAAAATGAAATCACTCCCATTAAGCACACAATGCATTATATTCGTTGTAAGTACGTATCATATAGAGTGATACGTATGTGCTACGTATATGATACATTGTGTGCTGTATGGTTTGATTTGGTCTACTGTTTTCTTCAAGAGGCTAATGAGACCAAGACCTACTGCTTAAAGCCGATTCAGATTGGATACAAACAACCATGCCAGCAACAGGATTCGAACAAACGAACTTCGGTTACGAACAGCAGTGCTCTTCTAGTCGGACACCGATCGGCGTCTGCTGTATAGGCTGCAACTGTTCTGAATGAGGATTCAAGGTGGAAATGTAGGAAATAATTTTCTGTGTCTATTATTCTGTGTCTAAAAATAACACGGGTGTCTCGGAAATGTTTGAGAAGTATTCCACCAGTTCTAGACCAAACGAAGCACGAATGGTAAGGCATTATTGGTCGAAATTGAAATTCTTGGTGTCGAATTCTGTTTTGGGCATGGTTTGTGTAGCCGTTCGAAATCGGGCTGAAGAAGTAGGTCCCAGTTTCATTATCTCTCTTGTGCACAAATGTAGACCATAGGATTCCAAATCAAACCAAACCCATTGTTTGTAAGCTTCTTCTAATTCCCATGGCATGAGCAGTGGCTTAACATAGAACCAATAAAAGCATAGATGGTTATGATTAAGATATAGTTATTTATTGATCTACATTATGTCGAATTTTGCTTTAAAATAAGTTAAAGTATTAATGAAATTTTAAAATTTTACAAAGATGAAGTTATGTCATAAACACAAGTCCAGAAGAGTTACACTGCTTTTATGAACAACCGACAGTACATTGAAGAAGAGCGGTACATAGAATACGAAAAAGGATAAAAACTTAGAACCGGCAATGAATGTTTTGAACAACCACCGCTGTTAAATTTCAGACCTCTAAATTGCTAAGGAAAAAATTGGGTGTAGAAGAAGTTCACCTTTCTACCAGAGTTTAATTTCCCTTTCCATGATAATTTGCCTTTGCTGGCGCTATATTTTAAAATGGATAATTTCACCCCTGCAAAAATTACAATAGTAAAAATGAAATTGCAACTGATATTATCAGGCTATGTATCGAATTGATTCCTTTTTTATCCTCATTTCTCTTTTTCTTCTAAAATTTCTATCATAATTTTAGGAATTTTTTTAAAAATAGTAAAAAGCGATGTAAATTCCGCATTTTGCATTAAGTAAACTAGAACACAAATATATCAAACGACTAGATTTCACTCCCGTAGGATCGACTTCTGAGGACAATTTTGTCAAAAAGGTGGGATGAATTCATTGCTCGTGTAAACGAGCTTTTCTGACCCTCCAAGTAAAATTTTTACACGTTGAAATGAAGGCAACTTTACTGTTACATGTAAACGGGGTTTTAAACTAATGAAGATATGTTGTATAATTCTTAAATTAAAAACAAGAAATGTAGTTTAAATGCTTAGCAATATCGAAAAATAAGTAAAAATAATTGAACATTTTGTTTCAAAAATAAATTTAATAATTTACAAAGCTGCAAAGAGCGACCTTATATTAGTTTTTATTTTAAACCAATCTTTATATTATATCTTAAGAAATTTCTTATACATTATAAATGAATGTGTGTGTTGTTGAATATAAAAAAAATTTTCATATAAATATTTCATTAGCATTAATCTGTATTTCCTAACAAACGTCTAGACGTTATTAAAAATGTATAGATTTTCTGTTAATAAATGAGTCATTAAGTCGATCCTATGCCATGTAAATTTTGATTATATTAATAATATTTATTATCAATTAAAATAAATTTATATAACAGAATTTAGCGTAACTTGATAGAGATCAATATACAGCAATTTTTGGGAAACTGCAAAAAAATGAAAATAATTCCTAATAAATCAAAATTAAAACCTCATGCGCTGTTATTACTTACGGGTAAGTAATTATTACTTCGATTATAACAAGCAGTATAAAATACTGGATGTCACATCCCAGTAATTTAGTAAAAAATATCGCTTGGAATATTACACATAATTACAGCCAAATTTAAGCCCGTCCGTCGCTGAAAAATGTGTTTTCCATAATTAAGTTTTCATTATCCGTAAATTCATTGTTCCGTACATGTTACGTAGATAATTTGATGAGAAATGATTATCGTAAAGTCAGGAGTATGTGTATTGAATTAATAAGTTTATCCCATTATGGGCAGAATGCCCCCATAATATCACAGATAAAGTAATCTCTTCTGTGATTGCGATAGAAACTTAATTTACCGCATATACGGGTTTCTAACTATTAAAATTGAGCCGATATAATATACGGGATGCCAATATTAATTTTAATTAGCGAATCAGTACACAAAGGTAGTGCATTTTAAAATTGAAGTTATTGTGTCTTTTTATTTTCCTGGCTAAATATATTTATTAAATATAGAGGCTTCGAATAAAATGTGGAGATCATGTAGTATCCAAATAGATCATAATCATAAATCGCAACAGTACCTTTAAAACTTGAAAAATTTTGATTTCTAATGTTTTTATATACAGTGGTCTCCGCTTAATGTGATCGCGGTTGATGTTATCCATCGCGTATGATCGAAATCACTGGGTCCCGATTTTTCTATTCATTTGTATGGTAAAATGATCGCTTTATGTGATCGTTACATCGGTTAACGTTATCCGTTTTCGAACCTCATTTTAACTGGAAAAGGAATATTCATAACGTATTCAGAAGGAACCCATTTTTTTTTTATCTTCCTCTTCGCTGTTGTTTGAATTTCCGAGAATTCTCTCTCTTACAACCAGGGAATGATCAGAAAATTGGGGTTTACACGTTCCTGGAATTTTTAAGAAATACGCACACACTTCTGGTGGTCAGTGGTTGTAAGATAAGCAGAAGGCAACACATGATTATCGGAACTGAGAAGGAGCGTCTTCACATTTTATGCCTTGCTCTCTTACTTGCAACTTGTCGATATGGAAGCTAGAAAGCGAAGTGATTTAACATTAAAACAAAAGATCAAAATTTTAAATCGTTATGACAGGTTGATTATGATGACGAACAATTTATAACTGAGCTTCTTAGAAAAAATGGTAGACCGTCAACAATGGATCAATTTTTTTAAATTATGTATACCATTCTTATTTTTAAAGTATAATGTACAGTACATAAATGTAAAGTGTGTTTTTTCTTTTTGTTTTGAAATGTAGGACGAGTCGATTAAAGGAAGGGTGGGGTAAATTTATCTAATTTTTCATATCATTTATTGTTATCAAAATCACGGTGTCCCAAACTGATTACATTAAGCGGAGTCCACTGTATTAAACTACAATCTTTTCTGTGCATGTTGGTACCATTCTTTTTTTAATTTTAAATAGAACTCGAGTAATGATTAAATGCATAATTACTCTTTCATATTTAAAGAAAATGATTTTCCCCTTTAATTGCATTTTCCTCAATTTCTAAAATTATATTATTCGCATTGTATTTAAAAACTATATGAAATATTTTCATGAAATTTGCTTGATATATTCAGTTTGTTGTGTAGGATAGCTTAATTGTATTTTATATATACTTATACTTTAAAAATATTTTTTTGTTTAACAATATCCGAATTATATTCAATAAAGAATATTAATCTTGTTAAAATGCTTCGATTTAAGATACACCCTATTTTTTTTCGTAACAAATATAATTTTGTTTCTGACACCAATATCTTTGTTAGAATCCTGAGCGTAGGAAGTGTAAGTAAATTAGGTTATAAAATTGGAATCAAAGTTATTAATATGTTTTAGTTATTAAAATTTATTTTCTGTGATTTGAAAAATACATTTCGTACAGTTCAAGCACTTGGTAAAATTTTCATTATAATTTGATGAGAATGCGAGGAGGAAAAATATTCATTACAACATGAAAAATTTAGCATTCTGTGAAAAGGTAAGACTCTTTAGAACCCTTAAGGAAACCCTTAACCTATCTTCGAAACAGTGCTTTAAAAAGCATAAAATTTCAGTGAAGGAAAGATTTTTTCATATTATAATATAATATTAAACAATGGATGTAACAGCAATTTTAGGAAATTTTCATCAATTTAAAATATATAGTCATTTACATTAAAATTTTAGTGAAAACTGACAAATATATTCATATAATACATTCTAATATATATTTTAAAATAAACTTTACAAAATATATAATTGATACACTTACCTGTATTGTGAACAAAAATATAATTGAAATACATCTAAAAGTTATTGAGTTATACGAAATCTTGTACAAAATCTCAATTTAAAAAAAATCCCCGTTTTGAAAAAAATTAATCTAAGTAAAATAATAAGAGGCAAGATTTTGAATATAAACATAATTAAAACTGTTATTTTAAGAAAATTTCATTGGAATATCTTGTATATTTGAAGAAAAATTAATTCCAAAAACATAAATTTAATGAAATTCACAGAAAAGTAATGAAAAACACAGTTTCTCAGAATCCACATTTAAATTTGAGATTTTTAGGGCTACAGTTAGAGCAGACTGATTGTATAGATGTGAAACCTGAAAATAATTAAACAACAAGATAAGAAACTTCATCATTTTGATACTAAATGCTTTTTAAGATCACTTAAAGCATACTAACCTAATGAAATAACAAATGTTTTATATAAAAACAATAATACGAAAAAACGGATGGCAGAGGTAAGTATATCATATATTAAGGATAACTCCAGTTGAACCAACAAGCATAACCCTAACTTGAGCTCCTAATGAGAAAATAAAAAATGTCGATTTAAATACATCTTTCCGAATGATGGTCGAACGGTTAGGGTACTAATCTTCAGTACCGGAGTTCGTGGGTTGGAATTCGACTGTGGCATGAATGATCACAGCCGTTTGGAATTGGCTTTAAGAAGTAAGTCCCGGTCTCACTAGCCATCGTGTTAAAAAAAACTTTAGACCGGAGTACTCTAAATGAAACCAGACAAAAAAAAAAGTAAATACACCTAAACTAAATAACACTAAATGTCAGATAATCATCAAAAAATAAAATTATCTTGGGTAGAGATGTGCGGGGAAAACCCAGGACATCCAGGCTGCCGACTTCAAGCGCCTCCTAATGTAAAAACAGCCTAGAAGGATAAGTTTGGAATACTGTTTCAAATTTCAAAGCAGTGCTATTAAATAACGCTTTAATAGTAGAAATTAAAAGGTTCTATATTAAGAAAAGTACATGCCTTATATTTTAGCTTTTATTTCTATAATCCTGTTTCCGTACAATTATTAGTTATTATATAAATATTAATTATTTTTAATTATTTAGTTATTAAGTACTAATTATTAAAAATATTTAATTATTAATAATTATTAGACTTATATTTCCTTACGATAATTAAAAATCAAGACGCTGCGATAGCACTTCGCTCTCCCCCAACACAGGTCCGAGGTTTGATCCGAGGTCTGTTCGAGTTGACTCAGCTTTTTATCACTTTAATAGCTAGACAAACGGAGGACCAATCATGCTTGAGAACCGAACACTGGGGGTTCCGCGTAAGGTTGAACACCTAACCGGGTTATAGTTTCCCATCCAAGAACCTGTATTTCGAAAACGAAGATTAGTACCGTAGGTCATGTCGGATGTAGCACCGAGGAGTTTAGTTTAGTTTACGTTTACATTTATTCGAATTCTTACTTTTCTTGAAACTCAATAAATTTCGTACGAAAAAATGAGAAGGGAAAAATGAGAATTTATATTTTAAGTATAATTACAATATATTACATATATACATAATTTAAATTATCTTACAGCCATTTTTAAAAGTGTTAAACGCCGAAACAAAATAGTTTTAGAATAATTTTAGACTCTTTATTACTTAAAATGCCTCCATGTCGAAATTTTGTTAAAAATCTTTCACTTTAGTAGAACCTGCAATGTATGCGATCAGCGATTCTGAGCCCTAACCAGATACGGATCTCGGTGTTGAACCTGATTAATTACTAACTACTCAAGTTACACGGCCCTGAGAGAATTATCTATTGCCCTGATGTGTCGCTGAAAGAGATCTTATCTCAGTGTATCATAAGCCAGCGTTAACCCACTCTATAATCTGCACAATAGAGAAAGTCTGCAATCATCTTTTACCTTGTTCCTGTCATAATCCAAAACAAAACTCGGTATACGGTAGATTTATCTGGATCCATATCGGCTTTCGGAAGACTAACTTCGTTGACAGTTAATATCTGATAAGTAGTTAAAACTTTTAATAGTTTTAAATGAAATTTCTACAATAACTTGTTAACTTTTGTGCAGTATTAATATCGAGTTAAAGTCAAAATGTATGCTTGCAATACAACTTTATTGATAAAGATTTTAAGATTTAAAAACTTATCGTTCAATTAATATAATTTATTTACTTTTATATTAAAATTTATTTTTAACTAATGTAATATGAATTAATACTTGGTTATCTTTCAATAATACGAAAATTATTTATATTTTAAGAGGTTTACAAACAACATTTTACTTGTCAAATCATTAACTCAAAGGTTATAATAAATATTGTAAAAAATATTATAAATAATTTTGAATATTATAATTTCAAATCAAAATATATGAATGCGAATCCGTTATGTTTAGTGAGGCAGTGCACATCAAAAATTATATTGGAGAGAATCAGCAAATCTGTTATAGATAGGTTTAGTTTAGAACAATGCGGTTTACAATGATCGGGACCTACTGTTTAAAGTCGATTCCGACCGTCTACGAAGGTCTATGCTAGCAGCGGAACTCGAACCTACTAACTCCGGTACCGAAGAGCAGCACCCTACTATTCGACCATCGTTCAGCAAACCTGTTATAGAAGCTCACTTCCTAAATCATTTTTTTCTATAGATATACAGAATCTGTGCTTACGTAACACGAAAATATCTTTAACTAAAGAGCTATCGTTTATTTATAAATATGTTATGCCCTTTAGTTGTTAAAGATAAGAGGACATCTTTAACAACTAGAAATAAAGCTGAAATGAACAAGCAATATCAAACCTGAGATTACTCTCCTCGACGCTGATTTCAAATATAAAGGAACACTCAACAACTATTTCCAAAACTTCGAAACATTATAAAACTAATCAGAATATTTCTCTAACACTGTATACTAGATAAATAACAGATCACCGATGTAGGCCAAATCACGTAGATTACATCCATAGCAGTTCGTAATAGCTAAGAAGTAATTTCAGTATATGTTTGATAATGGGATTTGCCGTCCTAGTAAGTCGAATCGGTCTAATTCCTTACATTTAGTGTCCAAACCTAACTTCACTAATTGTGTCTATCTGGAAACTAACAAGACTTGGGTAAAATAACTGTCTAGGACCGTTACCCATTATCGTACATTTTAGATTTTGCACACACAAGAAATTCATCATCGGAATAAGAAACCGCAAACTGCATTCATTGCTTTTAAACGTGTACCACGTTGACGTGTAATACAGCCGTATTACACGTTAGAAGGATAAAAGAAGCTAAAAGAAAAAAAAAAAAAAGAAAATCATGCTTCATTTTATACCAAATTTTTATATTAGTAAACTGCATCCATATATAAACTATATTCTGCAATCAAAATTTGTCGCTAAAAAGAAAAGCAATTACAAAAACTAATTAGCAAGTTTTGTGTTTTTTATTAATATTTATACAAATAGTAGTAGGTTCCTTTTAACACCCAAAGAAATTAAGCATAAAATGTTTTAATGGGTCATACGATTGTTAAATCGAAAAAAAATAAGGATTTTTCAGAAAAAAAGAGTGGAAGAGAATTCAGTTCTGAACATATTAAAACAATCCGTTTAAAAAATTTTCAATATTGAGAGAAGTTATGAATAAAACCGTGTCAACTGCTTACCGTAAACAAATTTAAACTTACGAAACTTGAACTTGATTTTTCTCAAATTGTGTATTTTTTTTGTAATACCCATGCTATCTCAAGTTTTTAATATTTTTTCATGAAAGTTTTACAGTTTTTATACAATATAAATGTTATTCGTTAAAACCTAAATTTTCTTTTATATTTCCTAAAATATGTTTTTTTTTGAAATGATAAATTTTTAATTTTTAAGGAAATAAATTCACTATTTTCAAATATTTTTTAAAACTATATATGTATCTTAAATATATACAAATTTAGGTTCAAAGTTGTTTTGGGATATTGTAATACGTTTTAAAACAATAAGTTTGACTTAAACTTAATTATATGTTTAGTAATCATGCGTGTTAGCCTCGATATCATTTTTGTTAACACCAATGTGTCTCTTATTTAAAACTTTCTAAGAAAAATGATTTTTATGTTTAAAAAAGAAATAAGATATGTATGTAAATATTATAGTTTGTTCTAACTATGTTAAAGAAATGTGTTTCTAAAACTTGTAGTTTTCAGGGTATGAGATTTAGAGAATAACTTTTATTTTATTTTATTTTTTACCTTTACTATTCATGTAGCCTTTAAATAATGCTACTTAATGATGTCTTATAAAGTAATATCAATAATCTAGCATGTAGCCCGTCATATCACGAGATCAGTAAAATTTTGAATTTTCTAAAATTGTAAAGTACTTTATGAGGCAGGCAAAATAAATTCTTTGTTTTTTGGTTGAGAATGATCTGCTACACTCAATCCTTTGTTTATCTTCATACTTCTCTAAAGTCTCCCGACACTATGAATACAGTTTAGAATATCATCGAATTCATTTAGAAAGATAAATCAAATGTTTCTTAGCTACGTCGAAATTATCGTTATGCTCTTTCCAATTCTTTTATACGCTCGTTAATGAAAGTAAAGGAATGACAATCGTTTCCACTACACCCTGGAGGTAGATAGAATTTGTTGTTAATACCAATGATAAAATTTTCTTTGCAACAAAAAATAATTGACTGTTCAACTTAAAATTATCACATATGTACCTAATCTATTATTTAAGCCAAATAGAAAAGAAAATTATTTACGTCAGTGAAGTCAGTACGTTAAATTCAGTAATAAAACGTATGAAAATAATGCAGACGATATTTAAATAATTTAAAATAAGAAATGATTAAATGAGATGGTTAAAGGAATGACGTCATAATGATAGAAAAAATGCTATCTTTACCTATTTATGTGATAAATTGATAAATTTAATATCCTGCTCTTAACCGGGGAATATAGAGCTCGAAATAATGGCATTAAACGTTCGAAAAGGAGGGAAGGGGTGGATTTCGAAAGTTTTAAAGACGACAGTATTTTTTGCTGTGATATGAAGCCTATTTATACGAATTTAATTTAGAATCGGATCGATAGTGTAGGTGAAGATAAACCTGACTCGTTTTAAATTTTGCTAACCCTAACTCATCAAGAATTCAGTATGGATGTCTTTACTCATTCCAGGTGAAACCGTTTCATAAATTCGAGGACAGACGTACAGATTACTTAGGCTATTGTTATATATGGGATATTTAGTGCTTTTTTATTTTAAATTCATATAATTGGAGGCTCGACCAACAAGAAAGTTGAGTATGTACTTTTCCTTGAATTTCTAAAGTTTGTCAACCTCTAATCTAAATCATAGCATAAAACTACCACGAAACATATGTTTTTGAATATTCATTCATTCTTACAGTAAAAGTTTGATAGCATAAAATCCTTATTGACAATTCTTATCAAAAGTAGTGTTTGTCAGTAAAATTATTCATTTTACATACAAGAATTATATAAGATATTGTGTAATAAATATTACAAATATTGCGAGAACCCTCTAATAATGTTTAATCAGTAAAATGATCACAGTTATCTGGATGTTCGAAATTCAAACACGCTGAAAATAACAAAATTTGCCGTAGGAAACTTAAACCCCAGAGAGAACTTGGATAAAACGCATTTTAGAGCTCTATGTAAATGTTCGCCTTTATTAGATTAAAAACGGAGGTGTGAAAGAAAACTGGCTGCCAGCCTTACGTTACTTCGAGATTAAGATAGACTAATATTTGCTCAGCCATATTTTGAAGTTTAATATTTAGTATCGAGGGATTTGTTAGAATAAAGAAAGTGTGACATGAGAGATCCATTTAAAATGCCCCAGCCACCGTATATGTTTGATAATATTATGTAAGTAGATCCAAAATAAATAAAATAAATTTTAATATAATTATCGTTAACGATTAACTTTATTTTTCGCTCTGCTTTAATATTTAACATTAGATATTAGCACATAAATTATAATGATACGTTGAATAAATATTTGCTTTTTTCGAAAAGGAGGAAAAATTAACAAAATCTATGCGTAATCCATTACAAAAAATTATTGAATTTTATGGCTTAAACATGTTTTCTTTATCAAAACCTATCTTTGGAACCAAAAATGTAGAAATGAATATATATGTATATATATCTATATTTGCTGAACTATTTCTAGGCGATTAGAAATACGAAAAGTTTTAAAATTCACATGAAGAAAGAAAAACTCTCATAGGTATTACCATAGAAGCGTGTCTAAAAATTTGAATAGCAAATTGTTTAAATAGTGAATTAGGCAGATAAAACTACATTAAGTTTATTAAGTTTATTATTCAAAGATATATAGTTTTTAAGGCATTAAATTGGTTTTTTATAACAAGCAGTAAAAAGTGTAAATCCCGATTACAAAATCTCGCTAAACGTGTTGACACAAATTTAAGGACAAAAAGTATCATAAATGGAAGACCTTTATCGTTTTGAATATATATATATATTTATAATGCGTACGTACATACATACACACACATACACACACACATATACATGTGTGTGTGTGCGAGAGAGAGAGAGAGAGATGAATGAATGAGAGAGAGAGAATGAGAGGGAGAGAATGAGAGAGAGAGAGAATGAGAGGGAGAGAATGAGAGAGAGAGAATGAGAGAGAGAATGAGAGAGAGAGAGAATGAGAGAGAGAATGAGAGAGAGAGAATGAGAGAGAGAATGAGAGAGAGAATGAGAGAGAGAATGAGAGAGAGAGAATGAGAGAGAGAGAGAATGAGAGAGAGAATGAGAGAGAGAGAGAGAATGAGAGAGAGAGAGAATGAGAGAGAGAGAGAGAATGAGAGAGAGAATGAGAGAGAGAATGAGAGAGAGAGAGAGAGAGAAGGTGGGTGAGTGAGTGAGTAAAAACCAGCGAAAGTTATTTCATCAGCTTACAAAGCCTTAAATATTTTTACTTGCCAGGGCTTCGTGGGCTAGGATATGTCTAAGTAGTTAGAGTATTGAAGTAAGATGAAGTCATGCCTCATTAAGAGAAGTACGAGTAGAACTTAAATTTTATTTCAGTTAAGGGAATGACATGTGCTTTCAAGTGAAAGGCAGAAGATAGAATGAACATAGAAACTCGTGTTGAAACAGGGTTGAAATCCGGAGAAAAACGAAGACGAAATCCGATAATATGTTAAGCAGATTGATAATATGTTAAGCACACATTTAGTAATACTTAGTTTTCTCTTGTTTTTTTTAACTTAAAATTTTTAAATATCAGTTAATTTACTTACTGTTGGTAAGCATAATTTATAATTCAGGTATGAAAATACCTGAGATTTTGATATATTCAGACATGAAATTCAAAATACTCATGTTTATAATGCACATTGTTGCTATATGATAACAGTAGTGCAATGAAAGTTGTAGTTGAAAACTGGAAAGCAAACTCTAAAAGTTGGAGAAAAGCAGAGTTATATTAAACATAGAATCTATGTGTTCATATTTTTGGCGCATGTTTACTCGAGGAAAATTACTACAATAGAGCAGTGGTTCTCAAACTTTTTATCCCACGCAACCATTTTCTAACCACATACGAGGGTTGGGACTTCAATAGTGGCAACTATTTATTTACCTGGAACACAAAATTGATTCATGTGACCCTGTTTTAGAGTCCTTCAGTATAGTCGCCAGCAATATATATAACTCGTTTTCAACGATGTAGAAGTCGTAGAACACCTGTAGCATCGCCTGTTCGGTTGATGGTTCTAATGGACCGGTTTATTGCTGTAAGAATTTCTGGAAGAGTTCTGAAGCAAGTAAGTGGTTTCTGTTGTAAATTTACGATGTGAGAACAAGACATGAGGTAATATAAAAGTGTTCACTCACTTGAAGTAAATTCCCCAAACGTATCCATAATGAATGAAGTGTATAAGATGATTAAACATTCAGACATTCAGCACTCGAGAACTCTGCCTTTTACTTTAAGAACTATTATTAACACTATCACTTATTATTAACACTTATTAATAACACTAGCTGCTTCGCATCCAGCCTTCGGTCTAGGTTTTAAAATATTTCGATGAAAGGTTTAGAACCACTATTAAAGATAATAAGACGTACTAATAGAAATGCTGAATAAATCTCTTATGTTTCAAATTATTGACGATTATAACAGTTTATTAATCGCTGAATGTCCAGCAAGTGCTCTTTGTTGCCCGTGAACAGCTGCATTATTCTCAATATAACACAGAAAAACAATATCAGTGATTACACAGGCAACAAAGCAAACTAAACTCCTACTTCAAAAGCTCCTCACAGGGCCGCCTATATATAACAACAAAAAAATAGAGAAGAATTGTTGGATTACGATTAAAACATATATCGAATCTTAACAGTTTCTTCATTTTAGGAAAGTCAAAGACACAAGGGCTTAGACTGAGGAGTATGTAAAGCACGTCAGAGGGTGTCGATTACTGTCCATTAGTACGGCAACAGCATGCACTTTTGCTTCGCTGATACTAGGACGACCTGGCTGATGCATGTCTGCCACAATTTGGCATCCTTTATCAAAAGTTTTTATCCATCTTGCTACAGTTCTGTTATCCATCTTGCTACAGTTCTGTAAGGCAAAGCAAATTCCCAGTAAGACTCTTGAAACCCTAGATGCCATTGTCGTGCTGTACGACATTCCATTTTCACCCAACTTCATTCTTCTTAATTTAATTTAATTTGAAAACGATGGCCGATTGGTTAGGGTGCTGGCCTTCGGTACCGGAGTTCGTGGGTTCGAATCCCACTGTGGCATGGATGTTCGTAGCCGTTCAATCGGCTTTAAGCTGTACATTAGCCCTCGTGTTGCAAAAAGTAGACCGTAGCACTCCAATCCAAACCCAAATCATTCTTCTTAATTTGAAAACATTCTGATAGCACTTACTTTAGACCTCAATCTAATACAAGGATCACTTCTTCACGTCACTACGCATGAGAGTGACGGAAGTTCGAGTCATTTTGTTGAGAGCTAGGTAGGTATGTAGCTCGCGTGTGATATACAAGACATTCTTTGGTTTGGTTGAGTAGCGTTTTTACAGAAGTGTTGCCACTATTAAAGTTCAAATCCTCGTACATAGCAACGAACCCTCTGAATAAATATTACGGTTTCACTACAGTTTAGGTTGTGCTCGAAATTTGATTCTTTATCTACATTTGTAGAACAAACGTGTGAGTTTTCTTACTTATAGCAACCTGACGGCTTTTCCGACTGCAATTGTGTATAAAACATTTGTATACTATTTTACAGATTTCCATAGTTTATGATTTATATTGCATTTTCATAGCTTTTATAAATTACGTGAACATATTTTTTTTATAAAATTTCAGTATGATTTAGAACATTTTAAAATTTGTTCTCCATAGTTTTGAAAATTAAAAAATTTGGTAAAATATAACAATTTTATCTATGCTGTTTTTAATACTTATGATTTTTATCTTACTTTTATTCATATATGGTTATTTATTGTCACTATTTTAAACATGTTGGCACTATTGACAACAAAAAATATCACTAAAACAACAAAGGGCACCGAAGCTGCATTTTCACCGATATTACTTGAGAAGAAAATTGCAAAAGAATAAATATTACTTAAGACTATCGTCAAAGAGACATTACAGGATTATTAAATTATGATATATATACTTTATTCTCAAATCCTTTACCTTTGATATTTTTATTTACAGTTTGCTAGCATTACGTCATTCACCAACGTAAAACCTTAAAATAATATAAATCCTTTTTTCAGTTTGTTGAAATTAAGCGAAAGAAAAACAACCATTTCAAACACAATCGACATAATTACACTTTAAAAATTAATATACTTTAAATTTTAATTAAAGAATAAAGGTAAAATAAAAACATTGGGAGAAGTTACTAATTATTTTAGAAACTTTTACTTTACCCTTTAATGAAATTTGCAGAAAATTGGAAAACGGTGTTATGAAAATACAAGAAGATGTTTTAAATTTACTTTTTCCTTTATGCTGGAAGAAATTTAACAAAACTTAAATAAAATATTTTACCTTTCGGGCATATCTATGTTATATAAATGGTAATTCTTTCATTTATCTCTTAAATTTTTCTCTTGTAAAATTTTCAAAAAACCTTGCAAATATCAGATTTTTAACTTCAACTCAATATTTAAAAAGTGAAGAAAATACTTTTCAAGACAGACATTAAAAAATAAGAAGTAAATGAATCTATCTTCTCAATTAATTTGTAAAAAGGATGCTTTTAAATAGTTAATGAATTCTATTCGTCTGTTATTCTACGGATTACATCATATTTTTAAACACATTTGAAATTTTGTTGGTGATTCAAGAAAACTAATATTTTTCAGGAAAGCGGGCCAAGTAAGTAAAGTATTATTTAAAATACTGTCAGCTTTTAATTTTAAAGAATGATTTTACTAGAAAGCGTTATTATTTGAGTTTCTTACCGATTTTTGTTTTCGATGAATAAAGAAAAAATTATATAACTCTGAAATTTTAATTTCCCTTTATCAACAAAAATAAAATTCACTTTTTATATGTTCTATGTGCATTACAAAATCGATAGATAAATCTTGATAAAATTTGCGGTAATGCAGGTGAAAAAGACAGTAAATTTATATTAGACAGTAAATTTTTTATTTGTCATATTTCTTATTTTTTAAATTGTTGTCATTTTTAAAAATATATATGAATGCTTGTCTATTTACCTGTAAGAAATGGCGATTTGTATAAAAAAAAGTCTCCAATTTTATGAAAAAATGAGTTTTTATTATACTTGTAATGGTCTCCTTGTTTCCGGACTAAGTTCGTTGGTTCCTTGATTTCAGAGAACACTGATGTTAGGTGTCCGTTTCTGTCATCTTAACTATAAAATTAATGCAAGTTTATCGACAATAACTTTAATGGGAAGAGTAATAAGGGAAGAGGTTTGTGCCTTAATATTATCCTAATGTAAATTCGACTTCTCGTACATTGGACTAACGTTCGATTTCAGAGAACACTGATGTTAGGTGTCCGTTTCTGTCATCTTAACTATAAAATTAATGCAAGTTTATCGACAATAACTTTAATGGGATCATCATTCAAGAGATCCCACGATTTTGTTGCGTTATAGAAAGTGAGAGCTGTTTAGGACTTTTACCTTTTGCATCATAATTTTTCACTTATACTTCAATATTAATACCTACAATCATAACTGCCTTACATATTAAGATCTTCTTATGGGTGTAGGTGTTCCTACTATTGTAGAGGTATGCAGAAAGTCAAATTCCAAAAGAAGCTCTCCGTAGAACCCTTTATTGAAAGGTTAATGCTCAAATAATAGAAACAAGATAAAAATATTAACATTAGGGCGTGCACGAGACTTGCAGCTTGCAAGTTGTGAGAGTGCAGCTATGTTTGACATAAGGTTTGCGAAACTGATTTGCTCGCCGCACTCACACGTTGTGTGTTGAATGCTCAAGTTTTTTTCCCGACTCCAGGAAGCGTGTGGTGTGGCCAGTGAAAACGATTGCACTTAAACTTCACCAAATTTTGGAGAGTTTTGATGGGTCTCCAGGAGGAGATTCAGGACCATCCTTGGAGTCCCGGTCCTTTTGGGCAGAGCCGGGAAAGGACGCTTTGTGCAAAGGACAATGGAATAGTAAACACATCAGCACAGAATAATGGAAAAAGTATAGGGTTGCCTGAGTAGAAAGAAGGAAGGAAAAGAATGCAGCTTTCTGTTGGACTTTGGCAATTTTTTAGGCGTTGCAAGTGGAGTGCTTCTTTAAATTTTTAATTTTTTAAAAACATTTTTTAGCATATTTCCTTGTCTTTTGTTTAATATTTGAATGTTGTAATATAGATCAGTGGCATTGTACTATAATTAAAGACGGTATAAAGTAATCTTCGGTTATAAAATGCTTTGAAATAACAACAACAATGTACTAAACCTCAGCATTTTATAACCCAAGTGTTGATCAATACTGAAGAGTTCCCTTGGAAAAAAACAAGATGAATTCCACAGCCAAATGCAGAAGTGCCCTGCGAGGTCAAAGAACGACGGATTCCACCACCGAGTGAAAAAGTGCTCTCCACTGTGAAACCAACTGGATACGACGAAACTTGCACTCTCCTGGTTTTCTCGTCTGGCTGAGATTTATAAAGCTGCCAGCCACTGGTACGTACGAGTATAAGCACGCAAATCCTTCGTCGCCCGTAAAAATTTTGCATACATAGTTTAAAACGACAAAGTACAAATAACGATAAATAGTGGCAACTCAAAATATTTACAATTGGTGGACACCACATGGGTAAATAAATTATTTATTTTATTTGGCGTGCTTCTTGTAAAACAAATTACTTGGAGTAAGAAAGCTATATCAGTTGAAGTTAAACTTCATCTATCTCACTTTAGATAGAAACAGTTTAAAAGAACTTATAAAAATTTTATTTTAATTCAGTTTGTGTATA
This sequence comes from Pardosa pseudoannulata, assembly GCA_032207245.1. Lineage (NCBI taxonomy): Eukaryota > Metazoa > Arthropoda > Arachnida > Araneae > Lycosidae > Pardosa > Pardosa pseudoannulata. The sequence continues at coordinate 174,101,977 of CM063510.1, read as the reverse complement.
ATGCTAGGGGTGCATTTTTAAAACACGAGAGCTGAGGTATACGGAATCTATTACTTAAATCCGATTCCAAGTTTGGTACCAGAAAGTAGCACTCTATGTTTTCGACAATCGATGGTATTTATTTTAAGAAGAATCAAATATTTTAAATTTAATCCTTCATTAAAAATTAATTTATTGAATAGTCTTTAACTCGTATCGTGATATGCTTGTGTCTATACATTACAGAAATAACTCACCAGATATGATATAAGTGAGCAATGAAATGAATTTGGTTTAAGACATTAGCAGTTTTATAAATGTAACATGAATTGAGCCTACATTAAATTGAATTTAATAAGAAAATCCTTGCATTTATTTTCTAGTAGATTGGATTAAACTTTTTCTTAGCTAAATAAGTGAAGCTCTATTGCGCTTCTCTTGCTAAAAATGTGACGAAGCAAGATCGCGCTGTCTTGCATTCTGCTTAAATTCATAAAAGCAAAATCACTCATTTCTTACTTTGTGCTTAAAATACGTAAATGCGCAGTCATGTTTTTCTTGTGTTGTGTCTAAACTAAAATACGCAAAACCACGATCATGCTTCTCTTGCAATGTGCCTAAAATACATAAGTGTGCGATCGTGCTGATTTTTGTTAGTATAATTTTCGCCTTAATCGAGAGCAGTTATATTTATATCAATAGCAGTTTTCATGCGTTCAATTGTGGTTTTAATAAGAATTAATCTCTTTTGATCGATGAGCTACTATAGTTTTTCACCGTTTGAAATAATTGATAGTTTTCATACGTTGCATTTCATTCTTTTACCTGAGCAACATATTGTAACACTGTTAACAACATACGGGTAGATCATCCAGATTTTGTATATGATACATCCGTGTCAGTTATGAATTGGCTAAAATCATAAAAAACATAATTGGAAAAGTGTGTTCGTAAAAAATTAACTAGATTAAAATTTAGTTAAAGCATTACTGGTACTACATAAAGGAATGGTTAAAAACCAATACTTTGCTTTGCATGTAGAAGGAATTCATGTAATTTGTGCATTAAACCACTCTTGCATTATATCAGAAAAAATGTATATTTTTCTTACTGATAATATTTTGCATAGAGTTAGTTATAATCATTTCTATTATTTCCCCAACAAAATAACTACATATTTTATTCCTCATTTTAAGCAAACAATAATAAAATTCTTTAACAATCGAATGGTTATTGTAAAACATATTAAAGCATTCATCAATAAATTTTAAAACTAATACGATGTATAAGGTTTGAGAATAGAATATTCTTTCCAAACACAAAAATAAGAATTTTTTTAAGCTTGAATTTCTCTAAACTTGTCACATTGAACATTTAAACGTAATTTTATTCATATCTATGTATTATCGCTCATTTAAATAAATAATCTATACAATTATATACACATCTATTGTTGTGGAAGGAAAGAGAAAAATTTAGAAATTATTGAACGATGTTTTCGTTTCATACAAACTTTTATTCAATACCTTAAAATCATTTTCAAATTAATTCTCTTTACAATTGAGTAATTAATTATATTCGCTGAAATATTTCCCCTCCTTTCTCTGATTTCTGAATAAACATTAGGTTCCAACATCTGTTTTTATAACAATTCCAGTGAAATAATACAATAAACCTATCAGAGTGGAATATATATATGACAGCTCACAATTACGCATTATATTGATTTTAATCGACGTATTTCGTTCGTGGGTTTCTAGCCGGAAAAATATTCTGAAGAATAAACAATTATCAAATTTATTTTAGAATTAATTTGTTGTCTTAGAATGGAGTTTTGAATAATAGCTGTTTTATTGTTGACAGTTTGCTATAGTCTTAGTGTTTCATTCGTCTTGTATTTCTTTACTTAGGCTTTTCAGCGGAGAGGTTAACTGGTTTTACAATTACTAAAGCAACCCAGTATGTTAGTTTTATGTAACTAGTATATATCCCGTCATATGACGGGATCAATAAAATTTTTAATTTTCCAGAATTGTCAAGTACCCAATGAGGAAGGTAAAAAATGGTTTGTTTTTTGACTGAGAATTATCTGGTACACGCTCAATAATTTGTTTATCTTTACTGGCCGTATGTTTGTTGTCAACTTTAATTTATCTTGTCATATTACGTGATAGGATGGAGAGAAGAGGTTTTAATATTGACAGTGATTATTTAGCGATATATATGAAATATGTCCAAAATTGAGTGAGTCAATTGCAAACCGTGTAGTTATGTATAAAAAACAAGCACACAAACGAAATAATGTCTTTATTTTCAAAGATACATAACTTAAAAGTTAGATATTTATTAGTCCGTGAAATAGACGCCTAGACTTGTATGAAAAGAATTTGTTGTTAATAGCGGGGATAAAATTTTTATTTCAACACAAAATAATCGATGATTCAATTTAAAATTATCACTTAAGTACCTAGTCTATTATTTAAGCCAAATAGAAAAGAAAATTATTTACCTAATATCGGGGGGTAAAGTCTCTCGCGTCCGAGGCCACGACTTCAAGCCGTACGTGCCCCCCGGGTAGTGCTAAAGGAGAGCCAACCTCAGGGCTATACCTCCTTTAGGTATACACGGGTGTCACAAGCCCAGGGTTCACCTGAGTGATCTTAATTCTACGTCTTCCCTGGTAGTCCCGAACTTGCCGCTGTAGAGCTTGTTCCTTACTGGGCTCGACCACATTAATTCTCGAACCAAGACGGAACCTCGCGTAGGTCAGCAGCAGCTCTTTAGCTGTTGTGGTTGCTATCGTGGCGACTGGTTTTTCAGTGAAAGCTGCTGTATGGGCTAACGCCTGAGTCAGCTGAGGAATTCTCCTTACCTAATATTCAAGTTCAGTGATAAAACGTATGAAAATCATGCATGACGATATTTAAATAATTTAAAATAAGAACTGATTCAATGAGATGGTTAAAGGAATAAAGTTATAATGCTAGAAAAAAATGTCATTTTTACCTATTTATTATGGGATAAATAGATAAATTTAATCACCTGCTGTTAAACGAGGAAAAAAGGCTCCAAATAAGGACATAAACCGCTTGAAAAGGCTTGGATGGATTTTGAACGTTTTAAAGACGATAGTATTTTTTTCCTGTCATGTGAAGCCTATTTATACCAATTTAATTTAGAATCGGATCCATAGTTTAGGAGAAGATAAACTTTACTCGCTTTGAAATTTGCTAACCCTAGCTCATCAAGAATCCAATATGTAAACCTCTATGCATTTCATATCCTACCGCTTCATCATTTCGAGGAAAGACAGACAGATTACTTAGGCTATTATTATATAGATTTCAAAATCAACATCTATTAAATATAAATGCTGTTTTCTGACAATGAATAGTATGATAAATGAAAAGTACAGAATAGATTCATTCTGTAAAGTTATTAAATTTGTTTACATTTTTATTAATTTATACTAATATTAACATTTAGTAAGTTACGTTGACTCGAATGCAATAGTTTAATACCTGAATCTGTAAAATAAGTTTAGATCAAAATAACACAAGGTATAACGTATGATATTAAGGATGCATTCTGCCCATAATGAGATAAATTATTAATTTAATATCTCTACTGATAACTGTACTATACAATTTCTCATCAAATTATCTACCAAAATGCATGAAGCAATATGAATTTATCGATAATGAAAACTTAATTATGCAAAACACATTTTTCAGCTACAATGGTGCTTAGTTGAAATTAAATATACTTTTTTACTGAATTTAGGCACCGTAGCTTTCTTTAAGTTCTATATAATTTATCATATTCATAATTATTTTACATAAATGCATTGCTTTTTTTGTTTGAATTTATGTGAAATTTTATAGTAATTAGAAAATAAAGTAGTGTCTTATACATCAATTTACATTTATTTATTTTTAATAATTCAAATTATTTCATCCAATTCCTAACATTTTTTGACAATTACATTAATTAGAAACGTTCTTTCAATACCGACTTCTTAATTTAAAATGCTTACACTTATAATAACGTCTAGACAATTGTTAAGCAAGAAAGATTACAAGCTAATGAAATATTTATATCAAACATTTTTATAAAATCAAGAGAAATTCAGTTCGTTATAAAGCATAAAAGAATGCTTAAGGTACAATTTAATAATTCATTATTCATACTCAGATATATTTAATATTTGAAGATTTGTAAATTAAATTAATAATTCTAATTAAAATTGCAGTTTTGATTAACTTTTAATTTATCAAAGGATTGAGTATTAAACTGAGATTATTCATGTGTAATTACTTATATTTGAAACGAAATATCCTAAAATATGAAAATAAATCCTAACATATTTTACCCTTTTAATTTTTTTTTAGTATTTAGATTTTCTAGCATTTTTTTTTTCGATTTCACTTTTGTTTATCTACATTTTCTAACTTTTTACTTTTCATTTTATCTTTTCTTTTTTTTACAACAATTATATAAAATTTTTAGTTTCGAACCTTCATCCGAATTTTAAGGCGCTGATCATAGTAACCACAGTTAGTGGTTTCGAATCACACCGAGGAATGGATGTTCGTAGCCGTTCGGAATCAGCCTCAAGGAATCAGCCTCGTTCTCATTACACCTCGCTTACAAAAAAGTAGATAGTACTGTTCCAAATCAAACCAAAAACTCTAAAATTCCATCGCTTTATTATTTTTGATAAGAATATATTCAGAATAAAAAACGAATACGCTTCAAGTCGTCTGTCATTTTCAAAAAATATTTAAAAACTTATTTTATTCTACATTCCAATCGAAACAAAATATATCGAATAATTATGCTGAAATTACAAATTATCTTAACTCCTTCCAGGTTCATTTTACTTCGGGATTCTGGGTAAAAAAAAGTTTTATGCTTATTTTTATACATACATAACTTTTTAAACGTAATAGCATCATTCTCATACAAAATTTCTAAATATTAATGTAAAAAAAAATCAATTTTAATAAATGAGCAATTTACAGATATAGCTGGCTTTCTGTAATACAGAAATCATTAGACTATGGAGTAAATTCACTATAAGTATAAATATAAAACTTAGAAAACCTAGCTTTTATCTTGAATTAAATTTTATTTATATCCTTTGCACTTACATAAATGATCATGAAATTATTAATCAAAATTTGATCTTATGTAATACAATCGAAAATACGGTACTGCAGAGTCCAACATCGCAATCTGGACAGTTCAACCTTGTTTCTCCCTGCTGTCTCTCTTTGAGCAGTAAATAATCTAGTAGCCAGAAAAGTAAACAAAAGCATTCGAAACAACAGAAAAACACATGTGAGATAATTCGGGAAAGACTGATTGTGCACAGTGCCCGAGCAACATTCGGGATGACCCAGAATGGTATATTTCGCCTGCCCAAGTTGAGCTCGGTAAAAACTGGGAAGGGGTTAATACATAAATTCAAAATAATTTCTTAAACGTACTGTACACATACATGTGAAATTGCGTGGTCGCCCAACAGAGAAAACTATGTCTTTGAATGATAAACACTGAACTCATCTCTTCCACTGCCAGGGCGTGATTGGCAATGTTACACTTAAAGAAGTCATGATGAAAATGACATTTACTGAGAGAGTGGATGTAAACATTATAAAAATATTCATGCTTTCTTCGTTTCAAGATACAGATTCCAGACACTAACTAAAATTCAAGAACTGCCGCTCATCAATATCGCTGTGAGTATATTCTCCCTCATAAGTGATTAACTATGTGACTTACCTTCTTATGGGAGACGGTCTAAAACAGTAGTTTTGCTGATAAAACATTGCAATCAATCTATAGTATCAGAAATTTACACAACCGGAACAGTATTTAAGTTTCTCCTGGAAGTATTGGCATCTGTTTTAGAAAAAAAGTGTTTAGAAAGGCTACACATTCTGATTAATATTTCAAGACTTGAGAAGCGTAGAAGAAAGCAATCTCAATGAATCGCGTCCTATAATTACTTTGAATGTCTGCAAACGTAAAGATTAGAAAATAGAACACGAATAAAAATAATTTTGAGGAATTTTACGAATAATAACTAATTTATATATATATATATATATATATATATATATATATATATATATGTACAGGGTGTTTCAAAAATGACTGGTATACTTAAAAAATCAATAAAGACTTAACGGACAGTGATAGAAATAGACAGTTTATTGAAATATCCTTGGGACAGTATTAAATTATTAGCAGACAAACTTTCAAAATGAGTTACAATGTTCCTCAACAGATGACGCTGCAGTCTGGAAAAATATGATATTTTCCACATATCCACCTTGCGCAGCAATAATATCAATTTTCTTAGAGCGGAATTATCAGAAACCCGTGTAAACGTCTCAGACGGGATGGCTTCACCTGCAGAACAGATGTACTGTTCCAGTTATTCAATTATTTCTGGATAGTGGCGGTACACCTAGTCTTTTAAGAGTCCCCACAGACAAATATCGTAGTTTAGATTTTTTTTCTAGACTACAATGCCATCTGTTGTGGAATATTGCAACTAATTTTGAAAGTTTGTCTGCCTCAAAATTTACTATTGTCCCAAGCATATTGCGATAAACTGTGAATTTCTATTACTGTCCATTTTAGTTTTTATTGATTTTTCAAATATACTGGTCATTTTTGAAACACCCTGTATATAATATGTGTGTATATATATACAAATATATGTGAATATATTTTAATTATATGTTTGTGAGTAATATAGTAAACTATTATATTCTAGGTTAAAATAATTTGCATACATCTAAAATAGTTGTGTGTGTATTTTGTCAATTGTACTTGGCATCAAGTAAGTTAATCTGCCGATCAATTGAAACTGTCACAAAACCTGCACAATTTTGTAATAATTTCAAAATTCAATATTTTTTCAGTACAAACTATAATTAAAAGTAAATAAAACTTACATTAAAAGTAATGTTTATGGCATAGTTTATTGAAGAAATCCTTTTTTTTAAATATGTAATTTTTAGGTTATAAATATTTGAAATTTTGCTCTCCCGCTTTGTTTGTATTGACAAAAATAGCCCAATAGAATTGTTTTGATACCTATAATATCTCATTCAGTAAAAATATAACTTAATCATGGATAACACATTCCATATAATGTATATTATCCCTAATATACACAATCCATATTTCATATCTGTAAATTCAGATCATAAATAATTTATGTAATCCATATTAACCTTTATATCCATTCTATCCATAATTCATAATCTATAAGTGTACACTATATCAAATCCGTAAATATTATCTACAGACCGTTGTAAGGTAAGCATTTTCTTTACTATCTAGATTTGGGGTTGTCAAGGAATATATTTATACTATTCTACACTCCAGGATTTGACAACTTGGATCAAATTTAAAAAAAGCATTTGACGCTGACATCACATTAGTTTCCAAACCCATTAAAATAAGAATATTGCATTACATTATTAAAGAATTAACATTAAAACTTCATCAAAGAATAATTAAAGCTTCGTAGAAAGCTAAAGCGATGAAAATGTTCTCAGACGACAGATTAAGAATGGATCATAAAATTAATGAAATTTAAACCTAGACAGAGAAATCTGAGTTTTATTAAGCACTCTAGATTCAAATTGGATTTCAGCAATATTATTAAAAATCCGATTATTCGAATAGTACGAAATAGATCTATATTCTTTTCGTTTTTGCTAGCCAACGTCACTGTGGGTTAAATGTAAGAAATATATGAACTCCTGGTACGTAAATTTGTTTTATTATTTTTCTTTATAAAAGTTGGAATTTAAAAAATATATAAATATATAGAATAAGAAAAGCTATATTTTAATTTTGTAAACAAGTAAATTAAGTTTATTGTAATACTGCATATATGTGCACACACACATACCAATTATTGTCAAAATTTGTGTTTTGGTTCTACGTTTTCCTTTCATTTCAACTTCTACTGCCCCTCTCTCTCTCATATATATATATATATATATATATATATATATATATATATATATATATACATACATACATATATATATATATTTATATTTATATTTATATATATATATGTATATATATATATATATATATATATATATATATATATGTGTGTGTGTGTGTGTAATGTAAAATTTTAATATTTTAATCCGAAGCTAAAATTACTAACCCCTCTATTATAAAACCACCAAATCCGTAATTTCGTCTTATTTTTATTGACATCTCCGCTTTAAATTCTTTTGTCTCCTTCCTGTTGGCGAGATTAACTCGCCAATCTATTTTGCTGGTTAAGAGCATTTTTACTTTGCTGATTAAATAAATTTCTTTCTCACATTCATGGCGTCCCCCAAGGTTATAAAAGGCCGTGCGACCATCCTTCGTTGGAATTTTACTGTGGACGTTATATATATATATATATATATATATATATATATATATATATATATATATATATATATATATATATATAATATGTATATGTAATATATATAATATATAAAATTTATTACCTATAATATATCTATATAAAATTCTCCTTTTTCTTCATATCATTCTTTGATACCTCATTTTTGGAACGTATAATATCATATTTAAAAGAGTGTTCAAAGACTTAAAATCTTTTCACACGTGTACCAGCACTAACGCTCATTTTCTTTACACTTGGCACTATTTTGTGAAGAAAGAGTGAACTTTCCTGAAATCTCGAAATCTCGCATTTAGCCATTTAAGGATTACAAAAGAAATACCACTATTTATTCGGCCATTAGTTGTGAGAAATGGTTAAAAGGAATTTAAGTAAGAGAATACTACTGTATCTTAAATTTTATTTCCAGAAAATAAGGTATTATAAAAATAGAATCAGAAAAAAATGTATATATATATATATATATATATATATATATAATTTCTGTGTGAGAATGTATAAGTCATAGATGTTGGCTAAAATATGTTTTGTTTATTCGTGGCCTAAGTGAAAGAAAATTCCCAGAAGCTCTCGAACACGTAACTTCTAAAGTGTCTCAAATTAAAAATTCAAAATATTCACAATTATTGACAGATTTCCGAAACTTTCCTTCCCTCATACTCTACCTCGGGGGCTAAGTCTGATGAGATAACGTGTCCCAGAGTATATTTGAAGATAATGTCCCTTATTATACAAGCCTTCTGCGAAACTTTGAGAGATGCTGCAAATGCAATTTTAACCTGTTGTCCTAAAAGCGTTCGAAAGGAAATTGTTTTATAAGGATGAGTTTAAAGATAGCTATCCTCTCGACTTGTTTAAAACAGGCACCCCTGACTTGATGAAGCGGAGAATCTTTTAAAGGTAATCTCTTTATCATATAAATAGACGTTTTACATCGTAATTTGTGAGGACGACAAGGAAATCAGGTCTATTTCAGATATTTTAATTATTCTTACATAATAGAAGATATGTTTGCTTCGGATAGAAAAAAATGGATTTACAGATTAAATTTTGTGACGAGGTCCCTTATTTCAAAATATATAGCATTTATGATGAAACGGGGAGTGTAAAAAGTAACCTTCTTATCATACAGATAGATGCTTTACATAAAGATTTATTTTGTATATAGACACTACACTGTTAAATGTTTAAATTTTTAATTATTTTTAACCCATAGAAAAATATATTGTTGTTTAAAAGAAGAAAATTACATTTTATTTTAAATAGTGGAGCCTAATGATTGGGCGCTGCTCTTTTTTTTTCTCGCAGTTCGTGGGTTCGAATCTCATTGGGAGTAGATGTTCGTAGCGGTTCGGAATCGAATATAAACAGTAGATCCCGGTCTCATTACACCTCTTATAGCAAAACAGTAGACTATGGCACTCCAAACCAAACTAAATCAAATCTGAATCAATTAAAGTGATTTTTCTGAAAATTATCTATGTTTCTTTGTATTGGAAAGTATGACGTCACTCATTTAGTTTAGGCCGAAAATATAATAATTTTTTTAATTCTCAGTGGTTATTTACCTATAAAAAGGAATGTAAATCACAAGCATAAGGATCACTAGGGTCAGTCCGTATTTATCGTTTTCTTTATTTAAGCGTTCTGCAAGTTGCAGAGTGTAAATGTATATACATTTGTTAAAAGATGTGCCGTTTATTAAACTAATTTTTTTATTCTACGTCTGTTTCGTCGTTTGATGTTCTGTATATTCAGTCAACACTTTGTTTTATTTTCATCAATGCAGAATACAATAGTACTACACTCTTCCTTGCTCGTAGCTTTCGAAATTTTGTTTCAAGTTTCAAAATCTTCCCATTTCTTTATTTAGTGGTATCTCCTAAGATAGAACGAGTTACAAAAGAATTTCAATAACTTTAGCTAAAAAAATTAGCAACCTGAATTTAATTAAGTTTATCTGAGCAATCATCGATTTGTTAGATTATATATCGATAATTTAAGCCGCAGTAGCTCAGTGGGCAAAGGCAGCGATCATGTAACTGAAAAACTGCGTGTTCGGGTTCTCGAAACCGGCCAAAAATCCGTCGTGTTCATTAAAGGTGACTGGGGCACGTAAATTAGGTTCGTGGTTCCAATATTCCCCATTTCTCAAGCACTACCTCTAGGGGTGGTTGGCCAAGCCTACTGCTCTTCAGCTTGGTCCTTGATTCTAAATTAACACTTGGCATGCGGGTATACTTCCCCACCAAATTACGCGTGCAGCGGGCGTTTTTTCGTGAATCGCGTGACAGTTTAGTTATTCAGAAATATCACAGTTAATCGAAAACTACTTAGTTTTTATGAACAAAACTATTTTTTTCACTTTAATATATTCTGTATTATGTAACAAAAAACCTCAATATTTTTACGAAATCACAAAAATAAACGATTTTTCAATTGAAAGTCTGATCATCTGTCAGCTCCCGTTTCTTCATCATTATCTTTGTCACGACGGCTTATTATATAAATTTTGTATTTAACAATAAAAAACCAAACTTCAAATTCACAAAACACGACTTGCACGTTCTGGAGCTATGATTTCGATTGAAGACGAAATAACGCAACCAAAGACCGAGTCACTCGACAATCCTAACTTGTGGAGAGATAAAATGCAAAGCGTTGCATAGCAACGCAAACAACACGCATATTATGTCACACATACATGTAATTATACGTATTTAGTATATTTGTGGTAGTTAGCGGATATCCACCACACATCTACTAAATACGTATTTTTACGTGATCGCGGACCAGTGACAGACTGCAAAAAACGTAAAAATGCGTTGCCCTCACGCGAATGAATATAATTGATTCGCGTTCGTAGCCTACTCTGAGCTATACATGTTCCCTGGGTAGAGCTAAATGAGTAACAACTTCCCAGCCATGCACGAATATATATCTGTAATTTACCAAATGTTTTATATAAAAATATCTATAATTTTCTGTAGCAGTTATTGGCTAATTATTTCAGAAATTAATTTCGTTTTTATGAAATAATAAGTTTACAACATTTTCATTCCACTTCTCTTAGACACACAAAATTGCATGAAAGGGAATTTTTTTTTTGCCTTATATCAATTCATGATACGCATATTAATTAAATCGAATAATTAATTTGCAACACAAGATTAAATGGAAATGAAAGTATTCCATTTAAAGAAATTGCGAAAGTTCTCATTGAAATACTTTTTTTTTCTTGAAGGTTGTCACATTCATTAGATTAGAGCGTCTTTATTGAGCAACATCTTGATGACCCAATTTAATTGCAAAATAAACACACATGTCAGATATCCCCCCTTCTTATGACATAAAAGGAATTAAGCTAAATTAATATTCGAAACAAGTTACGGAATTAATCATATTTCCTAACAGACGTTTACTTAATTAATAAAAATTGAATATTTAGTAGTTATTGCAGCTTTTCCTTCGGTGATGATAAAATTTACTGACGTAATTTTTTGACAATTATTTACATATCTCGAAATATTTTCTTATTAAAAGATATGCAAATCAATTATAGAATAAAAAAAACTTATTATGAAATGCGTTAGCAAAAACCATGTTTGCACAGACCAATGCAATTATCAAAAAAATTACAAGGATACGGAAATTTTAAGGAATATCAAATCTTTTAGATTAGTTATGTATTTTAATAATCAAATATTTAGAAAGAAGTACTTAATTTTCTTTTTTTTCTTTCGTGAATGCTTTGATGAAGGTTCGGTACAAATTTGTAAAAAATATTTTGGTGTTGCCCGTAGTTTTTAATCATTGAATTTCCTTTCAGAAAAGCATTTCTTTAAATAAATGTTTTACTTTCTTAGAGAGAAAATAAATTTACTCGTGGTCTGAAGTAAAAAAGAAAAATTAGAAAATATATGATCAGGAAAAATTATACTGTATCATTATTTGAAAACGAATAGTGGGAAAGCAGTTTGATGAATATTCTTTAAAGTAATGAAGAGTGTGAATAAAATATACTATTATGTATCTAACAGAGTATTATTATTCTCAAGTGGTTATTGTCAAAATTTCATTTTATCCTTATTCAAAGGAACTCTTTTGAAAATCCTTTATCATAAATATTCCCAAAGAGATGTAAAAATAAATTCCGCTTTTAATTATTGTGGTAACTGAAGGTTTGAAAAAAATTCTAGTTTTGCGTTTGTTATTAATATTTATAAAAATAGTAGTAGGTTCTTTTACACACTCAAATTAATAATAAAATGTTTTAAGGGGTCATACGTTTGTTAAATTGACAAAAAAAAAATCAGATTTTCCATTCAAAAATTGAGTGGAAAAGAATTCCGTTCTGATTATTTTAAAACAATCCGCTTAAAAATTTTCAATATTGAGAGGAGATATGAATAAAAACGTTTAAACTGTTTACTGTAAACAAAATTAAACTTGCAAAACTTTATTTTTCTCAAAGTGTGCATGTTTTCTGTTATGCGCATGTTATTTTAAGTTTGTAATATTTTTTTATAAAAGTTTTACAGGTTCTATACAATATAATTTTCAACCGGATGACCTTACATTTTCTTGAATATTTTCGAAAATATGATTTTTTTCAATGATACATTTTTAATTATTAAGGAAAACATTTCACTCATTTTAAATATTTTTTAAAAACTATATATGTATCTTAAATATATACAGATTTAGGTTCAAATTTTGGGATGTTGTAGTATGTTTAAAACAATATGTTTTTCTATAACTTAATTAAATTTTTACTAATCATGCGCGTTAGACTTGGTTTAATTTTTGTTTACACCAATGTGTCTCTTTTTAAAACTTTCAAACAAAAATATTTTTTATGTTTTAAAAAGGAATGAGATATGTGTGTAAAGACTATAGTTAGTTTTCAGGATATCAGATTTAAATAATAACTTTTCTTTTATATTTTTCTAACTTTTAACAGCCGTGCAAGATCTTGAATAATGCTATTCAATGATGTCTTATAAAGTAATATAGCTTAATATTTTGCTTATTAGATTGTTTCCTGGAAGAATTAAAGAAACATTAAAAGTTGCTGAAGTTTAATTTAAATTTAGATTTTCACATTGAAGTAAATTGAAAGCTATTGCTCTGTTTTGTAAAGTTATTTGATTATGGTTATTTGGAATTACTCTATTTGTTATAAATATTTTAAATCAATCCGCGTAAAAAATTTTTCAATATTGAGAGACGTTAGGGATAAAAACGTGTTAACTGTTTACCGTGAACAAATTTACCGTAAACTTACAAAACTTGAACTTTCTCAAATTGTGTATTTTTTCTGTCCCGCACATGCATCATTTTTAATATTTTTTATGAAATTTTTACAGGTTCTATACAATATAAATTTCAACCTCATGAATTTACATTCTCTTGTATATTTTCCAAAATATGTTTTTTTGCAATGATAAATTTTTAAGGAAAAAGATTCACTATTTAAAAATTTTTTTAAACTATATATGTATTTTAAATATATATAAATATAGGATTAAATTATTTTGAGATATTTGCAGTATGTTTTAAAACAATATGTTTGTCATAAACTTAATTATATATTTAGTAATGTTGTGCAGTAGTCTTGATAACATTTTTGTTAACGACAAAGTGTCTCTATTTCAAACTTTCTAACAATTTTTTTATATCTTAAAAATGAAGGAGATATGTGTATAAAGATAATAATTTGTTCTAACTATATTAAAAATATATGTTTGTAAAATTGGTAGTTTTCAAGGTTAGAGAAATTCGAAAATATTTTTTTACACTTTTACGACTTTTAAGATTCGTATATCGCATTAAATATAACTATTTAATGAAGCCTTATAAAGTAATATCACAAAATATTTTGCTTATTAGATTATTTTCTGAGAAAATTTAAGAAACATTAAAAGTTGTTGGAATTTAATTTGAGTTTATGTTTTCACTTTGAAGTAAATTGAAAACCCTAGCAGTGTTTTGGAAAGTTATTTGATTATGGATACTTGGAACTACTCTAGTTCTTATACAAAGATTTTTTTAACGCATAAAGATTACTGTATTTTACCTTTGTCGTTATCTCGATGATTTAGATTGTTGACAATATTTCACATTAACTATGTATATATACTACCTTTAAATTTATATATGATGCCTCCTCCCCACTATGGCCCATTATTGACCACTGCAGTGATTGCCCTGGTTGCGACTTTGCTGCAATGGTTCTCCAGTTGCATCCACGTACTGTGCTACTAAATGATCAGGGCACATGAATGAATCATCTATCTACTGCACACTTTAGTAGGGCATAGTGACTATCTTATGGCCCCTCCACACTATGGTCTAAAGCAAGCTCTTACCACTGGCTGGAGGTGGTATAAGCTTCTTGAGGTCGGTGATGGCAAATTGGCTTTGGTAGAGGATGGCAGAGGAAGCAGTTTTTCTTTAAACATCAAAGACAGCCAGATGCAGTACTAAAGTACCCAGTAGTATATTTGGACGTATAAGCACTCGGCTAATGTAGTAGCTCAATGTGTTGTACAACATTGTTCAAAGTCGCCATCAGGGCCAGTACTGCAGTGGTGAAGAACTAGACATAGTATGGAAGAGATGTTTGGAAAAAAATCAATTCAAAGCCATCCTCTGACAAGGCCCCTTTTATCGTCTGCCACCGTCGACCACGATAAGCCATAACCCCTCCCCACAATGGTTATAGCTTACGATACAATAAGATAGAACGATAGTGTGGATGGACCTCCACAGAAGAGGCTGCAAGTTGGAACTTATATAAAATAATACAGATAACCACAGTTTGTTGATATGTTAAATATATAACTAGTTATGTCAAATTTTAACCTCGCTTGTGGTTTAGATGCTGAGAAATTTTTATATTTTTAACACGGATGCATAATATTTTCATTTGCAACTATCAGAATTTAATAGTTGATGCTTACACATAAATAACCATGACGTCTGTTTTTCATGATGTTTGACATAGATACTTTTGTATACTGGTTACGTTTCCGCATGCTTATGTATCATCGACGTTTTTAACACCTATGGTATAATAGAAAACTTAAAATTGATGTTTTTACTGTTATAACTTTGCTAGGTTTTTATGTAGGTATAGTACATTTTAAATCCACTGAAACGCTTCTACTCTTTCTTAGACTCTTCCATTGTTTATTTGTTGAGACAGAGGTGTTAATCAACAACAGCAGCTAACATGCGGAATGTCTTTCCAAATACACAACTTGTAACACTATTGTAAAGTTTAAAATGTATGGTTGCAATGATTTTCACAAACAATGTATGAAATATATTATTTTGAGAAATTATGAGAATAGCTTTTTAAATGAGCCTTGCAATGATTTTTACAGGTATCATTTTTAAACCTTTAGTTAGCCAGAAAAAAACTGTACTAACTGCTTAACCCTGATATCCTGATATAATATCCTCCAGTTTTACGTTCCACAACAAAAATTGAATTATTTGAAATCTTTCAGCTTTCATTGACATAACAATTCGTAATCAGTTGATATTTTCATTGTATTGGTTATACCTTTTATTGTTTAAATACTTCTACTTTACCCATGCAACAAAGCATGGGAACTCAACATTAACCAGCTTTTAATTGTAGCAGTTTACACTAGAAAGTTAAGACTCACAGTCGTGTACTTTATGTTTAGATGCCCTTGGTACGACTCTGAAGACAGAAAGAAAGCTTTTACAGGAAAACAAGAAATATTTGAAGGTATGTTTAGTTTTTATATTACTAAACCCACTATATTACTAAGCCGCTAAACCCTTAAACCAAGATAAGATGTCATCTTAGTATCGTAAAATCTTTGTTTGACTTTAAAATTTTAAAAATAATTCTATTCAGAGATTTTCTTGAATGTGTCAAAAATAACACACTGAATCTGGTGTAAAGTCACTATCCTTTGAGTATTCTATATTTTGATTATCATAATCAAGGTACATAGATTTTATGTAGTATTTAGCAGTGAAAAATTCACTACTCCAACCTCCAAACAAACACACAAACAAAACAAATTCAGAACATAATTTAGAACATGAATGTATAGTGGACAAACGCGAATTTGGAATGCTCATAGAAACTTCCGAATCGAAAGATTGGAAGTGCTGCTAGATTTTGGGACTCTTTCTCTCATCTTATTATGTAATTTATGAGTAAATTACGCAGTGTTTAGTTAAAAACTTAATTAAACTGTACCTTGACACTGACTCAGAACAACAGTAAGGAATCAAACATACACTTGGACAGAGTATAAACTGGAAGCAAATGGGAATGTAAATTCATTTCCGCCTTCTATTAGCATAGGAGAGCTTAACGTAATGTTGTCGCCATGATTCTATACTGGTTAATATATTGCACGTAATTTAATGGATTCTTTACCATACCCATGTATCCATGTAAATTTTTCTAATATGTTTGATACATCTGTTAAAGCGCCGAGCGGTCGCGCTGTCTCTATGTCCAGTAGTCTGTTCCACTCTAGTCATTTGGATATGACTTCGCATGAATCTCGTATAAAGAGCAGGCATGGAGACGAAAATAATCAGCCGTGTGGATTAAACTTAACAACGGTTTGATTTATTTAAAACCAGAAAGAAACGTTTAAGGAACACTAAACTCAAATGCTGATATAACATATCCTCCAGAGAGGAGATCATTATACATTCAACCTTCTCTCTTAAAAGTTCAGACGGGACTCCCCTCCCGTTTCTTCTTTTCCATCGCTCAGGACATCGCTCAGGAGCTCTCGTACCTGACTTTCCTGGGCCAAGCCCTCTAAGTCAGATTACTGTGAATGCATGGAATGAGACGCAACTGATGTATTGCAACACAATATTGAGGATAAGAATCGAATAGATGTTGGGAGATATAGTAAGTAAAATTAGTTTATAATACGCAAGGCTCATGAGTTCGGTGATGGCAAGAAGAACAGATAATATAGTTTAAGTTGACAGGATATACTAAGGTTTGGTAAGCAATTTAAGAAGTAAACACAGTAGGTTAAAGAATACACTCGATTAAGAGAAGTTAACTAAGTTAGTATCAGAATTTTTTTTTACATAAAACATTAAATTAAGAGAAACATAGAAGCAATCTAGATGTATAGTAAGATTGAGCCGATAAATCCGAAGGATCCAGCTAAGTGCTAGGAAGAATTTGATTGGTTCTCAAGAGCCAATAGAATTTAAACAACATAAGACATTTTCCACCTTAGAGGGAATAAATCCCGAATCACTCACACACTCTCCTGAGTCACTCACAAGCTTGAGCGTTTGAGATTCTGCTTAAGTGAGGGAGAAAGAGATTGGCTGTTGCGGGCCAATGAAATTTATTCTATGCTTCTACTTAGAAAGGCTAAGGGCCGTTTTGCATTTGCAGGATCCATATAGACATATTGGGCTAAGTCCAGTAAATGATCAACGCTAATATTAGAATAAAAGTTAATGGCTAATTTTTTTAGAAAATTTGGAAGAGTGGGGAGATTAATTTCCCTGTGGATCTCACAATTACGATAGTACCAAGGTGAATTAGTGATTTTCCTAATGATAATATTTTGTGCAGCAGATAAAGATTTAATTTGAGTTTTAGCTGCATATGACCAAGCAAACAGGAACTTCTTTTCCAAACAGGAAACCTCGGATTTTAGGGGAGATCGACCCTCCTCCTCTTTGACCCTTGTCCTTGGGATAGCCGAAACGCCCTTTGGCGCCCAACCGACTCGGTCACACAAAGCACAATTTCTTTTCTCTGTCGGTGAGTTGACGAAAACGGCACACTTGACACCTGTAATCGTCTGTGCGTCAAAAAGGCCATTACTGGTACAATACTACCGTTTTCAATTGTTCAAAAGAATAAAAGTTCGCCCGACCACCGACAGAGACAGACGCGACTCTTACAAAATCTAATAACACTATCCCGTATATTCTGTACATTTTATATCTCTTGGAATAAATAAATCTTTTATTAATATGTTTAAACGCTGTCATATATCAAAACTTCAATATACATTCTAATGTTTCATATTTTTGGGGTACATTAAAAATGCAATGACTGTCTTCAAAACATGTCTGTTAAAGACAATATTTATATAAATTTATTTATATAAAAATATATAGAATATTGATTTGATTATCATCGTATTTATACAACTGGATATTTTTATGAAATTCATCGACTGTGAACATATTCCACACAGAATAAGCAAGTTTCAATAAAATCCAATGAATTAGTGACCTTAAAGAATTATAGATAAACTTATGTCATTTATAGACTGTTCAGATTAAATCTATACTATCTTTATTCTCCCCTTTGATAAATAACTGTTTATATGTCTTTAGACGTGTTCCTTTCCGTAAAACCTTTATCGGTGTGGTACAGATTTAAACGGTTTTATATCTGGAAAGTAAGATATCAATTGTGCTTGTTTATTGGTTGAAAAATTATTTGTGCTTTGTTCAGTATCTTGAACTGTATGTTGTTCAAGTTATCAATAAATTTAAAGTTAAATCTTATTGAAAACTACTAATTATACGTAAAAGAAATAAATTACACTATTAATTTTTTATTAGTAGTATAACTTATTCCTATATTTTTCAGGTTAAGAAATTACATTTCATTATTTGTATCTCATTTCATATGAACTCAAATTACAAATTAAAAATATTTAAAAATTTATATCAGATTATACGAACATCAGGTTATACGAAAATATTTAATATTAGCTAAAAAATCTAAAACTTATAACACATAAAAATTAAAAATGAAATGTTTTGACAATACACGTAAAAAAGGAAATTCAAAATACTTGATAAATGTAAATTATAAATCACAGTTATCTTACCTGGTACATTGGATATTTAATTTAGTTTCATTTTCATTTCATTTATGTCACTCATTTGAATAGACAATTAAGAACAAGTTCTGTTCATTTACTGTTTAAAATTGAAAAACAATATTCGAATGTTATTTAATCATGTTCATGTTGGGTAAAATTTTATTTCATAACTTAAAATCATTTTCAATTAAATTATGTTTGTGATGGAGTAATTAGTTTTATTCAATGCAATTTCTGCTACCCCCCCTCCCACGTTTACAATCAATCCAAATTTCGAAATAAACTTTTGTTTTCATTTATGCAAGTCTGCTTATTTAATATTCTCAATAAACTATACAATAAGCCTCTCATAGTGAAATATGGCTAACAATGCATGACTGAACTTCGTCGTGATTTTCATCGACATATTTTATTAGT
Organism: Pardosa pseudoannulata; assembly: GCA_032207245.1. Lineage (NCBI taxonomy): Eukaryota > Metazoa > Arthropoda > Arachnida > Araneae > Lycosidae > Pardosa > Pardosa pseudoannulata. The sequence continues at coordinate 174,082,231 of CM063510.1, read as the reverse complement.
GGGTTCTGCACTACACAAATATCTCAGAGAATAAACAGTTATTAATGAAATATTTATTTAAGAATTATTTTGTCTGGTTAGAATGCAATTATGGATGTAATAATAGATATTTTGCTGCTGATATTCAGAGATTTAAAAATTTTCTTTTCGTTAATTTATACGCATATTTTCTTTATTTATATTTTCCAGTGTTGAAGTTGATATATTATGCTCTTTGTTCTTGTTATTAAATTAGAATACATTTAGCTGTGAGTCGAATAAATTAATTTATACTTGAAAACGTAGATGAATATCTCATGGAAAACATATAAGCATCTTATTTTACTAGTAAAATATAAAAAATAGATAATGCATGCTATATTTGAATTTTAAAAATAGCTGAATATGATTTATTTAAAATAATATTTCTGTTATCAGAAACGTACCAGAAAATTGACACTTTTTCTGTGAAAGTGGTGTAAGTTCATTTTTAACAAAATGGAACTTAATGGTACAAGGATATGGACAAATATACAGGAATGTAAAAAAAATACTGCACTTCTTTACTTGGAAATCAGTAAAGTTTCTATGTATAGAAATGATGCGATTGCACTTCCGAATGGTCACGTGACATCGGACGACAATCCAAGCAAAAGGAGGGTTGAAGTTATTGCTCAAACAGTTTTTTCTCACCCTCCAAGTAAATTCCCATTTACCTGGTAAAATGAAGGTGACTTCGCAGATATATGTTAATGGAACTTTATATGGGAATAGTTATTATTCTAGTAAGGGATTCAAAAGGGAAAAATTCTATTGTAAATAGTGGGAATAACATTGTATCTCGTGACATCATTTATTTTTTATATATATATATATATATATATTACGAATGTTATTCATTATTTATTCATCCAAAAATGTAGACCAGTACCTCCTGTTTTAGGATTTACTGTATCATAAACTACAATACTTTAATTAATCGCATGTGGATATGCCATTTACAATAACAAGTTAAGCATTCGCAGAAACCATTTGGTAGGAAATTCATGTTTACCTTCGTACTGAACAAGCAACGCTGTACGAAATAGATGTTGAATTTTAATTTTTACTCAACTTTGTGCTTTATACACATTAGTTTTACTTAAAAAGTTTAACTACATCACACTGAAGTTGAAACTGAGCCAAAGAATTAAGTCTAAATCTGAGGGAGTTTTGGTCTACATAAAACTGCAGCCTGAGTCAAACTGACCCGAAAAAATACAGGGTCTTTAAAAAATGACAGGTATATTTATAAAATCACTAAAAAGTAAACGATCAGTGATAGAACTACACAGTTTATTGAAATAACCCTGGGAGAATATTAATTTTCAAGCAGACAAACTTTCATAATTATTTATAAGGTTCCACAACAGATGGCGATGCAGTCTGGAAAAAAATCTAAACTACGATATTTTCTAGATATCCACCATGCGCAGTAATAAAAGGGCGTATTCTCAGAACGAAATGATCAGAAATCCGTGTCAACATTTCAGGCGGGATGGCTTCTCGTGCAGAACAGATGTACAATTCCAGTTATTCAATTGTTTCTGGATTGTGGCGGTACACCTGGTCTTTTTAGAGTCCTCACAAATAAATATCGTAGTTTAGATTTTTCCAGACTGCAGCGTCATCTGGTTTGGAATATTGAAACTAAATTTGAAAGTTTGTCGGCCTGAAAATTTACTATTGTCCCAAGTATATGGCAATACACTGTATATTTCTATCACTGTCCGTTTAGTTTTTATTAATTTATTTGAAATATACCGGTCATTTTTTAAACTTCCTGTATGAATCCGTTTTGATATTCTAAAAGTACACGGTATTTTTAAGCAATGACATTTTTTCATTTTTATTTATTAAATTATTATAATAAATATTTTCAAAAAAAAATAAAGATATGACCAAATCGAAAATTATACTTAGTTAGAAAAGTGTAGAGACAACTTTAAAAAATCTATTTAGTTTTTACCATTCAAGGTTTCTTATACAATTCAGGAGTTGTTTGGAAAACTCTTTTTATATCCCATTATAAGAACGCAAGTTACAGACGTTACTACACTAACGAATTTTGTATCTCCCGTAAAACTGGAAATAGGATGCCGATCACCGCGAGGCAGAAACGTTAGAAGTTATGTAACTTTAGACAAATTTGAAAACTTTCGGATTTTATAGTTTTTATAAAAATCGTTATACGTCAAATTCTACTCTAAACTGATTTTCTTTGCCGAGTTTTAGCTTATAAGGTATTATATGGATATTCCAACAAAGTAAAACAAAATTATCTTGTCTAGACTGTGCAAATATGCCAGTGTAACAATGAAAATTTTAGTGGCTATTCACTTGAAGATGGCGTTCTAGGTCTCGTACTTGACGTCTCTAGTGTAATAATGCTACTTCTTTCTTCATAAAGTTACAATATGTCTGATATCGGGAAAAAGAATAATAAAATAACAGAACAGAAATTGACTTTGTCAATTTTATGAGTAACCTTTGTTATAAAATGGACAATCTATTAAGATATCCGTCTACGTTGGGAGAACTTTTTTTAAACGTAGACAATACAAACACAGATTTAGAAGCCTAAAAGTTGAAATTTTACTATAGAGAAATAAAACAAATAATGATTTTTGCAAAAAAGGACGTTTTTAACGTAGACGGATACCTTAAGTATTGATGGCATTGGTAAAAATTTCTTGGCTGTGGGAGGAAGTTTCAGGAAAACCTGTAAATTATATAGTCAGTGTACTTATGTTATTTTTTAATTTAAAGGACGCATAACATTTCAAAAAATCAATTTGTCTAATACCTATTGTTTTCTTTGTCTAATACTATAAATAGCATAAAAATGTTCTGATAACTTAAAATTTAATGAATAAAACCCAAAATCGAGTTTAGTGATATTCCGCCACTGAGATGGGTTGAAAAGTGATCTTATTAAAATACATAATTTCCATAACTTACGTGCCTGATATCTAAAAATGTATTGTATTCGTAATTTAAAAATTTGGTAGGTATGTTTCTTGTCAACTGACAAAAATAATGACTGAAACGGTTTAAAAATTCGATGTTTAAATGCTTGAAAATTTTAATTTTACTAACAAAAACTGAGCGAAATTAAAAAAAAATTTAAAATGTGAAAAATAAGAATGATTTTGAAATTTGTCATAATTACTATCAAATCAAACTTGTTAAAAATATCGAAAAATATTTGCAAGAATATAGAAAATTCTGTGAAGTTGCTGTATTTTCTATGAAGACAGTTTGGTTTTCATAATTTTTATTCCACGGTAGCCTAACCACATACATGACACCGGAAACCCTGTTATAAGTATTATATAAGTAGAAAATGAGGTAATATTGTTTTTTAATGAAATGGTACAAATAAAATGATAGATTGAGGAATGTTTCGCACCTTCTCGTTCTGTACTATCACGTGAGGTTTTAATGACGCATTGTCCCTCGCTTTTCTATTTTAATGCTTCTGGTTTATTAGCCACTATTATTTGTCCTATGTACATTAATAGGAAAATTTTAGAGAATGAATTAACGAATTATAGTTAAAATTTCGATGGTGTATAAAAATTTCTCGAGGTAATTTTCGAAAGTCTTCATGAACCTGAGGGTTTAAAGAAACTCACTTTGAGAAACACTAATGTACTGGAATTTTAAAATAATATCCTGCTATGAGATATAAATGGTAGAGCTCTCTATTAGCCGGTTTTGCTTGGGGTATGAGCTACGGTCTACTTTTTTGGAACACGAGGAATAATGAGACCGGGACCTACTGTCGTGTAGTTCTCTCCGAGATCTAAATATTTGTGTAGAGATTTTACAGTTTACTAAAATTATTTTTGCTGTTCTGTGTTTATTAATTATGTGTTGCTACCCAGGTTCTGAGAGACTACAAACTAAGTTTTAAACTATTAAGCTAAGTGAAAGTTGATAAAACAAATATTACTCACTAAAATAAATACATAAAAATGTTAAATAGTTATAAATAAAAAAATAACATTCATTGTTATACTATTTATATATTTATATACAGAAGTTTATCAAATTTCAAAAAATTGCCTTTCAAAATTCTCTATCATACGCCACCTAATCTAACATAAGAAGATATTAAACATTTACGTGAAAAGAAGAGAGAGGACCTAATTCTAAGTTCAAATTTTGATAGTCCGTACCATTCTGGATCTGCAAGGGCTGTTTATCAGGAACACCGCTGGTCGGAAGCTCTTCAGACTTGGAGATGGTTAAAATATGTAGACACCTTTGCGGGTAATGTCGACTAGTGGGATGGGAATAAAAACTTCAGTCCCATTTCTGGTCTGGGGCTTTCTTTTACGTATTAAGGGTGAGTCTTTAAGGCTGCGGCACTGAAACACTTCTGGTAGATGCGAGATGTCCCTCTCGCTATCTTTCTGGAGTCTCTGTCGGACCAAAGATTCTCTACCTAGCCTACCGAACTTTGTTCTTCATTACCTCTTTTCATATTCTTTTTTATATCATTTTGATATTTGGTCTACCTTTTTTCCTGTTACTCCAATCATCAGAGCTGTACGTCTTTAATTGGTTGACTCTTTCCCGCCTTCAAACCTGAAACAAGGCGAAAAAATTACCTCTTCAAATTGGGCGCTCTCTACCGCTTCACAAACTTTCAACTTTTGTCCCTTAGGGACTCATAAATAATTCCACAAAGCTGCATTCTTATTTACTGTCATGAAAGGAAACATGATTTTAATCTAGGTCTGGGATCAGAATCCCGCACTCGACGAATCCATTCAATTAATTTTTATAGCTCCTAGTTCCTTTACAATAGATGTGATGAGGTCAGATATAGATCCCAAGTATTTCAACTTCCCCTTTTATTTATATTAATTATATTAATTAAAAGAATCTAAATCGCCCAACCACACCTACAGGCTAAAACCAATTCCAAACGTCTACGAACATCCATGCCGCAGTGAGATTCGAACCCACGAATACCCTTACCTATGATCAACGCTCTACCTATTGGACCATCGTTCCCCTTAACCGGAACCATGGTTAGTGAATGAACCAGAGTAGTAAATCATAGTCATTCTTTAAAAACCGTACTGTAAAATATCCTTTAATGTCGATATCAATCCGTTACTCTTCAATTTATTTTTTCTCATTCCCAATAGTCTAGTACCAAACGATAGTCGAATAGATAGAGCAACTAGCTCGATTTCGTAATTCATGGGTTTGGAACCCACGGCTGGCATGGATGTGTGTAGTAGATTGAAATGCTATTCAAGGTGTAACTCACAGTCAGATTAGTCCTTGTGAAGTAAAACAAAGGGCTGTTTATCATCTGTCTATATACAACATAGTACCTCGAAATATCTAAATTACTGTGAAAGAGATTATTGTTGATTTTGCCTGACTAAATGGGTACAATTTATTATTAATTAAATAAAACTAATTTCATAATTGTTAACATTTTTTCGGTTTTAAAGTACAAATATAATTATCTCATCTCCAAACATATTGACATAAATTTCTTTTATTTATTTATTTTTTTTTTGGTCAGTTCGATTTATTCCCTCTAGATTTATAAGCGTATTCTATTCTTTCGTGTACCCTTTCTGGCAACAAGTTTTATGTGCCTATTCTCTAAAACCTTCCATTCCTATCCGTAGGCATATGTCTTTATTATTCAATTGCTTCAGATAAAATATGGCGATTCAGATATCACAAAGAAATAAGTTTATCGCGGTTTTTATCGATAGCACTTTCTTTTTCTGTATTCTAGTAGCACATTCTAATTCTTCCCCTCTGCACACAATTTTTCTAATGTTTTATTATTTCATTGAGTTTTATCTACCGGTAAATTTGACATTAGAATATCTATATGTTTATCTTATTTTGTATAAAATATAATTTCAAATAATGTTTTAAAAGTATTATAATAGTGTCGTGAAAAATATAAAGACATCTTTACTATTTCTGAAACTAAAGGTAAAATTTCCGTTTTTCTTATAAATTTAAGTAGAAAATGGCGATACAAAAAAAAAAAAAATAAATAATTATCTTAAATAGTAAACGTTAATACGTAAAAACAAAACAGAAAGCAGATGATTCATTTTATATGTTTAAAGATTAAATTAGTATAGATATTATGTAGCAATACTGCATATATACGAGGTCGGCTATTAATTTCCAGGGCTCGTGGAATAACTCAGAAGAATAAAAGGTTAAACACATAGCTGAGACTCTGAGAGTAAGATGGATAGTAAAGTTCTAGATGACACTGTCCTGTTGTACAACCTCTGGCACCTTGATTTTTTATCCAAAATATTTGGAGATTGTTTTGAAAACATTCTGACAACACTTTAGACAGCAAGATAATACAAGGATCATTTCTTCGCCTACTCCGCATGAGCATAACGTAAGAAGGACGATTTCTTTTGCTGAGTGGTAAGGTAGGTGTGTACCTCACGTGCGTTATAAGCGATATTCTTTGGTTTTATTGCGCATCTTTCTTACAGCATTGTTATCACTCTTAAAGTTCCAAACCTGGTATGTTACGATAGACTAGAAAGAGTTAAAAAGCATGTCAAGATAATCTTATTTGGTATAACACCATTCAGTGGAAAATAGAAAAATAAGACAGTAAACGGAACCAAATAACAAAACCAAAATAAAACTTTTACATTACAAAACTTCTATTATGTTGTCGTTGTCATCAATGCCACGTACACGAGCCAAGCACGTGGCCCAGAGGATACACGAATAAAGGCGAAAGGGTATATTCCTCGTTTGGCGAGTACTGCTAGGGAGAAAGTATGTTTCAAGTGGATCCTTTTAATTTAGAAGCAGGGACCAGTCAGAAGACCCAGAAGCTTCGCCTACCACCCTAGATGTATTCATTGAGAACTTGGAGGACATTGTGCCCATGAACATACTTTACTTACCCAGTCACTTTTAACGAACACGACGGATTTTAGGCCGGATCGAACGAACCCTCAACCTTCCAGTTTCGAGATCGTTGCCTTTGACGTCCGAGCTACCACAGTTTTCAATTATTATTATAAAAACTACCAATTTTCATGGAATTAAATTTTAAACTCGGCTCATTATTATTTTTTCTAAACGAGCAAGACATTTAGGCCATCCTGGAAATTGTTGTCGTGTAGCCCTCGTTTATATTTGAGTATTACCCTGTGATCAAATGTATAGTGGTGTTTATTTTGGTTGCGTTGCGTAAAAATATTTTAGTACTAAATTCAACCACAGGTTCTGACAAACTACAGACATAAAATAAGAAAAGAAACCAAAAGCTAAATTAAAAAGCATCTGAAACCGGCTTAAAATAAAAAAAAGTAAATTTATTATAGTGATCTATATACATGTATGTACACACAATCTGATTCTATCTTCATAAAATTTATTTTATCAACACCTTCAAATTAGGTGCCACTCTAATTTAATCCTGACAATAATTTTTCATCACTTAAGTATATATGTAATTATAAGAGAGAGGATCTAATCTCAATTTCAAATATATGTAAAAGGGGGTACCTTTGTGAGTTAATATGTTGTGCCCGGAACACTGCTGGTTGAGGGCTGATCAGGATTCGGTATGTATGGATCTTCCGTCGGTCTGTTCAAGGGCTTCCTTCTGAGTGTTTGGGGTGCGTCCGTAATATTTAATACAGGAACACTGCTGGTGGTCGTTAGATGTTCTGAACGTTTCCGGAGTCTCTGTCGAACTCAAGGCTATTCTCCTTGGACTCTCCAACAAGTTCCGTCGAACTTGTCTCCTCAATTGGACTCCCGAACACCTTCTCTCTTCTTTTCTTTATTTTATTAATTTCATCTTTGTCCCCTCTTCCTTCTCATCATCCAATCGGGATAGTTGTAAAAATCTAATTGGTCTGTTTAACCCCGCCTTGAGACCGCCAACGTGGATAACGTTATCCCTTCTAATTGGGCACTCATAAATAACTCCACAAAGGTACATTCTTATTTAGTGTCAAGTACGAAGACGGCATTCTAATCTGGGACTGGGATTAGAACTTCGCCAGAGACAACCGTACAAGACAACAATATCCATAGTATATAATTTTATGGTCCTCTGTCGCTTACAAAAGATGTGATGAGGTAAGATTTAGATCCTGAGCATTTTACTTCTTGTATGAATTAATTATATTACTGATCTCTAAATCGCCTTGTCACAATTGTCTCCTTTACATTTTGCATCTTTAGGTAACACAACAAACTCAGTTTCCATTTATCCCGAACATCTCCGGCAATCTCGCTCTATTTTGTACTTTATACATTATCTTTAAATTTACTGCAATACTTTACATCATTTCTAGTTTCTTTTCATACATGAAATACAAATTATTCCCTCTTTGTCTCTATTCTATAATGGTATATGGTAATAAAGATTTATTTACTTACTACTGAGACAAATAAAATTAATTCATATACATTTCTCAGCCACGATTTTATTTCTCTAGAGATCCGAAAATTTTCTTCAATAAATTTGAAAGCCACTCTGTTAACCCCCTCTTCGTATTTGTATTCCGAGCAAGAACGAAATAAAATAATACATTTGGGGTGAACAATTTTGCGAGAAATATGGCTGCGGATCCATCATTTAATACTCCTTTGATTTTTATATAGAAATCGTTTCCTCATATCTCTATCGATAAAACCCATTAAATCTTTTTTTTTCTCTCGGGGTTCATTGCTTTCTTTTTATATTCTTTACTTCCGATAACGTTTTGTATGACTGCCTTTGTTTAAGCGCGTTCGAATTCGAAAATTCATTGTTTTTCTAGATTTATGGTCGCTGCCATAAATTTATTCTGGTAAGTCTCAGAAGTTTTTGAGTATAATTTTGTTATTTTTGGGTTGGTATAACTTCATTTTTACCTGGTTATTGTTTTCCTTTCAGACGAATATGTGTATTTTCTAAATATGGGAGTTTTATTTTTATTATTTTTTTGTTGTGCACTATCCTGTGGTCAGTTCTTTATACTTATTAGAATTTTAAGATCATAATGTTAACTATAATAGCTTGTTGGGGTTTTGTGGACAGCAAAAATTCCATTTTGTTTTATTTTATTTGTAATAATGCAAGATTCTTTGACATATTCACCCTTACAATGTCGAATTTGTTGACCCATTTGTTATGGGAGCAGTATCCAGGCAATCAACATGACTCCCTAGGACAGCATGAATATAGTAGTTCCTCATTTAGAGGCAAGAACCTATAAAAACACCCCTAGGCTGGGTTGTCACCTCCACAGGTATTTTTTGGGAACTTAGAAGACGTTGTGACCTCTAATCTATGTTAAGTGCCCCTTCCACGATTAATGAACACGATGAACCTTTCACAGTCTCTATCCGAATTTTAAACAGTAAGTAGCAGAAATAAAATGCATAGCCAAAACCACATCAGAAAGAAGAGGATGCTTAGCTCTTACATTACATAAACATAACATTTTTCTACTGTCCTAAACACTTTTATCCAAAAAAAAAAATCAAAGTAATACAGAAGTTGATCATAATTTTTTTAGACGATGTATATTGTAGTCAAAAAATAAATTACATAAAATTCTTGTGTTTGATATGTTCTATTTGATAGCCCTTATTCTTAACTCTCTTGCGACACCGTAATTTCCATTATAATAATGTCTTTTTAAGTGTCAGTAGAGGTATTCTATCCCATTCCTGCAGAACGATGGCTGAATGGTTAGGGTGTTGACCTTCAGAACCGGAGTACATAGGTTAGAATCCCACATATCATGGATGTTCGTAGCCGTTCGGAATCGGCTTTAATCGGTAGTTCCCAGTCTCATTAGCAATCGTTTTGCAAAAAGTAGACCGTAGCGCTCCAAACCAAACCAATCTATCTCATTCCTCCTGAACAGCTTCCCAGAGTCCTGTAAGGGTTGTGGGAAGACGTTTGGATAATGCAGATTTTAAAACTTTGAAGGCACAAAAATCCATAGATGTTACATCATAAGATTCCGTAGGGATATCAGAGAAAGGTATGGTCTTGATACTGGTTTTTTGTTCCATTTCTTTTAGGAAATTTACAGTGGAATTTGATGTGTGACTGATAGCTTTGTCTTGATGGAGTTCCACAGATTAATGCCTCTGCAAGTAAAGCGATGGTATTTCATTCAGAAAAATGGGTGATAAAATATGTTCCTGATAGTATTTGTAGTTAATCTTGACATTTTTTTGAATTCCCTTCATTTTTAACTTGCCATTATACGAAAAACCATCAACAATCATGTATATCTTAGAAAAAATTTCTTTCGATCCTCTGAACCAAGTACTTAAATTTTTTACTCCCCTTTTATGATAATAAATGGCTCTTCTTTGTTGCAATCATTTAAATACACTCATGATTCATATATTGTGACTATTTTTTGAATTCATTTTTCTTTGGATAAGCGTTTCACATACAGAATTCTGCAGCGTGTCCTGCGTTTAGCGATATGCTTTAGAGAAAGACGATGCACATTGCGTTTTTTTACTTTCTTAAGATTTAAATCAACGTTTATAATTATGTTTACAGTGGACACCGAGCAGTTTAATGATTTTGCAACCGTCTGTTGACTAGAGTGATTTTCTTTTAACATCAAACAACGTACCTTTGCAATGTCGAAGATGTTCGTTTTTCCTTGTATACTTGTTTGGAACTTTTGTTCCACTTGAGGCTTCAATTTGACGTTTTTTTCCTTTCTTTTTGAAGATATTACCTATCGACGCTTTGGATATCACAAAACCATGACTCTCACATCGTTTTTGGGTAACCGAATTTCAATACTTCTCTTGGAAAGAGCCTAAATATAGCCTTCGAACCGCTGCTTCGTTGAAAACGCCATTTTGAATAAAAACAAACCTCTCAAGCCTTAGACGATAATTTTAAATTTTAAAAACATTGTACAATTGCTGTTATTTATTTTGCAACAAACCATTTTTTAGTACCGATAACCAAAATCGTCTAAAAAAATAGCAGAAAGGCTTTTCTATTATAGATATGATTATAGATGATACAATAAAAATATAAAAAAAGATAATAATTGTTAAATAAACAATTAATTTAAATTACGTTAAATTAAGTCAGATGTAAATGAATTTGGATACTAAATCCTAGTATGCAAAATGCATATAGAATATGGGTGTAAAAATGTACGCAATTATATCTTGCGATTATGATTAAAAGTAGTGAGAAATTAATTAATACTAAATATATGACAAAATAAATTATTTTTAATTAATTGCATATGACACAACATGTAATTATTAGATATAATTGTCTAGAGTATTGAATAAAAAGCAATAAATATAATTAAATACTGAAATGATGACACAAATGATATATTTTTCATGTGCACATATGAAATAGGAATTTAAGGCGTTCTCAAAGAGAACTGTAAATTAATTGGAAGAAATTGTGCTGTCGATGCTAATTAATAAGAATTTATGTATCACCATTTAGGAAAATGTCTAGACTACGCATTGAATTTCTGTAGTATAATTTTTGGAGAGACGAAAAATAGAATCGTTTTCTTAAATTCGTAAATAATTAAACAACGCTCGGTCTTTATTTTTTGAGAACATGGTACGGTTGAGAAATTCAGATAAGTAAATTGAATTTCTGTAACACAAATGCTGAAATAAATAGAAAGGAATGTGTTTTAACATGTTTCGTAACTCACATAAAATCTAACTTTTAATCTAATACACATAAAAATTCCATATTAATATAAATGTTTTGTATTTAGCTATTATTGTACGAAGATGATCAAGTACAAAACATTATATCTCCTATATAGTAATAGCCTAAGTTATCTGTCCATCTGACCTCGAATTTATATAGAGGTTGGACATGGAATGGATAGAGTCACCCATATTGAATTCTTGATGAGTCAGGGTTAGCAAAAATCGAAGCGAGTAAAGTTTATCTTCTCCTAAACTATCGATTCCATTCTTAAATAAATTTGTATAAATGTGCTTCATATCACAGCAAAATATACTATAATATTTAAAAAGTTCGAAATCCAACCTTCCCCCATTTTCCAGCATTTAATTCGATCCCTATTTCCTCCGGTTAAGAGAAGGCGATTCAATTTATCAATTTATCACATAATAAATAGTTAAAAATAACATTTTATTCTAACATTAAGACATCATTTATTTAAATATCTCATTTAATCGTTTCTTATTTTAAATTATTTATATAAATCGTCAGCATTATTTTTATGCGTTTTATCACTGAACTTAGATTTTACCTAAATAATTTTCTTTTACTTTAGGCTTCAATAATAGATTAGGTACATATGTGACAATTTTAAATTGAATCATTGATCATTTTTTGCTGCAATGAAAATTTTATCACCGGTATTAACACTAAATTATTTTAATAAAAGTCTAGGAATCTATTTCACAGACTAATAAATATCTAGCGTTTAAGTTTATACATAACCGCACAGTTTGACTAAATGAATTCAATGTGATTCTAAACTATATTCACAGTATCGGGAGACATTAGAGGAGTATGAAGAAAAAATTTAATCGTGTACCAGATTATTCTCAACCAAAAAAACAAATTTTTACCTGGCTGATAAGGTACTATACAATTCTGGAAAATTAAAAAATTTAATATATACGAATCCAAACACAAACTTACAGGAAAATACACACGCATAAAGTTATATATAATTTACTTACAGTGGAGATCTTCTATTGGTGTAGATCAGTTTATAAGAACGATTAGAATGCCCTTGTAAATATATATATATATATATATATATATATATATATATATATATATATATATATATATATATATATATATATATATATATATATATATATATATATATATATATATATATATATATATATATATATATTTTCTCCTGGACACAACAATTATGTAGCCCCTATTATTTTTACTTTCCCAGGTAACTGAGAAAGGAGAAACCTAATCAGCCAACAGTAATAAAAATGTAGTCGGTTGGCATTAAAGACAACGACACAAGTCAAATTAAAACTTTATTTCAGATCTGCTAAAAAATGACATCTTTAATACTCAACGACAGACAAAGGAAAAACTCAAAAATCACTCTCCTCGAACAGAATTGCATCTAATAGCGAAGACAGAAAACAATTTCCACCTTACTCAGCAAATTTAAGTGTTAGATCAGGAAAAAGGAGGAGCATTTTTTCGGCGACAGCTATGAAACATGTTGAACAGATAGAATATTTACATCTATAGAATAGAAAGCTTTGGGAAATGGATCGAAAGAATATTACTTCGAGTACACTCCTTTCGTTAAGACATTTAGAGGCTGGGAAAAAGATTTTAAGGAAAGAGAATGGGAGAGAGGAGGTTCTTAAGGAAATATTAAAGTTAAAAAATTTTGATGTATTACACTCGCGCGCACACACACGCACACACACGCACACGCACACACACACACACACACAGCGCGAGAAGTCATTGTTTTGTCACAAGGGCACCCCAGCTTAAGAGTAAAATAGTTATATGAAGATTATATAAATATAACCAACTAGTATAACAATTAAATTGGCGAATTACAATAGAATATAAGCTAATAGAAAGGAGAAGAGAAGATCTTAAACTCGTAAAATGACCGACACAGGGATGTATTTAAGGTATAGAATCTCCAAAATAATATTCAAGAATAACAATTTTTTTAAAAAATATATGTGCTAAAATATTATTACAAATACGCACATAGATAGATAACCACTTGTTTATACATATGATTAAACATACGTGAAAGTAATGCTCCAATACAAATTATACGAGTTACCTTTCCTATTTCTTTTCTAACCCGTAATATGTGGATGATATTAAATCGCAGAATTTCATCCGCGATTTCACCGTACGAGATGTCAATATTACGATGAGGGGATTTTTGAAGGAAAATGAATTCTCCGGAAAAATAAGTTTGTTTTCGCCCTATTTTGACAGAAAAAGGATATTGAGTTATAGGATTTATTTTAGTCCGTAAGAGGGTTTTACTTGTCAAATCTCAAAATAAAGGAACATTTGACTAGTGGTATAGTATAAAAAAGAGTAATATGAGTTGTTAATATATGCAATCAGTTTATTTAAAAACTAAATAAGTTAAAATTTAAGATTAGTTTAATAACTGATTAAGAAATATGTTCAACTTTAAAAATGTTATTAGATTAGAATTTCTATATAACAACGTAAGCACTCTCCTGTATATATATATATATATATATATATATATATATATATATATATATATATATATATGTTTGTGTATGTATGTGTAAATATACGTACGTATATGTGTGTATGCAGCCGTGTGAATATATATGTAATAATATTTTAATCTAAAACTAAAAGCTTAAAAATAATTGTATTTTAAAAAAGATTTCGGGTGTGTCTGTTACTAAATTGCAATCTTGGGCAATTCATTTTGTTTTGTCCGTCTAATTCTAGAAAATTGGTGACTTTGATCATAACAAAATTGACAAAACTCGATTGACTATTAACACATTGTATTCTGGACACGTACTAGTACGTTTTCTGACGATCGATACTTGAGCGCGGGTACTAGTGCGAGTTAGTGTAAGAACATGGTTTGTTTGTGGATACAAAAGTAACGGTATATATAGGAAAACGAAGCCGAAATATAAATAAGTCTCTCGAAGAATAATTTGATTTGTACTTTTAGAATCCATTATTTCTTATGGGATGATCGTCGAGACTTAACGAGCTTTATGTGAATTAAAAATTAACAATCTGTAATATATATTTATATATCTATTTATAACCAGGAGGAAAGGGACAAAAACGAGGGTGGGTTTCTCGTAATCCATTCTAGTCTAAAGGGGTGAAGGAAAAAATCACAAAACGCTTTAGCCACTGACACAGTTAAACTTTAGCGTATTTTTTCTTCCACTCGGATTTGGCTTTAAGCAGTAGGTTCCGATTTCAATAACCCTTGTGAGCAAAAATAGTAGACCGTAGAGCTTCAAACGATACAAAACAAGTGTCAGGAGTGACTCGATATCAGTTTATAATTCAGTAGATCTTTTAACTCTATTTTACTTTACCTTTTTTTTACTTATTTACTTTAACTTTTTTTAAATTTTTTAATTTTAACTTATTTAACTTTTAACCTATTGGCGTTGGGTTAGCGCTTCGCTCTCCCATAACACATGTCCGAGATCCGATCGCCGGACTGAGCAAGTTTGATTCAGCTTTCCCTCCCTTCAGTGGGTTGACAAATTGAGGATCAAGCATGCTTGAGAACTGAAAACTGGGGGTTCCGCATAAGGTTGACCACCTAACCGGAACATATGCTGCGTACCCCAGGGCCATCCGTCTTGGAAACGAAGATAGGCACCGTAGGCCCTGGGCCCCTAGAGTCTTTTTCGCCGAGGAGTTTTAGCTGTTTTATCGAGTCTAACTCGACATGTTTTCAAATCCATACCAATAGAAGCTCCTATAAAAAGTTACCTAGAGGAAGAAGATATATAACTTTTTTTCTGAGTGAAGATTGCAATACTGTAAAAAACTGACATTTGATTGAATTTGTCTCTTTATTTAATTCAATTGTCTTATGTTTAAAAATATTGCAAATAAAACAAACGAAAGGGTTGTAAGCTGCTGCTAAAAAATTGAAATATAATTTTCAAGTGCAAAGGATTAAAAGAGAGGGAGAAACTTACAACCGCATACCGTATTACATGTTGTAGAATGACATATGTTAGATTAAATTTGTTTACTCCAATTTCAATAGGATATTTTTTTGAATGTTAAAGTCTCTTTACGTCATAGAAAGGATACGCGTGATGGAAAAGCTCTCTAGTTTGGGATTTATTTAAACCCTCACCTGTCTTGACTTGAAAAACTTCAGTTCCAGGGAAAAGTCTATTCAGATTCCAAGAAATAGACTTGTCTCTGATTATGATATGTATATTTTTTTTATCTGAAAATATTTTTATGAATTCTAAAAATATGACATTAGTTGTTCAATTGCAAAGGCCATTTCGGTAGAATTATTAAAAAATGTACAAAAAGGATTTTGTAAATCCATAAACTCGTAAACATATAGTATTGAAAATAATTGTGTTTGTTCATATTAGATTGCTGTTCACTTTTTCTCAAAACTTTATTTCGTTGTATGCAAGAACGTAAAGGATATTTAATGTATAGTTTCATAACTAGATTCAATGTTTTGTAATATTGAACCCAATTGTACAGTATTTTGAAGGACTACTATTTTACAATCTAAATGTCTTAAGATATCTTTCATATTATTTTCGTTGCCATCACTTTAGATAATTGTTTAATTATATTTTTTATTTTTGTTGCCATTGCTAAAGATTTTCGTAAACTTTATTCTGTAAAGTTCAGTGAGCCAGTAACAAACTATATATATTTGTAATAAAAAAATTTTTATTAAAGTAAAATCCTAACTTAAATGTTTTCTGTTTTTCATTGAAAATCCAGATTCATTATTGACAATTTCTAATGAACATTTTTCATCATAATGGTGAGAACACTAATTTCTGCCAACTTGAATTTAGAATCGGAGCCCCGTTGATTCATTTTCCACACTCATTGAAGAGGTACTATATCTATTAGAATAAACTAGAAGTAATTAAAGAAACATGATTGGTTACCGGAATGACATCATTCCTGGAGCTCCACCCTTTCCAATAGTTAAAAAATGGCTGGCATGCAGATTTCGTCACTTTTTCCTTCAAGATCGAGATGTAAACAATATCAGCATAATATTTATGTGTTTTATGTTCTTTTTTTCTACGGGGATTTATGTATTTAATGTCATCTTATGTTCTGAATAAAATATGTTTTTGTAAGTGAACGTCTGCGTCCATCTACTCGGTTACTATATTTAATAATTGCTTTAAAGTGATGACTACAGTATTTTTAAATTATGTGGACGTTCTACACACACACACATATGTATATATATATATATCTTTAAGAACTAAACCTTAGTATTTTTAAGAACTTAATTTATGGTTTTTCTGTTAAATTTAAAGATAAGTAAATAAAAATAAGAAACAATCTATTTCCAAAGAAACATTCAAATTTTGAAAAATGTTTATTATTCTTAACAAATAACATTTTATATACTAATATGATGGTATAATAATTTATATATTTATAATTTACTAGTTTATTGAAAAACAACTGCTTAGTATTCATGATATTAATCATTTGGAAAAATTAAATCTTTCAATGGAGCTTCCAAGCTTGAAATTATAAGAGTCACACATTAAAGACTAAATTTCAAACATTTCGATCCATTCAAACAAAATCTTTGATATACGCATTGCCTTTAGGCCAGTTCATATTCTCAAATATATAAAACTCATACAGAAAATTTACGGAGAGAATGAAAAAAATACACATTGAAAGACAAACTATTTTATTGCATAACAATTCATATTTCCTTATGCAAGCATCTTCCTCCCTATGCCACGCTTTTCTTCTATAGATGTTGACGCAGATGTTTCTAGTATTTTTATAAGTTACGTAAATAAGAATACTCTGATAAGAATTAGGTTACCTTTAGACATCGAAGCAATTGATTCAAAAATATTTTTCCAATACGCGAAGTTTTGATGTAGTACGACGTTCGGTCAAACAAAATTGAAATACGGAACGACGATGTGGATTAAAAAAAGCAAGTCATCTTGAAACTCTATCAGAATAAATAAACTTCATATTTAAATATTGGTCGAATTCAAGTTTGAAATAAATATTCAAACGAATAAAACGTGTTGAAGTATTTTCTTTGGTGTCATATTTTATAATATATATGTAATAAATTATTTCCTCTACTCACAATAATTCTGTAGCCCCTATTCTTTAAACTTGCCAGAGCTATTGAGAAAGGAGAAAGCTAAACAGCTAGTAGTAATAAAAATGCACTCGGCCAACATTGAAGAGAACGGCACAAGTCGAATTAAAACTATATTTCAAAGCTGCTAAAACGGAAATATTTATTATTCAATGACAGACAAGAGAAAGACACAAAAATCACACTGCTCGAATGGAGGTGCACCCGAGAGCGAAGACAGAAAGAATTTTTCCAAGGTAGAAGAAATTTACTCAGCGAATTCAAGGAAAAACGCGAAACCATTGGCCGTCTACAGCAGGAAAACGTGTTGAATAGATAGAAAATTGACATCTATAGGATAGAAAACTTTGAAAATTGTATAGAAAGAATTTTAAGTCCAGAACGCTTCTTTGATTAAGATATTTAGAGGCTGGGAAAAAGATTTTAAGGAATTAGAATGAGAGAGAGGAGGTTTTTAAGGAAATATTAAAGTTAAATAATTTATATATATATATATATATATATATATATATATATATATATATATATATATATATATATATATATATATATATATATATGTGTGTGTGTGTGTGTGTGTGTGTGTGTGTGTGTTATGCGATTAGCTGTTAAACCATTCTATGAGTCCAAATGGCTCACAACCGTGAAAATAGGTATACCCCATTTGATAATGCAAAATGAAGAGGTCTGCAGAAGAGGAATGAAAGTTTACATATATTTTATTACTTAACTAAAAATCAGCGTATGTTTTTGAAAAGTCATATTGCAGTTTTATATATATAATGACCAAATTTTTAATGGTTCAAATTGGCTCGGTGAGTAAATCTAGTGTTAATAGCCATTCGGAATTGGATTTAAGCAGTAGGCTCTGGTTTTATTAACCCATGTGCTACAAAAGAGTAGACTTTAGATCTCCAAACCAAACCATTAAAAGATTTCTTCTCTATATAGAATATAAGGAACAATGTGTCTAATATAATCCTGAATGTTAGAGTTTGTCATGAGTAAAGTTTTTTTCAGTATTGTAAATAATTGTATTCCCATGGTGATGTTTTTCTATAAAACGACATAATACATTTTGTTCCTTTAATTTCCTCAAAACTTCATATGTTTAAAAATTCCCGAGGCTGTTTTTAAATAAAAAGGAACAGAAAGTTTACTAAAAAGCGTTAAAATATTTTATAGTATTATAGTACTTTTTTTTAATACAAACATGTTACACCTGTTGCCACGGTATTTTTGTAGCTAGCGACGCAGATGTTTCCAGCATTTCGATAAGTGCCGTAAATAAGTAGACTGGGATAAAAATTAGTTTACCTTCAGGCACCGAAGCAATAAATTCAAAAATAGTTTTCCGATACGTGAGTTTTTCCAGCAGCGAGACGTTGAATCTATTCGCCCAAACAAAACTAAAACATGGAAGTGAAATGTAGAGTAAAGATGTAAGAAATGTTTTTTCCTTTTTTTCAGTTTTAACATATTTAAGTATTCTTCGATTCCTTGTTTGAAATCAATAGTTTCAAGCAAGTTAAGATGTAAAGAATTCTGATTTAGCCAAAAATGAGGATGATTTAACACGAAAACGTTGATGACAAAATTGGTTTAACGTCTAACACATTAATACACGCGTCACCGCAAAGGATATTAATGGACGTTACATATTTGTAAAAGACACATTGTTGATTTTTTACAATTAACTAGAATTCATTTTGGTCGTTAGGATGAATAAATTTTCAAGACTCAAGTATAGAACGCTTATATTTTCGAACTAGGCCGTTATTGAAAATTTGGTTAAAATGTATTTCGGCAGCTATCATATAAGTAGGAAATTATGGATCTGAATAATCTAACGTAATTTTGAAGTGTTAACAGTTTGAGTGTTGAAGAGTTTTCTTATATATATGCTAATAGTACGGAATGAAATGTGTAGTAATTTTGAAGAACAACAGAAATGGTTATAATTAACCCTAATTATTATGTAACAAGTCATTTTTACCAACAAAAATATTCTGTATTCTCCCTTATTACAAGAATGTTTTGCTGCACACATTCCACGAATTCCTTTTTTACATATAGAGCAAATGAATTTGGATCGTCTCATTCGATTACCAATTTTTTTAACTGCATACATCCCATTGTCACCCAGGCAATTTTTCTAAAGAAAACTTTGTACTTATTGGTAGTCTTCCTGTGGCATTTTTGCTTGCCAACCATTCCTCCTCTATAACATCGATAATGATCAGTATAACGCTTGTCGAGAAAGTGAAAACAGTTTCTAATTTCTATACAACAACGAAAATGTTTTTTATTTTACTACAAATAAATAAATAAATAAAACAAGCTCATTTTGTCTGCCGTACCCCAATCCACGGCTGTACTGCATTACTACTTTGACCACTGTATTTTATTTTAATTCTTATATTATTAAAAATCACAACTGAGTAAAATGAACACAAACTGCGATGGATATGAATTCAACTGCTCTCAATAGATCCGAAAATTATAATAACCTACAGCAGTGTCTCCATATTTTCGGCATACAACAAGTTCAGTACAAAGAAGTTTTCGGTACAAGCGCTATCGCGCTTCTCCGCATTTTTGGACCATAACAAGCGAAGCGCGATAGGTTCAATGGATCAATTAATATTCAAACTCAAACGGTTAAATTAATATTTTATGTTATTAATTGACTTACCAAATTTATGATAGTCATTCATTCACCAGTGTGAACTGTGCTCAAAATACCGACTATTAGCACTTATATATCATAAATTAGATTCTAGACAATTCACCAGATTTTTAATTTTTGGTGTCGTCGATTCGGTTTCCCATATTGCAGTAAGTTCAGCTGATATTTTAATTTTACTCTTTTCTGCCTTTAGGAATGGAATACGATTCAAAGTTCTACATTCATTACAGCTCATCCCTATAGGTATTATCACTTTTCTTATTTTGTATATACGATGTACAGTTTGTTCCATAACAGCGTATCGATTATTTCTCTAAAATACAAACGAATTAGTTAAAAATAGCGCGTAGTACACAGATTAAACTGAAATGCATTTCCCCTAATAAGTGATCTAGTCCCCATTATTAT
The DNA here is from genome assembly GCA_032207245.1 of Pardosa pseudoannulata. Taxonomy (NCBI): domain Eukaryota; kingdom Metazoa; phylum Arthropoda; class Arachnida; order Araneae; family Lycosidae; genus Pardosa; species Pardosa pseudoannulata. The sequence goes on along the minus strand of CM063510.1, from coordinate 174,061,219 downwards.
CGATTATGCAAGAATCACTTTATCATTCAATTCTGAACTCGAGCGGCATTTACTCCGCTCCGGTAGGTTGTCCACATTTTGTACCGCTTTATAACGTGCTACTCACTTCTTGACGAACGACTCCGACTTTTTCGTGTACCGAATTGCAGCTGCACAAGACATTTTTGGTTTCATTTGGATGGTGAGACAGAAACCCCGCCTCAAAACGGCTCGTATACGCTGCACTCATTTTGGAATGGTTGATTTAAACACAGCAAAACAAATCGAATAAAGAATATAACCATAAAGCATTCTTCTCTAAAGTATGAAGAACATGTGCATTTAAGCCGGTATCTGCGCGATATCTATTGACGAAGTTATGAACAACACGATCTTATGGAACAGACTGTATATATCGATGAATATATATGTCAAGCATATGCCTCAGAGATGGAAAAAACAGAAAATAATTATTTATTAAAACATTATTTATTCACTTCTTAATAAAACTTGGTGTCTGTCAGTTGGAGGGCATATGATAGTAAAGAAACCCTACTTAGCGAAGGTTTATGCAGCGACCTTTTCTCAAGACACTCTCTGTCAATCCTTACGCTTCAAGATCTTTTATAATGGGTTATTAAAGATTCACAAGCCTGCAGTAAAAGAGTGAAATGAGTTTTTTTATTCTCAAACCCCTAATTTATTAATTTCACCTTTTCAAATCTGACATATATATATCAAAATTATTACCGTAAAATATATATCTAAAATTCTCATTTTTTCAATTAAATACACACTTTTTTCATTTTACGAAATGCAATAATATAACAGTGTTTTCACTTTCATACATTTATTATATGTTTTAACCCTCGGGGACGCGCGATACACGCAGTTACAAGAGAACGCGAGACTATTACGTCAATAGAAAGTTATGTACTATAATGGTCAGACTCAAATATGAAGTCTTAAATTGATATTTTCGGCTATGAATTAAATTATGAAATTTATGTGACTCTTCTAAACTGTTCTTTCCTTTAATTACTGTTTGGATCTATATGATACCACAGTAAACAAATACTTTTATATTTTAAGTACATGTACTCTAAAATAATTCTGTTTTTGAAGAACAACTGTGGTGATACGCTAAAGCAAAATAAGTAAAATCTTTAAAAATCTCAAAACATATATTTTTGAAAAATAAATTATGGATTTTTTTATTTTATATCACCTCTTAAAGATATATATATATATATATATATATATATATATATATATATATATATATATATATATATCCCCAATGCCTTGTTTAATATTTTTATATAGTAGAGATTCCAAGGAGTAAATATTACGGGATTATGATGATGTAAAATGAATTATGCATGCACCCTCACAACAGCGGAGTTATCACTTCATAAATCTTCTTTAAAAAAGTAGGAAAGGCACAATTTATTTTCGTTATTCAGATTTTTCTGGAGCATTCTTATTAATCTGTCACTATGCTTTAGGAGTAGAAATCCATATTAATATTATTTCTTTAAGCTAATGAAATACTGATAAATAGCAGAGGTGCAATCACTTTTATTATAATGTTTAGAATATATTTTGGAATGGAGAATCCAACACACACACATATATATATATATATATATATATATATATATATATATATATATATATATATACATACATACATACATACATACATACATACATACAAAGATTGCCTTTTTCAAACGACCAATAAAAACCGCTAATGAAATTTATCTTCAAGATATTTATGAAATTCAAAATTTTTTATTTTGGAATCAGTCAGACCTTAGCACACTTTAGGTGTTCTATCTGCAAATGCCCCAAAATTCTATATTAGTACATGTTTAGAAGTTATAGGATGCTGTATAAGAAACTTCATTTAACTACATAATGAACTTCCCATTCGCTTACAGTTGTACTAGAATATAAAAATAGAATGAAAATTTCACGAAAGGACAGAAAAATGTTTTCTATTGGATACAGAATAGCCAAAAATTATTAGAGAATATAATTAAAATTAGGTACTTGGTTAACATACAATTACATATTAGCTGTAGATATATGAGGTATAAAACAGATTATATATATAAACACCCACCCACCCCACACACAGACACTTACAAACGCACACAAACACACACACACACGTGTGTGTGTGTGTGTGTGTGTTGGTTGGACAATTTAATCCATCACAAAGGTGAAAATAAACCGCTCTAGTGTAACAGAACAATTTTGTAAAATTGAAATGCAGTTTATTATAGAATTATCCCCCGAAGACTTTGGGGGTGACAGTTTATAGATGTGTGAGCCAGCCCTTTAAGGTTCTTAATTTTTATTCAACTTGGGTACCCTTGTTAACTTGGAAGGAGAAAAACTAATTATATATAAAGTTATATAAGAAATGCGGGTGGAAACAGGCATTCATTTTGGTGCATTTGAACTCGCCGATGCTAAGAATAAAGCCAAAGATAGTCGACAAGTATTTATATAAAAGTATAGAATCTCTCGGAAGTTATTTTAAGATATACTTATAATTACTTTGGTTAGTTTTTCAGGTTAAAAATATCATTACATATGTATATGCTTGTATGTGATTTTATGTGTTGTAATGTGTATGTGTTTGTAATTTTAAAGCTATTGTTAGTTGAGCTATTTTTCTTCCGTTCTCTACGCTATTATATTCTAATCACTTCAAATCACCGATTGCACCCACGGTTTGTGATCCGCTCGTAAGAAAAATTTGGAGGGTTCTTCTCCTAATATAGATTAATATAGACATTACTGCATTACTGTTGGGTGGCATTATTGAATAACTGCTTTCTGTAAATTTTATTACCTGTTGCCCCGGCAACGGGGAGAGGGATTGCTGGTTCTTCAAAACGTAGAGATAAGCAATTCCTTAGAATACTGTATCTAAAATCTTTCATTGCATACTATTTGGGAAATACAAGCTGACAATTTAGATGTACTGGCCTCCTGTTTGAGATATTTTCTTCGTTTATTGAGATATATATAGGTATTAGAAACTGCAGATGGACATTGACTGGGTAGTTTAAGACTACACAGTCTAAGAAAAATCCTAGTATAAACATTAGTAGTAAATAAAAGCTACAATTTAATTCAAGAGCGTTTACTGAGTGACTACAGTACTTGGAGAAAACATTAGTATAAACATTAGTGGTAAATAAAGGCCATAATTTATTTCAACAGCGTGTACTGTATGACGACAGTACCTGTGAGAAAAACCTTAATATAAATATTAGTAAAAAATTATGGCTGTAATATATTTGAATAGCTTCTCCTATGTGACGACAGTTATTGAGAGAAAAATTTTAGTATAGACAATGGCGGAAATTAAAGGCTACAATTTGCTTCAACAGCGTCTAGTACAAGTACATACAATATTTTTTATTATATCCAAAATAAGGACGAACTGTCATTATTTAACTTATTTTTTAAATAACATGCATTTAATTTCAGTTTAAAGAATGCATTTGTAAGTAATTTGGCCTAATTTATTAAACAGAGTATTCGTGTAAATAACAACAAATTCTTTATTTATCTATATAATTAAAGTGTTTGTCATTTGTATACTCGATTGAGCTAAAAGGGTATGACGGGCATATATAAAGTTTCGTTCACGAATTCTTCACAAAGACTCAAAAATTTTCCTTAAGTTATTTTAAACATTCGATTTAGGAATTCGTTTATTTTACGTTTAATTGATTTTCATTGAATTTTGGAATTATTTTCATTCGCGGGTATCGAATGAATGGACGTAAGATCAGGATCTACATCTCTTTTCGAAGCCTAGAATATTTTCGTCCACCCATTTACTTTTTTTTACAAAATAATTAATGGAGTCATTTCGTTTGAATACAAAATTTAAGGACTGTTTATTAAAGGATTTTTTGTAAAGAAACATAATTCATATAAAAAAGGCCAAAAAGCACCTAATATGCTAAGCTAAACAAAGCAAAAATTAGGAGGAGGGCAAATTTTGTTGCTCGATCAACATTAATGTTTCCTTATTTAAAGCATTTAAAACTTAGAATGAAAGAAGTCAAATCGGTTAACGTAATCTAATTGAGTGCATGTAAACAGATGATTAACTAACCAGTGGTTATGTATGGATTAACTGGATTATTTCCTATACCTTTCTAATTTTGTTCAGGTGTACTGTATGACTGTTGGAAATTGTAATAAATAGAAATGATGAGTTAACGGAAAGAGAATGAAAAGAGTAGATCATACAATCGTTGGTACTTGTGAATAACAGCTGTCGTCAAAGCCTAACACGAAGAATAAAGCGTTGTTAAGTATTAATCAAAGGATTAACCACAACTAGGGTTTGGTTTGTGTCTTGGTTTGAAGTGCTACGGTCTACCGTTTTGCTACAACGAGGATTAATGAGACCGGGACATACTGTTTAAAACCAATTTTGATTGGCTACAAGCATCCATACCTTACTGGAGTTTGAACCCATGAATTCCCGTACGGAATACCAGAGCCCTAATCATTCGTCCAACATTCGGCGAAAGGAAACGGAAGAGAGAACGTTACAACGTAAACAAATTACGATTTCATTATTCGTTTGCTAGTTAAAAATATCAATCCTGATATCTATTCAGATCACGAAGAATTAGAAATTCACGTCTAAGAAGGGCACAAAATCATTCAAAGTTTCAACCAGAATAAGTCGCCTTTACCAATTCTTCGCGGTGAATGCATTCATTATCTTCAAAAATTCGCCGTCTCTTTGAATTATGCAGAGCATATGCTGTATTTATTTCCATATCTTTCTCTTCTTCATCAAAGCGCTTCTTCCGAAAAGCGTGCGATTTAAATCGGGCATTTGATAAAGTTCATGACATATAGCGAGATTTGCATCTCTCGGAGTCAAAAGTTGTGATCCATGAGAAAGTCAACAGATCTTCGAAGATTCCATAAATTAAAATATATTAAAACGGATGTTCGTGGCAATCTGTACCCATTTGCATTAAGATAGTGGTGGATGCCACAAAAATGAAAGAATGAATGGAAATCGGACTTCTCAATGAAATGTTAAAATGTTATAACTATGAAACGATCCCAGAAACTAAAGCGAGTCGAAAAATTATTTTCTATTTTCTATTTATCATAATTTTTTATTTATTACATGTAGATGAATCTTAATTTATTCTATATTTAGGGATTCCTTAACAATTTTGCATGCCCATATCAGTTCTTTATTTGTTCTTAACTTTTAAATTTTATCCGTTTTATATTTAAATAGGATGTATTTAGTATTCTTTTCCCATCCTATTTTCGGTATCTTAAGGTTTTGTTATCTAAGTATGAGATGAAACTATCAGAAAAATGGTTTTAAACTAAAAGAATATTATGAACATTTATTTTTAGTTTTTGGTTGGTTGTTGATGGGTTGGTTGGTTAACCCTCTTAAAATGCACGCTCGAGAGTGCAAACTGTGCACACTCGAGATAATTCGAGCGGCTTTGTACTTTGTGTTGCTATAATTTTTCACCCTCGAATGCAATCGAGAACTGAAAATAACAATATGAAAGAAAAAAAAAATCGTTTTATTGATATTTATCATTTACATGGAATTGTAAGCTATAACACTTACTTATTCAAGTTCAAAACATATATTTTTTGTACTGTACGACCTATCTCTTCCTTGTTTATATCTCTACCTTGATATTTTTACCTTGATTCGAAATATATCACACAAAAGAAAGTTTTGATTAATTTTATAAATACTAGAATTGTTATTATTTATGATAATAGCAGTATTTTTATTGGTAATAATGTTTACTTTGAAATGGGAATTTAAAAAGAAAGATAAAAATGTCGATGTGCGTGTCATATTATAATAATCGACTATTTTCTGCAATGTTATCAAAATTCAAAAATGCAATAAAAGTTTTTATTATTTTTGTAGTTTGGAAATATTTTTGGCAAGACAACCATGTAAATTGTGTTTTTTACATTAAAAAATTAATTTTTTGGCCATCCTTTTTCAACAAAACTGTGCATTAAGGTGTTAAATCTGCGCGAAACAAGGAGCTATAAAAACCCCAAATATAACAACAGTATATGGTAAAAAAATCGCAAAAATTAGAGAAAGGTAAACGAGGCGAGTGTTTTTATTTAGAAAAAGGTACAGAATAAAAAAACAAATAAGAACAAGCGTTTTAAGAATTGAAACAGTTTTAGGTGAGGGGTTTAATCACAAAATCTCGTTCCACACAGGATGCAGATTGTCAAACTAAATTCTGTAAAGTCTTTTAAAATTGAATTAAGACGTTATTATGTGACGAATGGTGAGAATGGGATTGCAATAAGAACATTTGGTGGAGTCAAAGTTTATTTGGCCAGTTGCCATGTTTTGGCTCTATTTTTGTTTCAGTGATCACCGAATTGTCGCTACAGTCATCACAGGGCAACGGCTTTGCTTCGATTGGTCAAGAATACACACTTCTTTCCTAAATGTCGAAAGTAAGATTGAGCAAATGACATAAGCTCTTAAGAGTCTAAGGATTGTTCAGAACGCTTCGAGAGACGATATTGCACTTAAATGTATAATACAGCTCTAAAGAGAGTTCTGCAATTTAGTTATTGCACAAAAGAAACCATATTCTTGAGTGTAACAAACAGTAACAGTTCAACAACGCCAGAGCGAAACTGACTTAAAGGCGAAATTGGTGGGAGTAACCCTCTTTCTACCCCATTGGTCAAGAGGGGTTGCTAACTGCGTAGTAGCCACCTTTGGCCCAGGTAACGCTGTCCAACGAACGTTTTCGAGAGGTCTGCAGGCTCCCTCGGAGACGAGTAAGGAAGAAGGAGTGAGGAGCTAAAAATCTTCTGCGGAGTTCTAATACCATTTTCTATACATGACCAAGACGCCATGGTGGCAAAAATCTTTCATCGAGAATGATTCCTTTGGCATGATGGCTTAATGAGCATTTTTATTTTCTACACCTTCATTTATATTCAAAATAAACAAAATTCAGCAGGAGGAATTAGTTTTTTTTCGATTTTGTATTTTCTCACGAGTACTTCACTTATACGTGCAGCTGGCCTAGACGCTCAGTCGATGAAAACCTCAACAGAGCTGATAAAAGTGGTCACTGCACAGAAATAGAGCATTTATTCTAGCGTTAGTTTCGAGAGATAGGTAAAAGAATTTTAAAGATCCTTTATCTGACATTTTTCTGCTAAGAAATTTGTTACTAAAAATGTGAATTTTAGATATATGTATAAATAATCATAATACATACAGATTTTTTATATACTCAAGGAATCAATAAATGATACCCAAATTTTCGAAATATTATTTTATACGAAAATACCAGAGAACAACAGTCCTATCGTAAAGGTTACGATAGCTAAAAGAAAATTTATTTTTGCATTTCTGCATAACAAATTCAAGAAAAGTAAAGCAAGAGGATTTGATTAGACGAGGGAGGAAAGTAGCCCGAGGCATTGTTTCTGAGTAAGTGAATTATATCATATTTTTACGGAGCAGCCCTTTGGGAAAACACTTTTCCTTTATCTTATAAGCTACCCAGTGGATTTGGAGAATGGGCTTTCAGACCACGAACATGAATTCCGTTGGGATGACGCAAATTAGGAAAAATATTTATTGTGAGGTTTCAGGAGAATTCAAAATACTAATTTGTAGCCATATATTATCTGCTAACATAGTCTTCTTTTATACTTCAATTATAAACGTCTAAATTGAATTTGATCTATATAATATAATTATCCAATATATAATAATAGCCTAAGTTGTCTGTCCATCTCTCCGTCTGTCCTCGAATTTATGAAGCGGTTGTACCTGGAATGGATAGAGACATCCATATTGTATTTTTCATAAGTTAGGGTTAGCAAAATTCAAAGCGAGTTCGAAAACGTGCGAAATCCACCCCTTCCACCCCCCTTCGTGTGGTTAATGCCATTATTTCAAGCTCTTGTCCTCGGTTAAGAGCAGAACATTAAATTTATCTATTTATCATATAATAAATAGGTAAAAGTAACGATTTTTTCCTAACATTATGACGTCATTCCTTTAACCATTACCTTTAATCACTTCTCGTTTTAAATTATTTAAATATCTTCGGAATTATTTCTATACGTTTTATCGATGAACTTAAATCTTACATCAATAATTTTCTTTTATATTTGTATTAAATAATAGATTAGGTACATATGTGATAATTTTAAATTGAATCGTCGATTATTTTTTGTTGCGATGAAAATTTTATCACCGGTATGAACGACCAATTCTTTTCATAAATGTCTAGGAGTCTATATCACGGACTCATAAATATCATATATCATTTTAAGTTATATCGTTTAAGTCATATATCATTTAAAACAAAGGAGTTTGTTTGTTTGTGTGTTTGTTTTTTATATATAAAACATGGTTTGCAGTCGATTCGCTCAACTTTGGACATCATTCATATATACTGCCCAATAATCACTGTCAATATTAAAACATCTGCTGTCCATCCCATCACGTAATATGACAAGATAAATTAAAGTTGGCAAGTAACATGTGGTCAGTAAAGATAAAAAAATTATGGAGCGTGTACCAGATAGTTCTCAGTGAGTACCTTTTTGGTCATGCTCCGTATTATTTCACATTTAGTAAACAATAACTGGCAATAAGAATTATGGGATATTTTAAGTGTAACAGGAAGATAAACTATAACCAGTTACGTATATGTCGTATATCCTAGTGAACGATGCAGTTGTGCTCCAGCTGAGAAGATTAGACAACAGGATTCACTGAAAAACCTATTTATCTTTGTGCTGCAAATCAAATCGAGAACATTATTCAGCTTGATTGGTTTATTTCGACATTTCACAAAACCAATGGAGGTATTATTATTTACTAAGTGAGGTTTTCTTACATTTTTTTTTAACCAGATGCCGATTCTGCAAACAGACACCTTATACTCTTGATGTTCGGGTGTATTCCTTTTTCTTACACATGTTGTGGCCTCATTGTTTTAACAGTCATAAAAAAAATCCGTCTTAGACTCTCTCTCATGAGACTATAAATCATAATTATCACCCACTAGGGAGCACATTGTTAAAGTAATTGAGATGAACGACAATTGTTAAAGTAGTAGGAACCGTCCAGCTCATGAGTACGAGAAGCAAAAAATAAAAAACATTTGATAAATATATTATATAGACTCCAAGTTTTAAGTGAGTGCCTTTTTGACCATGCTCCATATTATTTCATATTTGGCAAGTAGTGCCTGACAATAAAAAATGTAGGATATTTCAAGTGTAATAAACAATAACTAGTTACATATATGTTGTATATTCTAGAGCACGATGCATTTATGCATGATTAGACACCAGGTTCCACTGAAAAACATATTTATTTTTGTGCTCTAATGGATATATTCAGACGTTAAAGCTCTGCGAACGGCTAGGCAAATTACTAGATCGTTTGATGACTTAAAAAAACATGTAATTATTAGCATTCATTATAAAAACTATATTACATTGGAGAACACAACTTCCTATGTATATATATTTATTATTTACTAAGTCTATAAATATATATGATAGGTCCAAATGAACTGTGTGTCCATACACTGACCAATAAATTAGAAATCCAGGCTCCGTCTTTTACTTGACTTACTTTTGCCCCGCAGACGTCCTATATTTGTAACGGCATCAAACCTGAAAGCTTTAAGTGTGCATTTACATCCTGGGAATACCACATAATGCCCACAAAGATTTTAAGATTCTGCAAATTGGATGGAAGTGAAGATGGTATACAAACTTTTTGACATGCCCATAGATTTATTTAGGACTGGGATCCAGATTTTGCTGCAACAAGAGATGCTTTTGAAAGTCTGATTGATGTTCCAGGAACTAGCTTCGAAGGATTCGAGAGCAAGGCATAGTTGCATTATCGTCAATGAAGTACCCGTCACGTAGAGTAAATTGTAACATTGTAGAATGAAAATGATTTGTTAGCATATCCAGGTATTGGGCAGCTGTGTGTTTACACTAAACAACCTAAACTCTAAGAAAATGTAAGACAATCTGTAAGTAAAATCTGAGAATAATCTCTAAATATCCGTCTTAGAGGTCGTGCATACTCTCGTTTTGGAATTTCATAAAATTCCGGCTAGGGCTTTATAATTGGTTGCTTTGGCGATAAAAATTAATCACCCAAACCTCACCTATCTGCTAAAATCTATAAAAGTCCTTTGTAAACTTTAGCCGAAAGAGCACTATAAATAAAGAATTTTTGTAAAAATATGTAGGTAGTTCGTTAAGATTAAATAAATAAATAAATAAATAAAAATAATATGTGTGTGTGTGCGTGTGTGTGCGTGCGTAATCCAGAAATTCTCAAAAGGTTAGTTACATTTCATTAATTGCATCTATTCTTTTTACTTGTCCGGGCTACTGGGTAAGGAGAAGCCTATGCACCAAGATTAAATAATGTTATAATCGGGCCACATTGAAGAGAACCACCATTTTGAGAACAACTTAAATCTTTATTGAGGAGCTGTAATAGGACATCTTTTCCAGCCAAAGACAGACGAAAGAATCATACTAAAAACGCTTTGTTCGAACAGAAGTGTACTCCAGAGCGAGACAGATAGAATTTTTTCAATAAACAAGAAACGTAGTCTGCGAATTTGACTCAGATCACGTGAAAAACTGAGCCATTTGCCGCACACAACAGGAAAATATCTTGAATGGACAGAAAAGTTTGGAAAATGTTTTGGAGGAATTTTAAGTCGAGGAAACTCTTTTGAATAAGAACTCTTGTGGCTGGGAAAATGTATTTAAATGAATAAGAACGGGAGTGAGGAAATTTTAAAAAGATATTAAATGGAAATAATTTATAAATTTTACAAACATACACCCCTCCACACACACACACACACACACACACACACATATATATATATATATATATATATATATATATATATATTTGGGGTTCTATAAGTGTTATATAAGTTTGTATGTTATGGGAATGCTTTATATGCCCTATATAAAAGTGTTTATATACAACGTAACGTGGTCTTTTACCTTAAATTAAAATTTTCCCCTCATATTCATTCTGCATTTTAAAAAGTCTCTAAATAACTCATTGAGTTATTGATAATTTTTTCTCCGTTATTATGTGATTTGTTTGTAAAAATAATGCTCATGGAACATTTTTAGTTAAGGTAATTTTCAAATATTTAGTGACCATAAACTGGCTTCCTGACTGTATAGGCCGAACGATGGCCGATTGGTTAGGGTTCTGGTCTTCGGTACCGGAGTTGGTGGGTTCGAATCTCACAGTGGCATCTATGTTCGTAGCCGTTCTTAATCGGCTTTAAGCTGTAGGTCCCGGTCTCATTAGCCCTCGTGTTGCAAAAAGTAGACCGTAGCACTCCAAACAAAACAAAACCCGACTGTATAGTGGTCAGCGTATTGTGCTCCCACCTGATGGGTTTGGAATCGATTCCCGAGTAAGTTTTGGATATATTCGTGTGTTGTCTCCGCATAGTAGCTTTGTCACCCTACTTATATGTTGTGCTTATAAGAAAAATATCAACAAATCAGTGAATTGTGAAAAAATGCTAATAAATTCAAGATACCCACATTTGCAAAAAAAAGATGATTAACTAACAAAATAATTGACATTTCAGCCTAAAATGAAAGTTATTTTATAAGCATATACTAATAACTATTAAATAATTATTAAATTTTCTATATGGTTAAAAACAAAATAAATTAGTTTTGATAGTCTACAATCCTATTACTGACACGTCACTGCGTTGTTTCACATTATCTCCTATTTCTTACACCTACCCTGTCAAATTGACTCATAATAAATGCGCATAAATAATGCGTCATGCATAAAGGACAAATATTCGTAGACGCGTCATTATATCTGAAAAATCCTGTCTATTTGGCGCTGTGTGACATAGCATCAAGACCCAAAAATACTTCATCATATTGATGTTCGTTGCCATCTGACACTGAGGGATTCATTTTATGCCTCGCAAGAAGTTGCTTGGAAACAGCCATCGGATGAATTTTTCATAAAGTAAACACTGTCAGATGTCCATATATATATGTCTGGCATTCTTCTAATATATCCAATGCATTAAAAATAAGATTTCCGTAATAGCTTCGGAGTTACTTCCTTGTAATATCCTGGAAATGCGATTCTCGGGAACGAGGTTATATTTATTTAAAGAGAAATTTCAGAAATTGCCTATTTAATAAAAATATATCTATTTATCTACTTATACTACAAATCAAATGTATATGAATGTTGTGAACTATAAATATAACTCTTTTAACGACGTGTTTAGGGCGATAAAAATTAGAATATATATTCTATATGCATTCTCTTAATTACCACATATTTATATTTTACCACAATAAGACAATACTTTATTTCACGAATAATATTTATATTACATATAAAGGGTGTATGAATGCTGTCAAATGAAAATAAAATTCATTTAAAGACGTGTTTAGGACAATAATAATTAGAGTATATATTCTATATCCACTCCTTTAACAGATATTTTACCACAATAAGACAATGCTCTTTTCTCGTATAATATTTATATTGCAAATAAAGGGTATAGGATTGTTATCAAATGAAAATGTAATTCTTTTAAAGACATGTTTACGGCAATAATATTTAGATTAATTATTCGATACGCATTTATAATCCATATTCTTACACATAAAGACATAATTTTTTTAACAAATAATTAATACAGAAACAGGAGATAGAATTTTTTTAACCAGTAATATTATTTAAAGCATATCTTTATTAAAATTTAAAGGAATTTTTAGTATATATTTAAATCAACGAAACAAACCATGCCAGAGAAAATAGTAACACATAGCTGCATTCAAAAATCTATCGAAAATTTCCTCTTTTTATCAGTATATTATTTTTAATGTTAAATGATTATTTTATAGGCGATAACAGTTTCCCTCTATTTGGTAGTTTCCTGTAAACTGAGAAAACTGCAAATGAAGATAATTTACTTTTGTAGAATGAGAAATGTTTGAAGAACGCTAGTTCGAACGTGCATCAAAAATTAAAGAAAATAAAAAGGTTAAAATTAAGTACACATGTGACAGTCGTAAAATAAACTTAACAATTTAACATGGAGAATAGTTAAATCTTATACACATTGCTGTAACGAGAAGGAATGGGGATTACCAGAAAGAATGTACCACAATGTCTGTACAGGAGCTGAGAGATGATGTGCACATTATATAAGCTGTATATAAACAACAGTCTGTACGGTTACATTTTTGGTACCACCAAAGCAGTAATTTACAGTCTTTAGTGCTGATTTGGAGCTGTAATGCCGCTGGATGTTCTTTTTTATAGTATTTATAACTGTAAATAACTTCCCTGTTAGGTACTCGTATGAAAAAAGGCAACTTCCAGGATAAATAATTTTTTTTTTTGATTAAATTAAAAATTATCATTAAATGCTTAAAAATATTAGAACTATGGATTTTAATCAGGGCTCTGAAACGGAACTGAAAAAAACCGGAAAAAAACCGTTATTTAGGTCGAGACGAAAACTGGAACTGAACCAAAAATAATATCGGTTTATTTCGGTTCGATATATCGTCGGTCATTTTGTTACTGTCACCAATTTATCAATATTTTCTAATTGAAAGTCAAACATATAATTATCATCACTACATGTCCATTGCTTCTCTATTTAACTTTATTTTGATGTTCACTCGTACTTTTCTGTTTCAGTTTCGCACGAAACTACTTGTAAAAGGTAGATTGAATTCAGTTGGATGTTCAGTTGTCAAATGCGATTTTGATAATGGCAAACAATGCCAAAGCTCGCCAGATTGCTGATCGCTCGTACATTCTGGTACATACCGTGTATACCATGCATGTTGGTTAATTATATCATTTAATGTACTGTACAAATTAAAAAAAAGAATAAAATCTTCTAAATTTTGATAAAATTAAAATCTCTGTTTGTGTTGAAATCATGTTTTCTACTACAAATAAGAATATAGATAAAAATAAAATATTCATTAAGTACTCAACAGAAAATTGTTATTTTTGGAGAAACGAAAAAAATGACACTTCGAATCATTGGTTTCAATGGAACTTTTCTATTTATGGCTGCAAAATTGATTTCATAAAAATGCCATAAAAATGTCACCCTTTTTGTTTGAATTCTGAAAAAAATGAAATTTTTAAAGGGTTAATTGCTTTTTATTTTTCTTTACTTTCCTGCTTATTATTAATTACTTATCTAAAAGAAGAATGTATTTAAAATAATTATTAATTTCTGAAAAGCTCGGAAAACCTCCAAAATAATTTTGTCAGTTCTCGTAAAATTATATTAAATTATTGGAAGCAGAAAACAAAATACATTTGGGCTGTAATGTAGCAGTGATAATCCCTACAGAATAATATATATATATGTGTGTGTGTGTGTGTGTGTGTGTGTGTGTGTGTGTGTGTGTGTGTGTGTGTGAGTGTGTGTGTGTGTGTGTGTGTGTGTGTGTGTGTGTGTGTGTGTGTGTGTGTGTGTGTGTGTGTGTGTGTGTGTGTGTGTGTGTGTGTGTGTGTGTGTGTGTGTGTGTGTGTGTGTGTGTGTGTGTGTGTGTGTGTGTGGTGTGTGTGTGTTTGTGTGTGTGTGTGTGTGTGTGTGTGTGTGTGTGTGTGTGTGTGTGTGTGTGTGTGTGTGTGTGTGGTGTGTGTGTGTGTGTGTGTGTGTGTGTGTGTGTGTGTGTGTGTGTGTGTGTGTGTGTTTTGTGTGTGTGTGTGTGTGTGTGTGTGTGTGTGTGTGTGTGTGTGTGTGTGTGTGTGTGTGTGTGTGTGTGTGTGTGTGTGTGTTTGTGTGTGTGTGTGTGTGTGTGTGTGTGTGTGTGTGTGTGTGTGTGTGTGTGTGTGTGTGTGTGTGTGTGTGTGTGTGTGTGTGTGTGTGTGTGTGTGTGTGGTGTGTGTGTGTGTGTGTGTGTGTGTGTGTGTGTGTGTGTGTGTGTGTGTGTGTGTGTGTGTGTGTGGTGTGTGTGGTGTGTGTGTGTGTGTGTGTGTGTGTGTGTGTGTGTGTGTGTGTGTGTGTGTGTGTGTGTGTGTGTGTGTGTGTGTGTGTGTGTGACATGATTGAGTGTTAAGGAGAATGGAAAACAGTCTTTCTAGATAATAATAAGTTTATTAAATAATAGCTTTATTTACAAACAAAACTTGCATCATTTTCAGTTGTTCGTGGCGGAGTTAAGCTTAGAAATGTGTTGACAGCTCCATGTCCACAAGATAACTAACTTGTATCGATTCTCTTAATCATAAAAATCCTAAAATATCTTTCCGCTTGACCGGATTACTCTAAAAGGTTACGCAAGCGTTGGTCTTTTTCATGTATTTTATTATTATAAAAGAGTTCCATTTTTAAAATCGTTTACAACTCATGTAATTTATAACTACCCCTTTTTTAGACCTCTCACACACACAGATATATATATATATATATATATGGTGTGTCCAGGTGCAAAGTTAAGGAAAATGGACAACAGTCTTCTTGATAATAATAAGTTTATTAAACCATTGTTAAAGTAAAACTTGCGGCATTTTCACTTATTTGTCGAAGACACGAGTAGAGTGTTGTTGACAGCTCCATGTCCACTCGCTGATTGAAACTTATCTATTTGCAAGCTCATTCAATAGCTCAAAAATGATTCCGCCTGACCGGATGATCCTGAAAGCTTACGCGAGCGTGGGTCTTTTTCATTTATTTTATTATTATAAAAGAGTTCCCAATTTAATATCGTGTTTAACTTACATATTTCCAACTACCCCCTTTTCAGACCTGACATATATATATATATATATATATATATATATATATATATATATTATCTAACGAGATCTGCAGATCCCTCAGAATATTTTAAATGGAAGGATATTCAATAGAAGTAAGTTCAGAGATTCAAAAGTACTATTCATTAAAGTATCTTATAAGAAAGACTTAAATATGAATACATTATCATTTATTGGATGTACAAGAACTCTAAGTAATTTCCCCAACAATAAAAAGTTTCTGATCTTTTAACTTTAAGTACCTTTAAATAGCTTTCTCCTTCGGGAATTGCCTTGGAAAAATCCACGTTCGAAATAATTAGCTACAAATGCTGAACAGTACCATGGATTTCCTGTAAAGGATTTATATAAAAGAGCGCATTTATACCTTAGACACAATAAATCAGTCGTCGAAACCCAGACTACATCGTCTTTATATCTATATATTCATCTCTTAAATGCATAAGAATGCTTTTTAGAAAACTGTTCTTTCAAAGATTTATGATGGGTACATCCACAAAGTGATGAAAAAAGAGTTACGTAGAATAAAAGAGAGTGAAAAAATTATTCCTCAAAAAAGTACTTCAAACCTCTCTTTTAAATCTCATCTAATCAGGCGAAGTCTTTTTACCGAAGAATTTATATGGAAATGGAATGCAGTGGTTACTGAATTATTCAAAAGGAGGCCGCATAACCACAATTTTAGAAATGAATAAAAGTCTTTTTCCTTTTTTGTATATTCTTTTCCTTTGGAAAAAGTAACAGAAATTTCGATTAGGATCTCGAACGAGAATTTGTTTCCCTGGCTGGTCGCTGCTCTCATATCGGTCTCGCATTTTTACTCCTAAAATGTGCATATCATCCGTGAAATAATTTCAGGGAAGATATTTTTATACGGTCGTTTTATTTCCAAAGTAGACGGTACAAAATGCAGAGGAAAAAAAACTGAAGAAAAGAAAAAATATATAAAATAAGATGTTATACAAGCTGTTTATTCCAATGAAAACTTGGTGGATACCAAGAATTGATTATATTGAGAGATTCTTCTGAATTTCATCGAATGTAAAACCCGATAAAATTTTGAATTAAATACATCACATATCAATATTGACTAAAATGTTTTTGGTGTACCATCTAGACGTACTTAATATGATTTTGAAAATACAATATCCTAATTGTAGTCAAAATGTAAATATTATAAATTTTTGCAATACATTTTTGTATAACTCTTCCCTCAAAATTTGTATATATATATATATATATATATATATATATATATATATATATTATCTCTCTCTCTCTCTCTCTCTCTCTCTCTCTCTATATATATATATATATATATATATATATATATATATATATATATATATATATATATATATATATATATATATATATATATATATATATATATATATATATATATATATATATATATATATATATATATATATATATATATATATATATATAAAATGTGTGTCTATGTATGTGTGGAAAAATATAGTTATGATTGTGTGAAGATGCTCAAGTACACCATATTATATCTCCTATATAATAATAGCGTAAGTTATCTGTCCGTCTGTCCTCGAATTTATGAAGAGGTTGGATATATATATATATATATATATATATATATATATATATATATATATATATATGCTTCATATCACAGCAAAAAACTCTGCTGTCTTTAAAACGTTCGAAACCCCCCCTTCCCTTTTCGAGTGTTTGATGTCATTATTTCGTTCCCTATATTCTCCCGTTAAGAGAAGGCGAGTAAATTTGTCATATTACAAAGAGATAAAAATAACATTTTTTCTAGTATTATGACGTCATCCTCTTAACTGTCTAATTTAATCATTTCTTATTTTAAATTATTTAAATATGGTTAGCATTATTTTCATTCGCTTTATCACTGAACTTAGATATTACGTAAATATTTTTCTTTTATATTTGGCTGAAATAATGGATAATTTTAATGGGATAGTTTTAAGTTTAAACATTGATTATTTTTTGTTGCAATGAAAGTTTTATCACTGGTATTAACAACCAATTCTTTTCATAAAAATTTTGTAGTCTATTTGACTGAGTAATTAATACGTAGCGTTTAAGTTATATATCTTTGAAAATTAAGAAGCTTGTTTGTTTGTGTCTATTTTTTATACATAATAACACGGTTTGCAATAGATTCGCTCAATTTTGGACATCATTCATAAATGCCTCCAAATATTCACTGTCATTATTAAAACCTCTGCTATCCATCCTACCGTTTAATATGACACGAGAAATTGAAGTTGTCAGCTAACATACGGTCAGTAATTTTTTTTATAATGTTAATTTTATATTTTATCATGCTCAAAATTTTTCGATTTAATTCTAAAATTCTTTTGAGATAAATTCGATGAAGGTAAAGTCATGGAAAATAAGCATATATCTTATTACTTATTGGGGTATATCAAGAAAGCATTTTACTGATCCCGTCATATGATTTTCTATATGCTAGTATGAAATATTATATGTAAGAAAAGTATAACTCTTGTATGAACTTCTTATATAAAAATCTGATTTTCATATATAAAAAGACATATATTTATTCTGCATATATATAGGCCCCACAGAACTTACAAAATATGTATACTACTAAGTAACTATTTATTTTTATGTAACCGCACATATTTTCATTTTCATGTAAATGCGAAATATTTTATGTAGGAAAATTGTAATGTAGAAATTCTAACCGGAATATTAGGGTAAATTCTTATCATGTAGATAAGATGTACTTAAGTATTGCATTATCTATATTTCTCTTTAATTTTTTTAGTATATTTCTCATATAAAAAGACAAATATTTATACTGAAGTTACATTGAAGCGCACATTACCATATGTATATAGATAGATAGATAATTATGTTCTACTGGGAAAAAAGTTAATTTTATGTAATGACAGCTGTTATTAATTTTTACATAAATACAATATACTTTTTGTACAGGAACGTTAATGCAGGAATTCTATTCTGAATAATTTTAAAAAAATTTACAGTGTAAATAAAATTTGCTAAATTAGTACGCGTGCTGCATTTCTCATTAATCATTTATTAATATTTATATGTAACTACTAGAAAAAGACATTTATACTGTAGATATATGCACACGAATTAAAGAACACACATACACTTATGCACTGGTTCATAAAAAAATTTTATGTAGCTGCCATTATTTTAATTTTACCTTAAATGCAATATTCTAAATTTAGTAAAAATGTAAGTAACTTTAAATTATTAAAGTATATATTCGCATAAGACTACACATTATTTTAATTTTACCTTAAATGCAATATTCTAAATTTAGTAAAAATGTAAGTAACTCTAAATTATTAAAATATATATTCGCATAAGACTACACATAAAATATGAATGAAATGGGAAGGTATATAATGCTAAAAGAATAAAAGTTAGGTTACTTTACGATACACTTTTAGTTTTTTCTTTTAATCAGAACAATGCGTTTTAAAGGGAATTGGAAAAGAACATTTTCTCAATTATTCGAATGTAAGTATCACGCAAGAACAATGGGAATTTCTTCTTTATTTTTTCACGGAATCGCATTTTTCATCACTTGAGACAAATGTATCGCAAGCATTCAGAGTCATTGTTTTTCTATTTTGTAATAAATTTTGTGTGAGATTTTTATGTATTAAAATCATCCACCTGCTTTTTTCCTCTGCAGACATTGGTTGGAGGCATGAAATTCTAGTAGCCAAAGTGTGTAAAATAAAATAAATATCCAATTCAAAGTATTTTAAAATTTAATTGTTGATGGAGAAAGTTCTAAAATTTAAATTTGTAGGTGTTCCCTGTTCCTTAGTGTTGTATTAATTAAAAATTAAAATTCGCTCTAAGAAAAGTAACACGAAAACTTCTATTGCAATGTGATAAATTTTGATAAAGAAATTTAAATTAAAAGTTTTTGAAAATTTATTGAATTTTTCTCCTATATTTTAAGATTGCTTAAAAGATTAATTACACTAATTTTAAGAATAAACTAAGGTTGCAACTTCCCTTTTACGGAAAAAGAAGAGGTGGAGTCGAAATCTTATTTTACTGGAAAATAACTTGTACGTTCAGCATAATATCTATATGCACAACTCCCCATTCCAGTCACGATGGAACATTACGACCTTATTTAAACCTAGAAATGCAGTAATAAATTATTTCACTGATCTCTCACAGAACTAGAAAAAAATCTTTAAACTTTCACAAACTTTAAATTTAAATACCTTTATAAAGACAATTTTTGACACAGACGAGTGGTACTTTTCTTCATATGGGCTTTACGTCAAGTTTCATTTTTTACCATACTAATATCTTAATGGGACATTAATAATATAACAATGAAAAGAGAAAAACATAGAATAATATAAATTTTGTAATAACCAAAAAAATGTATTTGTAAATTGTCATAAAATAAATTCTTTTAGCATTTCAAACATTTCTTTAACTGGAAGATATGGTTACGCAGAAGAAAAGCGGGTTAATGACATTACTCTCACCATATACACACATACACTTGTATATATATATATATATATCATGTTTAAAAATGGGATTTAAGGGAGTTATAATTAAAAATAGTTAGAACTCATTAATGATAATAGGAGAAAGACACACCCTCGAGCGGAACTATACAGTGGCTAGAAGCTGATGCGGAAGTAAACATAGGAATTTGCTTAGGTGGCAACGGCAAAAGAGACAGCTCTGGGTGGGAACACGGGCTGATAACATCTTCCAAGCTTGTCTTTGTAAAACATGAGAATAAAGAATATCTAAATGACATAGCCATGGACAGAAGAATTACAATAAAAAAGTTTTTATACATGAAATCAAATGTGTCTTCCATGTCTTAAGCACTCGAACCGTGTCATATATATATATATATATATATATATATATATATATATATATATATATATATATATATATATATATGCATGCATGTGTGTATGTCCATGTGAGTATGTATGCATGAGTATATGTACTATATAAAAATTATTATAGTTAAATATATCTTAACAATACTCCTCTTTCCCATTCTTATTTCTTAAACTGTTTTTCCCAGCCACAAAATGTCTTAATTTAAAAATAGTGTCCTCGACTTAAATTTTTTCCAACCCACTTCCGAGAGCTTTCTCTGCAATAGATGCAAAATTTCTGTCCTCTCACAATATTTTCCAGCTGTCGCTGGCAAATGGCTCAGTTTTTCCCATTGTGATTTTAGTATCCTCTCACAAAATAAATTAAGGTTGGCAACTAACGTGCGGTCAGTAAAAATTAAAAAAATTATTGAGCGTGTACCAGATCATTTTCAGTCCAAAAACAAACCATGTTTTTACCTCCCTCAAAAGATACTATACAATTCTGGAAAATTAAAAACATTAATGATATCATTGTACGGCGGGCTATATATATATATATATATATATATATATATATATATATATATATATATATATATATATATATATATATATATATATATATATATATATATATATATATATATATATATATATATATATAGAGAGAGAGAGAGAGAGAGAGAGAGATACTGAAGCGAAAAAACTAATCGCCAACATGAGCTTTCGATCAAAACGTTTTTATTAAACGACTAATAAGTAAATAAAGAATAAAACTGTAAAGTATAAAGACATCAATGCGTTAATAACACTTGAGGCTTGCAAGTGACAATCTGGCGAAATGTTCTTTAGATTGAGTACGCTAATTCCAAAGCCGAGAATGATTTCCATTTGGACTGAGCCGTGCCGCTCAACTTACATACTGCAACATGCTCGCGCTCGCAGCAACGAGAGAAATTTGCATTTGACGGGAGCTGCATCGATGCGGTTAACATCAGAAAGCGACATATATATACATACGTCTTATTTTAACTAAACTAACCAACATGTTCTAAAATAATGTTTTTATCACTCTAGTCTTGAATTGCAGAAGTTGAAAATCAGAAATTCCATGTTCATTTTTATTTTTTCCTGATTCATGATTGGCTGATAGCAAATGATTTTGGCAAACCATTTAATGTTTTAAAAATTTTAAGACTATTTTTAAGGATTTTCATAATTGCTCTAAAGGTTTCAGTATTCTTCATTTTTATCCAAGACAGAGGTAATAAAAATATTTTCTCACTATGTTTTTATCTATAAATAGCGATTTATTTTAAAGAAGAAATTCCATCTTCATCGATCGTAGTTTCTGATTCATGACATTTTCAGGAGATGAACCTGATTGACAAAATTATCTAAGGTCTTTATCTCGTAATATATATTTTTATCACTAGGATCATAAATCCCAATAATGGATTTTTTAAATTGAAAATTTAAACTTCCGTGTCATCGTTTGTGGCTGATGATTCGTCACTGTCTGATAAAATAGGACTCTGACAGGAAATTAAATCAGCTTTAAAATAATTTTCAATTTTTAAATTATTAATAGTTATTATATAAATGATTTAGAGGTTTAAATCTTATTACACAGCTATATTCTACTCAGAGCAAATGAAATTTCTCTCCCCAGCTACATAAATAACAGTGATTGTTTTAAGTAGAAAAGTAAAAAATTCGATGTCCATCGTTCATGGTTGCTGATTCAAGACTAGCTGTAATGTAACGTAATCAGATGTAAAAAAAAATCACTGAACATGATTTTTATTATGTTATAAATTACAATAAATTTTTCTTTTACAAATTGATAGTTAAAAGTTATGTCTGCTGTCAATCATGGTTGTTAATTCCTGACTGGCGACCAAAAATTAAATCTTCCAGGCAAAATTGTGTAAGAATTTTTCACTCAATATGATTTTATTACTCACGTCACAAATCGCAAAAATTGTTTTTTCACAAATTGATAATTAAAAGTATGTCTATCATTCATGGTTGTTGAATCATGACTGGATAATGAAAAATATCTGCCAGGCAAAATTAGTTAAGAACTTTTCACTCAATCAGGAAGCAGAACATTTTTTGTAATAAATAGAATAAAACTGAAAAATAAATATAAAAATAAAATAAACAAATATAAAATAAAGAAATAAATATAAATTTAAATATAAAATAAATAAATAAATATAAATTTAAATATAAATTAAATAAATATAAATATAAAATAAATAAATATAAATATAAAATAAATAAATATAAATATAAAATAAATAAACATAAATATGAAATAAATAAAAAACTGAATATTTTTTTTTCATTTCTTAACATTTTTTGGTGTTTGAAAAGTTAATAATATTTTAGTGTTTTTTAAAATGTGTGATATTTTTTAAATTTTGGAGTTACAAAATAAAAAATCTACTTTACTTCACTTTGATGCAAAAAATAAATTTCTAATGTTAATATTTTAAAGTTTTTATGATGATAACTGAGATTTTATTCTATGAATTTGGTGTAAGATTTTTTTTGTTACTTGAAAAATATTTTATGTACGGAGAAAGCTTAAACAATTTCTTCAGTGCTAGAGTGTATGTTAAAAATCCTGTAAAATATTATTCTAATAGAACATAGCTTTCTAATTTATCATAAATGGAATAAAGTCTGTTATAATCAAGATTTTAAATACCGAAAGGTAATATAGCCTACTTAAACCAAAATGACACCAGGAAACTGTAATTCACTGCGTTCTTAAATGACAAACCATCTTCCAAAAGTCCCCTATATAATAACAGCCTATGTTATCTGTCTGTCTGTCTGTCCTTGGATTTATGAAGCGTCTGGACCTGGAATGGCTGGAAGCATCTATATTGGATTCTTGGTTAGTTAGGGTTAGCAAAATTCAAAGCGAATAAAGTTCATCTTCTCATAAACTATCGATCCGATTCTAAAATAAATTGGTAGAAGTAGGCTTCATATCGCAGCAAAAAATGCTATCGTCTTTAAAACTTTCAAAGTCCCCCCTTCCCCCCCTTTGGGAGCGTTTAATGCCATTATTTACAGACCTATTTTCCCCGGTTAAGAGCAGGCGATTATCAATTTATCACATAATAACTATGTAAAAATAACATTTTTCCTAGCATTAAGATGTTATTTCTTTAACCATCTCATTTAATCGTTTCTTATTTTAAATTATTGAAATATCATCTGCATTATTTTTTATCACTGAACTTTGATATTTACTCAAATAATTTTCTTTTGTATTTGGTTTAATTTATAGATTAAGTACATATGTGATAATTATAAATTTAATCATCCATCATTTTTTGTTGTAATGGAAATTTTATTAACAATAAATTCTTTTCATAAAAGTCTAGGATTCTATTTCACGGACTCATAAATATCTAGCGTTTAAGTTATATATCTTTGGAAATTTAGAAGTTTGTTCATTTGTGTGTTTGTTTTTTATACATAATCACACGATTTGCAATTGATTCGCTCAATTTTGGACATCATTCATATATACCGCCAAATAATCGCTGTCAATATTAAAACCTCTGCTGTCCATCCCATCACGTAATGTGACAACATAAATTAAAGTTGGCAACCAACTTAGTCAGTCCGTTTTTATAATGTTAATTTTATATTTTATCATGCTTAATACTTTTCAACATAATTCTAAACTTTTAAGATAAATTCGAGGAAGATAAAGTCACGTACAAATAAGCAAATATCTTATTATTTATTGCTGTATATCAAGAAAGCCTTTTACTTATCCGTCATATGATGGGCTATTCGCTAGTACTTTTGAATAATCATAAACTTTTGCATGGTATAACTTTTATTGTAATGATCAATGAGTTTAAAAGGTAGCATTTATGTGGTCTAGACATCTAATTAACATGTTTAGTTTGTACGAGCCATATAATTACAGTTATATTATCCGTTAAAAATCTTTGTTAAAGTTTCTGTTAAGTTTGTTCAAAACATCAAGTTTTATGCAAATATTTATGTTTACGAGATTTCATGTTATTTTTTTCCACTTGTATAAACAATAGTATTTTATATCTCAACATTATCTATCTGTTAAAAATATTATTGTTCAATTTACTTTATTCAGAATATTTATCGGACGTAGTTATGATTCTTATGTTTACCATCGTCTGTTTCATAAATCTACATGACTGTTAGAATTCTCTTTGTTATGTTTAATCTGGATAAAATAAGAAATTATTTCAGTGTAAGTGATGTCGTTTTTAGCATTCTTATTGAATTTTTTAAACCATTAACAATACAGCATTTTGCAGAAGATAGAATTTGAAGATCGAAGTTGTGTAGTTTGTTCAAACTTTTTATGTAATGATATGTAATGATATTTTTAACCTTTAAACTATCCAACGTCAAATCTGACCTAAATAATCTGACGTATCTTTAAATCTATCAACGTAAATTCTATCCTAAAATAATTTTTGGGGGATTTTATTCTTTTCTAGTTGAACTTGGCGACTGTCTTTTGTTCTTTCCATAAAATTGGTGATTCCGAAAACACCAAAATTAATTTTTGCTGACTTCTCCCTTCTTATATAATACTTTATATAATTAGTTTCGCTTCTTCACTGTCATTAAATGTCATCATGTGATTTACCATTATTAAACCTGATTGGCTGGCTCTCACACCTATAAAATCTATTTGTGAAGGTTTAGTGTGCGTCCGCAGCTTTATTTCTCGACGACAGCACGCGTCGTTTCTGTATCTGAACGCCTATTGTTACTGGAGCAGTTATTCTGAGTTCGCTAAAAGCCTGTCTTGCTGAAAATTAATTACTGCAGCGATCCTAGACTAAATAAATCCTAGACTAAATATTTATTATTTACAAATTTGTTGAACATATGTACACTGAACATCGTTAACCACAAACATAGCTGGAAAAAACCTAGAGAATAACCAAATAGTGCGTAGCGGCTTACACCTCTCTCAGTTTCAGCTTTCCTTCATGAATGTCCGTTCTATCTCGTTCAAAGCGAGCCTCTCCCCCCACTGCTGTTGACGAGGGCCGGGTAGGAATCCCCCCCCCCCTCTTGGAAAAATGTCCATGGAAAAATGTCCCGGAAAAATGTCCCTCTTCTTCTCCGCAGCTGGCGCGGACGGGGTGACATCCTTTCCCCTTCTGGTGAACTTTCACCACCCTGGAGTAGGGCTTGTCTACGCTCTCTCGATGTGTCCGGATTTGCTCCTTAGCGCCGTAAAAAATACATGTATAAATGTAATACAAACTCGAGTCTTGAGTCTAGTATTACACTATTGTACAAGTTTTTCACCCCAGAAGAATTCTAAAGAGAATACTACGGTAAACTCTACTTCTGTTTTCTAAAATTCTTTGTTTTTTCATTCGCTTAAGTTTCACTTATGACTGTATCCAAACAAATATGTATTCTTATCCCTTTCTGATGATAATCCAAAGTCCAATCTTTGTGGGCCCAATTGACCATTACATACAAATAATAAAATCATTATTGTGCTGAGTAGTTTGTGTATAAGAAGCCGTTTTCCATTTTCAGTTAGAAATCTAAATTTTTCTGGTATTTTCACTTAAAATTAGGCATTTTAAATTTATGGACAGGTAATAGAACTTTATAAATTTATTTAAAATAAGAGCTGTTTTAAGAGCATTTAGTTATCTAATCAATTTTAATATTTACCTAACATTAAAACAAATAATAGTGTCTTTTTGAGACATTTCATCAAGTAAAAATCACCAAGAAATAAATTTTCTTTATCAAAAAACTCCAATTTATCTCTTTTATTTATCATTTCAAAATTTGAAAGTCTCTGTGTGAAGAAAAAGAATTTATAGTGTGAAAACTTGAAAACAATTATCAGTGCTCAAATTTGATTTTGTGATAAAAAGTGAATATACCCCATCTTTTTCATAAATTTTCCTTAAAACATATATTTTCCAGAAATGTAATAATACACGTAGGCAGAAAAACAAGTTTTTATGTAACTACGTTTTTGATAGTATTTGATATATCAAAATAAGGAAAATTATATTTTCTTTTTTGTTTAATTCTATACATATGCCTCGAAGTTAGCCTATTTTATATTAATCTTTCAACGAATATAACTGGGTAATAACAGAATAAAAATACAAATTTTAAAATTCAGGCGTTTCTTATGATTCAAAAGCACTCTAATTTAAAAGCTTTCTCATATAAGATAAATTAGTGACATCAAAAAATAATAACTAGCTTTGGATTGGTCCCTAGTACCTAGGTTTCAATCCTTCCCCACTCGTTAGTGTCCCCCCCCTTCTACTCTCTCTGCTAGCCTTAGCTGCAGCAGCATACTTTAGGGCTCCTATTTTGGAGAGTGAAATCCTCAGATTGCCATTGGTCAATCTTTTGAAATTCTATTGCCCGATTTTTCGGTTTCTGGATCCCAACAGTGTTCTGTGCTTGCACAGTTTCTGGGAGTTCTACTAACGTTCTGTGCTTAATCCTTTAAAAAAATATTTTTAATCTTTTCAATGTGTTAACTAATATCCTATTTATCAGACCAGCTTATTGCGTATCCTGTTTGAACTTAATTTTTTTCAGCTCGTATAGTCAATGTATTACCTATTATGTTTTCTGTGTAAATCATGACAACTCATATTCATAGTCTGATGCAGTACCATTAATAGTTACTCCAGTACTAGAGGGCTTAGCCCAGGGAGTACTGTTGAGAAATCTTTCTGTGAGGTCCTGTGAGAAAAAAATAATAGCGTAAACCAATGGGAATAGTGGTGTTTAGATTTATGTTATAATATAATACTATATTAATGTGTAATTGTATTTGATTATGTGTTGTTTAATTTTGAACATTATCTTGATGTGAAAGTGATTTCATTTAAAACAAATGGAAGATTCTAGAAGTAAAAATATAATTTCTTTTTAATTATAAGGTTTGTTTTCAATTATATGAATCAAATTCAATTATATGAATAATTCAATTATATGAATCCTCATTATGATGAGCAGTATGTTCAAAATACACTAATTTACGTTTGGTCATAACATAGCACTTGATTCTCCTACATGTATTTTAGTATATAATTAAGCTTAATAATAATTCATACCGTATACGTGATATAATTAGAAAAATAAAGAGTATTATGATGTTTAACATTACTAGGGAAATATTTTGACAGATTTGTGAGTAGAATCTGTAAAAGTTTAGAAATCATTAAATTGGAACTAAAGAACATTACATCCATTTTCTAAAAAAATGTAATTGTTGCATATTTCGTCTATAATTTGTTTTCCTTTATTATGTGATAAAATCGTTGCCTTCATCTCCTTAAAATGAGAAATTTAGCGAATTAAGAAAAGTTCTGTTTCGAAACCAATATGTATTCGAAAACCACCATTTACCCATAAAACTTCTATTTTCGTATTCAGCCACTGTAATGAAGATTTTTCATGTCCCTTCATTACATATTTCCCTTGTGGGGTATATATATATATATATATATATATATATATATATATATATATATATATATATATATATATATATATATATATTTTAACCTACATTTTGAGCCTTTTTTTCGTATATTGCCCCTTGCAGGTGCAGTTCTAGCTCTTTTCTCACTATTACAGCCTGTCTTTTCAAACAGAGCCGCCCTCGATCTGGGATTAAATTTCGGACCGAGCGTATAATTCTGGCCACCTGCATACGCAGCCCTTAAACCTTTCGACCATAATTTGCGCCCATCGGCTCATATTCTGACAGTTTCTGTAGCCATAAGTTTCGGTTTGAGATAACTGCCGCTCCTTTGAAAGGTGTCACGTTGTAGTGTGTTGCCAAACTCCGATCCGTATCGTTTTTGGCGAATTCACTACCGGAGTTGCGCCTCACTGCGATTGGGTTTTTGTTCTCCGCGCGCCTTGTCTCAACGTTTCATTGGTCAGAGCCGCGAGAACACTACGTCTCCTTGAGAGCGGGGGGTTTTCTTGGAGCCTAGCAACTCTCTTGCTGGCTGTGTTTCGGCGCTTTTGGCGTAAGCGCAGCCTAGAAGTTTTTGATAATTTTGCGAGGCAGAGAGAGATTTTTTAAAAACTTTGCGGACGTTTTTGGTCCGGACACCTTTTTTGTTGGAGCACATTTTGACCCCGATACTACGACGTTCCTGTAGTTATCTTTTCCATCTGCACATTAATAGTCGTAAATTTTTAAAAAAACAACGCAACAAAATAAACCTCCAATAACCACTATAAGATCAGGGCAGAAGTAGACTATATTATTTGCAAATTTAGAAATATAAAAATAAATGTCTGGAACCCAAGTCAGAGTCTTTTCTGTCTATTTTCATTCAATTTAATACGTTACTTCTGGTAATGACATTCTACGTACTGCTTCTTTCCTATGCACCAACTCTTCAGTAAATCCATGGTAATTGAGTACTCAAATGCAAAGATCTCTTAAGCGGATGGTTGCAGATTCGGTGATCGAAACAGCCAAAGATCGGCCGTTTTCATTAAAGGTCACATAAAATAAGGTCACTCTCTCAATGTTCCCAAACAAAACTGCTCGACGTGGTAGGCCAAGCCTGGGGTCTTCTGCTTGGTCGCTGCTTCTAAGTTAAGAGGATCCACTTTTTTTTTGTTACCTTAAAAATATTGTTGGTCACCTCTATGATGCTCCGATAAAGTCAACAAATTCACCGGGGTTGTATGGTCGAAGGCTTAACACATTGTATGCGGGACACGTACTAGTACATTTTCTGACGATTGATACTTGAGAGCGGGTCACATTCTAGTACGTATTAGTGTAACAACATGGTTTGTTTGTGGGTACAAAAATAACGGTATAGACAGTAAAACGAAGTCGAATGTTCTTGTCTTTTATTTTTAACATAAAAATGTTTATATATAACATAATTCGAGAAATTAAAATTATATGCTATTATTTCTATTTGATTTTTCCTATTTACGATTCTACTATAAATTTATCCACTAAAAATATTTTTTGTTTACAAAAATCTTATGGCTGTTATTTATATATTTCTATTTATATATTTGTTTACATATTTGAGTATAAAATCCGAAAAGTGGGTTAAAAAAAATTAAATAATTTTAGATCTATTGAGATGTAACTGAATAACTCAATTGACGTGACGAACGCCCGCTCCCGGTACAATTTCGCTACAAAATGGACCCGCACACTATGTCTTATATAGGAATGGCCTCTTGGATTATATAAAACTATTTCGGTGTGTTTATAAGCACTACATCTTCCCTACTAACTGTAAACTACATTAAACTCTCGGGCTCTATAGCTGAACTAGGCTATGGTATAAGGTGTTTATCTCAATTTTCGAGATCAAAGGTTCCTGGAGTGCGAAACATAGGTCCCGATTAGGTAACCACGTTAAGCGATACCCCTAGTGTTAATTTTTCCATGAATGCTTGGTCCTCGATTTGTTTAGCCAATGAAGGTATAAAAGACCGAACCAAGCTTGCTCAGCTCGAGGATAGAACCTTGGATTTATGTCTTGAAAGCACGATTCTCTACCACAATGCCAATGCTCTTTCCTTCTACTTCTAAGACGTTTATAAAGTTTTTTACAAATAACTGAAGCAAATTTGTTAAAATAATATTATATTCTCCAATGAAATGTTTAATTTGTAACATAGTACCCTTTACTTCCAAATGACAGAGAAAATTAGAGTTAGGCGCATAAAAAACTAGAGAATGTTAACGATATTAATGAATATTTAATACATCAATAATTACATAAAATATTTTGTTATTAAGAGTATTCAAAGAATACAAAAGAGTTTCTGAAAATTGTGCTTCAGATTGAAAGGTCTTGTCAACTTATCGGACTCTCCATCTGGTAATCCTCAGTGGGAGTCAGTCGATGTCGGCAGTCCTTCGACCTGTCGTGTTGTTCTTCGTCACAAGACTGGTGCATATGACGATGTCTCACAATAGCCCAAGCGACGAATAGCCCGGCTATCAACAGAAATATTGCCACTAAGGTAACGATAAGGGACAGGTATTCCAGACCTTTCGCGAACGAGTGGCAGTTAGCAGATGACTCATCGAAACCTGACGGACAGTGTTCCACACCGTCGCACCATAGATGAGGATCGATACACGCCCCTATTTCCGGACATTCAAAAATGCAGTCAACGTTTCTCAGGGGGCGACCTGACAAACTTCGAAAAAACGGTTTTGTTACTTCCATCCAGTGGAACTGGAGTTTAATACCTTTCCAGTTATGCATGGACACAATCTCTATGAAAACACAATCTCTGAAATCGTCGATGATGTTGAATGAATCGTTATACCACGACTGGGAAAACACGTGATACTCTTTTGTTTTTGTCTTAGGTTCTGGAACAACACATACACTTGTTGTTGGCTTTGTTTGATGAGTAGTCAAGTACACCATCGTCCATATACCTTCTTGGCAGTTGTTTGCAGTATTCTCTAAGCCATTTACATGAACGTAGAGGTATTTTTCAGTCATAGCCTTAATTTGCCACCGGCATCTCAAAGGCTTCGAAATATCTTCACCACTGGTAAAGTTAGTTCTTCCATGGGGTACATGGAACTCTATAGTCCCTTCGGGACTGAAACCGGTTCGATCGTCAAATACGTGTGTATCACAAAGAGTCGAGTTGAAAAACTCAAACTTCGCCTCAAAGTTAAAGTCTGAGAAATCTTCAAAAGGTGTCATAAAATTAACAGCAAATATAAACTTAACATTGCTCACCAGAGAATCGAATATAAATCTGGATGATCTGTCCATTGACGTCGTGTTGCATAAACAACCTATTGTCGCGGAATGGCTCTCCCAGTATTCGATACCGCGTAGGAAAGCCATTCTTCCTACTTGCGTCTCCGAGGCAGTCAGGCACATGTGTCTGTGTGTAACAGGGTCAAAATGCGATTCACAATGCATATCTGACACAGCTAAGGATAATTTGGCACTGAAAATTGTAATTCGAACTCGTTCGGTGGGTAGCCCAATAAAATGGAAGGCACATGATATATTTTCTCGTCCTCCTCTACCGTATAGGAATACATTCTTAGGGTTCGATATAAATCCCCCTTTAGCCGATCTGCTGTCAAATCGTCTATCACATTCTGTTCTTCCGATTGCTATACCGTCTTGCCTAGTATCAACAAACTCATACCTAGCAACAAATGAACTGTAACTGAAGATATCCACTGCCTCTAGTGTAGATAAAAACTTGTGACGTAACACAAAAGTGGGACCCGAAGATAAATAACTTTCTTCGGGATATCTACAGGGTCTTCCTGGCGCATAATTAGGTGGATAATCAGCAGCATGAACACACATTCTAGGAATAACTGATTCTCCACAAAATTCCAGGGGAAAACTCTCAAATCCATCGTGCAAATCAAGGACAGACCAACGGTCTTCGCTGTCAAACATTTCGAGCTTACTGTACATACAGCTTTTCTCTTTTTCTTCTATATCGCTTACTGTCGTGACCTTTTCCCTAGACACGTATGACACAAAATATAACCATATGCGATCGTAACTTGAGGCACCGATAAATTTGTATGTACAAGATGAATTCTCAGGCATCGTGTACTTAGGACTAGTGATTATACCCCACCTCCGGTGTCGACTTGCGTCTATTATGTAAGCACACCTGTGTCGATCTCTCTGCATGGCAGCAGATGTCTCAGGCTCAAACTTAACGGATATCTGTATCTCGAGTCTAGAACTGCACAAAATGTTGTATGGAGCACTGTACAGTTGAACCAATAGATCAGGTCCACTGGACACTATCTGTGGCATGATTCCATCCCCACACAGATGTGCCAATAAAGGCATGCTCGTGGTCTGCCCATCGTAAACTTTTAGCGAGTCACTCAGCGGACCAGAACAGTCCGTTGATAATAAAGAACTGCTTCTGAGATTCAAAGAAGACGCCGATGGGGAAGATTCTCCCCCTTTAGGGATGAATATCTTGTAATCGTTGATCTGGTGAAGGATGACGTAAGCCATATTGGCATGAGGTATCAGCATCTGCTTTATGTAATAGTTGCAAGTAATGTTTCGCGGATAGAACCCAGGGAAGTTGGGGCTTCGTATTTTACAGGGTCGAAAGTGACAGTTCAGGAACATCCTGTCACAGAATGTTCCAGGGATAGGGTTTCCGAGCTGGTTCAATGCGGATGACTTGGATGACCTTAAAGGATTCTTGTTGAGGAAACGGAATGTAAGGAAGAGGCTGAAGGGAGAAGTGGACGGGATGGAAGCTCGGCTAGGTACAACTATAAGCAGAGTGACGTTGCTGGATTTCGAGTAAAAAGTCGCGCTTCTCTCTGTCAGGCGGCCACAAAAATTTCCGAAGAGAGTCTGACCTTCAGGATCCTCTGTGGAGCTGGGGATAGGCTCGTATATCTTCATAAACCCCTTCCTACATGCGGATGCCAAGTCTCTGCAACGATAAAAATAAATTTAATATTCTCGATATACTCAAAGTTAAGTTTGTAATTTCGGTTAAGAAATACAATAGAGCTTAACCCTTTGCCTTAAAACAACGTATGGGAGACGTGATAGTACTGCTGTGCCTAAAATGAGAACCTCGTATCCCACACGTGATGATTCTGTCTGGCCAAAAGTGAAAAGCTCGTTTCAGACTCGTGATGATTCTTTCTGGCCAAAAGTGAAAAGCTCGTATCAGTAATAAAACAATACCCCTTACAAAGTTTTGACTAATATACATTATTCACTTATAGGTTATCCAAGCAGTAAATTGTACATAGAAAATATTTAAACGACTGAAACTTTTTATTTTAATTATATAACCGAAAACAGAGAAATAATATCATGTGAAATAAAGACATTAATATTTTTTTAATAAAAATGAAATGAAATATAATTATCCAATTCTGTGGTTTTATTAAATAGTAAATGAAGTACTATTAATGTCCACTGATTTGGTCCCAATTGAGCCCGTGATGAAACTGCTTCTAGTCACGACGCATGAGAAAAGCTTTCATCGAAAGTGGCACACACAATTGTCGCTCGATTTATGAATCGAGTAAATTCATAAATCGGGAATATGGTATATTTTAATAATAAATTACTAAAATATACCATATTCCTTGATTTACAAACAACAGGTTAAATGATGGATGTTAACCGATGTAATGTTTTCATATAAAATGAAATTTTTAAATGACTATTCAGAATTTTTTCTTTTCATTTTTTTTAATTATTTTAACTTTATTACTGCAAACATGAATATAAATTATGAATAGGAATATAATATGTATTTCGTCGGTATGCCTAGAAAGTACTACAAGATAATATTTTCTTTGTTTTATAAATTGAAAAAACGATCATGAGATTAAAGGTAATATCCCAGAAACTTTTTATAATAATATTACAGAGGAATATGAAAGTAATTTAAGAATAAATTTTTTCCAGGAACTTCAATATCTGTTATGTTATTCTGTATACAAATTACTAAAATATACCATATTCCTTGATTTACAAATAGAAAAAACGATGATGAAATCCAACTAAATATCTTTTTTTATATTTTTTATAAAATATTAATATTTTCATAAAAATTTTATAGCTGAATATAAAAGAAATTTATGGTTAGGTATTCTTTTTCAAAGGAATTGAATACATATTTGTCATTTTCTATAGAAATTAATGAATAACTTTCTTTTAAGTTTCTTTCTTTCTTTTTTATTATCTTTTTTAAATTTACGAATAGAAGAAAGTAAGATAAAATCGGATTAAATATTATAGATATAGTTTGTAAAAATATTATTAATCAGTTTATAAAAGTGTTGTAGTGGCATATGAAAGTAATTTATGAATATTCTTTTTTTCATTCAATTCCATAACTACGTAGTCATTCTATATTTAAATTACTGAAAGATAAACTTATCTTTGATTCATAAATAGAATAACCGTTGATGAAATAAAATAACATATTCTAGAAATATTTTATAACAAATATTATACTGGAATATGAAATTAATCTATGAATATTTTTTTTCTTTTTCTTATTTCAGGAGCTTCAATTTCTATTTCTACGTTCTGTATAGAAATTACTGAAATATCCCTTTTTTATTTACAAATACAAGAAACGAATATGAAATCAAATGAAACATTCCAGAAATTTAAGATCTCAATGCAAATTCCAAGATTTTATCCAATAAAAATGTTTACTTTCATCTGAAACATTAACAAGGCAACAACCGTGTTGCCTGGTCTCCCAGAAATGTTCTTTTCGAAGAAAAACTGCTGAAGTAGAAAATGTGCACTGTGTTTCGAACTTTTGAAAGCAAAGTTACGCTTCATTTCACTTTGAGTGGCTTTGAAATTTATTTCCTTCGTGTTTTAAAATCGGCTGTAAAATCATTTTTATTAGAGCTCTTATCTTGTACGTCTGAAAGCAGTTCAATGTGTAGAAGTCGTATAGTTTAGAATCGAGCATTAAAGGAACATTATTGAGTAAACTAAAATCAATTCGTTGCTCGGGAAAAATTTAATTCCCGTACATAGAAACGAGAGATAAATTTTGCTTTACAACTTTTACTGCAGTTCTTTAAAACATGTAAATCACTGTTTTTCTTATTTATTTAATTCTTATACGAAATAAAAGATGTATTGCGAGAGAATAATGTGAGAGCTCAAACTTCAAATGAAATACTTATTTTGAAGATGTCTGAATGTATTTTGACACCTTTCACTCTTACATCTGTACGTAAGTCTAACGAAACCTTAGTTTCGAAACTATAAATATTAATTTTGATCATCACACAGAATTTATGGACTTATTACATTTTAATATTTTTACGTATGTATGCACGTATATAGCCTAACTCCAAAAGGATAGTTTGTGGAAAGTTAGAATTTTGTATTTGAAATTGATATAACAGAGATATAATCTTCAGGTGAAACGTTTGGATTGTAATCTGTATTTAATGTAAGAATAATACTTCAATATACCGCCTATGTTACTATCGTATTAATCTTAATCATTTATTTATTTTATCAACGACTATAACCTACGTCCCGTATAATATACTTTGTAGATGGTAGTCAAACAATCTAACAAATTTATAAGTATGTGCTATTACAATTGTAAGTATATCATTTGGATCAACATTAAGTTTCTTAATTTATTATCCTTTTCAGAATGTACATGGATTAAAATTAGGAATAAATAGCTTTCCTTATTTTAAATCTTTATTTTATAGTCTATAAAAGTATAGATTATATAAATATATCTTCTTTTTCAAATTCTTGGGTACCCAAGACTATAACAAGCCAGGGCCGTTATAAGCTTTATATAAAAATACTACACTATATATATATATATATATATATATATATATATATATATATATATATATATATATATATATATATATATATATATATAAATGAATTTGTATCCGTCTGTACTCGATAGACTAAAAAACCATACATGCAATCACCGTGGAAATTTGGAAAATTATTAGGTATATCCCTAGGAAGGTTTTTGAAAATTTTTAACATTCGAAATTCATTTCTTCCCCCTTTTTAGAACGTTTTATGTCCTTATTCCAAGAAGACTTTTCCCCGGTTAAAAGCAAATGATTAACTTTTTAATATACTATATATGCTATATGCACAGTAACTATATATACTTTATTCTTATAAACGTACTAAATAAATATATAATCTGTAAAAAATTTATAGTCTTTACATGTTATACTAAATAAACCTTTTAGCACAAAGTTTCTTTTTTTTAAAATGACAGCTGGATATAGAGAACTATAACATATACAATTGTTTAAATTTCATGCATATTAGTTTTTACTTTGTGAAGTGCTTAGTAGCATAGGTTTAAGATATTCTTCGATATATAATCGTCTGAAATGACAGATTATTAAGAAAGATTTAAAGTAAAATTTTCAAAAATCAAACATTAAGATCATATCATATATATAAATTATGAATGCCAGATAATTTTCAAAAATATTAATTGATTTTATTTTAATTAGATTATATAACGAAGCTGTTACCAATTTCTTTAAATCTGTGATTTTACCTTTTGAGTTCAAATCTGCCAATTTGAAAGGACAAGAACGAGAGCTCTACGGAATCTCCAAAGTCACCACCCATTGCAACGAAACTGATCTGACAGACAAAAGGCAAGTACCGCTGGAAAGGCCCGGTCACTCGGAGGGGGTACTTGATGCCGGATTTTCCCGAATAAGTCTTGTTGCAATCTGGAACAGACAAATGAAAAATAAGGAAAAATGAAAAATAGCAAGAATTTCTTACACAATAGATTTATGCATCAACCTATGAGATTCGAAGAGAATAACACTGATGATTACCGTATTGCTTTGTCATAGGTAAAATCATTCAAGGTTTTGATTTAGTCGCCACGAGTAATCTTCTAGATAGTAATTGGATTTTGGTACTTCATGTTTCATAATTATATCAGCTGGTTAATTGAAAAAGCATAGCATACTGCGTATGGTATCACCTGCACCACATGTCTAAACACTTGATTATGCAAAGTGTCATATTTTTTTTCACAAGTTTCTTACTGAATTTAGTTTTTTTTAGTATAGTGACATTGTTCGAGTTTTGTTTAGCTGTTTTTAGATAGATGGCGATAATTGTCTAGTTTTCTGGACTGCAGAAAGAAAAGTGTTGAGTGCCTTTCTAAAAGGCTGAGTTTGTTCTTTATCGAGTTTTATTCTTTACCGAGTGTTATTAAAGTTTATCAAGTTTATGTGTTTTACAGTTTATGGAATTTTATTAATGAGCTGTTTTACTTGATGTCAAGTGCTGCATATTGTGTTTAAGTGTTTGTCAAGCCTACACTTCAATACCAAGACATTTAACCTCACTGAATATAATACTGTCCATTCAACTACGACGTCTGTTTTTTAAGCAGAGAGACATTTACAACAGAAATTGTTTGGAGGAAAGATATGGAAAAAACTGATACTTTCATAGTATTCTAGCACCGTGTATCTGTTAATTTTTAACTTGATTTTATCCTTTGCACCATGTTTACTAATATATTAATTTTTACTTTAATTTTGCATCTATAAACTTTATCCCAAACTTAAGCAACCTAGGAGTTAAATTAACCTTCAACTCTAGCTCCAGCCTTTAGCCAATAACTAATTAATAGCTTGTTTGTTTGCATTCCTAGATCCATTTGAACTTAGCCCAGGAACTTTAGAAATAACATTCTGTGCATTATGTAGAAGAATGTTAAACGAAGTCGAAGTTCTTCGTGAACAGATTCTTAATCAAAGCCTTTTTATGCATAGATTTTTTATATGGAATATTTTGTTTTCTTAGATGTGGATCAAACAAATTGTGCCCGTTATTTGCTATTTTTTAATTTAAGAAGTTATATTACCTAATATCTCTAAAATGGTTAATCAAACTCAAAATGAATAACATGATGGACTCTATGGGATGGTGTAACTATGTGTTACATTTGGTAACGATTGCTGATAAGTGAGATTTAATTGCATAACATATGGGAAACTAGTTAAAAATTGCTTCAAAATAGAGTAAACAAACCAATTTAAAGTGTAAAACAGGCTCCGAACTGTGAAGGGTTTCAAGAACTTCTTATCTGAAATTATAGCTTTTTACAAGCCTGAGACTTCATCGCAACAACCTTCCACCTTCTCCTGTCTAAATTCTGGATTCTTAATACTTTACGGTTTTTTCAACTCTTTCAATCTATTTCTCTGTTGTTATTTTTCTCCTTCTGTTTTTAAACAGTTTACCTTTTGTTTACCTATTTCTTTATTTGTATCCTTCTTTCGAAGTGCTCAAGCCATCGGATACTTTGTGCCTCACCATGTCTTTATTTTCTATTAGGCTCTCAATTTCTCTGTTTATTTTTCTGATCCAAGAATTGTTTCCCAATATCCGAGCGAATATTTTCCTTAATATTTTATCGTGAAGTA
This sequence comes from Pardosa pseudoannulata, assembly GCA_032207245.1. NCBI lineage: Eukaryota > Metazoa > Arthropoda > Arachnida > Araneae > Lycosidae > Pardosa > Pardosa pseudoannulata. Next base: position 174,022,410 of record CM063510.1, on the reverse strand, counting down.
GACCGTAGCACTCCAAAACCAAACCTTAATATTTTCCCTAAATGTCCTTAGGTATTCTGCAACGATGGCCGAATGGTAGAGCGCTGCTCTTCGGAACCAGAGTTCAATCCCGCTGCTGGCAATGTTTGCAGCCGTTCGGAATCGGCTTTAATATTTTTAGCCCTCGTAAATGTCCTTAGGTATTCTGAGTCTTTACTGTTTAGTGTCTATGTTTCTCCTGCATATGTAATGGTAGGTCTAATGAAAGATTAATAAATTGGCAATTTAATTTTACTGAAATAAATGTATTATAAAATAAGTTCTTATTTGAATAAAATGATCAATTTCCAGCAAGAACTATTTCGCTTATTTCTTCTTTAGATGAAAGAAAGGCATTATTAGGTATTTTGTTTTACTCTCGTGAATTTGAAATCCAGTATTGATTGCTTTTCACTTAAACTGTTCAAAACATTTAATCAGAATTTGTTCGTTTCATGATATAATCATGTGTGACGTGGTAGCTCAGCCGATGAAAGCATAAATATCGTAAATGAAAGGTTGCGGGTCCGGTGTTCGATCCGCACTATGATGTGCCTTACACGTTGAGGGTGACTGGGACACGTAAAATACGTTCGTGGTCACAATGTCCTCCATGTTCTCAAACCACATTCTAGGCTGGCAAGAAAAACCTGGGGGCTGTTTTCTGCTGGGTCCCTACTTCTAAATGATGAGTGTACACTTTGGACAAAGTCATTTTTCATTCTAAATGTGCTCTTGAAAAGGAACGAATAGGTACCTCCCTTGCCTTAATTCGAGTAGCCTACGGCTCATGTTATGGGATTGTACAAGGGGCATATGTAACAACAACATGATATAATCCCTGTATATTCATCCTTAGTCACGAAAAACACCTCTGCTAAATGCTTTCCATGTTGCCGAACGATGGTCGAATGGTCGGGTCGCTAATCATCGGTAGAGTTCATTGGTGCGAATTATACTGTGGCATGGGTGTTCATAGCCGTTCGGAATATCGACTTTAAGCAGTAGGGCTCGGTATGATTAGTCCTCGTGTTGTAAGAAAGTAGATCGTTGAAACCAAACCATTCATGTAGATCTAACCATTTTTGCATGATCATGTTTATACACACACACACATTCCCACACTCAGACTTTACTTATATAGAATAAAAGCCTGTGTTCATTTTCTTTCGTTCATTTAATAAAGTTTATAATAATTTTCTCTATTACAATATAATGAAATATTATTTCCATTTTTAAGATCCTTTATTCAGTCAGTAAATTACGTAACATTTATTTATGCGAGTTCGACTAAACATAAAATCTGAACTTCAAAGAACTTTCAAACCTATTTTCAGAATTACATTTTACAGCATAGTTTGCAGCTAAATATAGTTTCTTTCCGAAGCTATAACACTGAAAAACAAAATTCTAGCCTAATTGCAATGAAAGGAAAAAAATAAATTGACAAATTTTCAAGAACTTTTCTCCTCTTTGTGATTAGAAATTACAATCTTTTAAAAATAACTAAACCTATCCGTTTATTTATATGCAGCACATCTCTTTCTTTTCAATTCATTGTGCAGACAACTGAAATTTTTTAATTTGTGTTTCTATCATATGTAAATGAACAACAAATAAAATTCTCGAACGGTTTCTAGGACATGTTTGAATATAAATTATGTTTTAAACAGTGAATCTCTTATCAAAATTATTCAAATTATTTAAATAATCATTATAAAAATGGAAATGTTTTCTATAAATTTTAAATGTTGAATCGCGTCCAAAACTATTTATTCAAATATGTTTCGGAGTACTTTATCATTGTTGTTATAGCTTGAAGCGTGTTATATTAGTTAATTACAATATTATATTCTTTAAAAACATTAAATATATTCAAAATATTTCATAAGTATTCTATAAATTTTAAATGCAGACTCATACCTAAAACTACATATCCAATTATAACTAGAAACAACTATATTGCTTTAAGTAATTTTTTGTCTTTCATTTATATAAGAGGTACCCCAAAGTTATCTTAATAATATATTCTTAAACTGATACAAATATTTAATAGATATTAATAATCACTTTAAAATTGCAAAACTTTTGAATAAGTTTTGTATGCAGAAGCATTTTTATAAAAGATTATTCAGTCATATTTTAAAATATATTATCTTATTGTTAGAAATATTAACGATAAATAATTCTAAAAGCCTATAACCGAATTTATAAAAAATATTCCGAAGCTATTTGTAATCATTTTAGAGATATAAGGCTTTTACAAATGATACTTCAGATAACTAGGAATTTTAAAATTCATTATATTTTTAACTAATTCGTTTAATATTCGAACGATGATCTAATAGGTAGGGCGCTGCTGTAGCGTACCGGAGTTCGTATTTTCGATTCCTACAACTGTCATGGATGTTTCATAGCCTTTTGAAATTCACTTTCAGCAGTAGGTCCCGGGCTCATTAGACTTCAAGTAGGAATATATTAGGTTTGTTTGTTTTCTAATGAAACTAGTAATACAGACGCATATACTTTAACGCCAACACATAACTCTGAAGATGTTCAACATATAGCGTGACTAGGGGAGCACGTATAGTTTAAGGTATGCTAGGGATGCTAGTCATGTTACTCCATCTGGGTCCTGATAATTTAATAGCAGGATTCAAGTAGAAGACCCCTAGGCATGGCTTGCCTCTCCAGGCAAAATATAATGGTGCAGTGCTCAAAATTATTTATTATTTAAAGTGTTAATTAATGTGTTAACCCCTATATAATAATAGCCTAAGTTATATGTCAGTCTGTCCTCGAATTTATGAATCGGTTGGACCTGGAATGGATAGAGGCATCCATATTGGATTCTTGAGAAATTAGGGTTAGCAAAATTCAAAGCTAGTTTATCTTCTTCTAAACTATTGATCCAATTCTGGAATAAATTGGTATAACTAGGCTTTATATCACAGCAAAAAAATACTGTCTTCTTTAAAACGTTAGAAATCCACCCCTTCCTCAAATTTTCGAGCGTTTAATGCCATTATTTCGAGCCTTATTTTCCCCGGTTAAGAGCAGACGATTAAATTAATTAATTTTTTGCATAATATATAGGTAAAAATAATATTTTTGCATTATAATATCAATTCTTTAACGATCTCATTTAATTATTTCATATTTTAAACTATTTAAATATCGTCTGCATTATACTTATACTTTTTATCACTGAACTTTCATATCATGTAAATAACTTTCATTTATTTTTGACTTAAATAACAGATTAGGTACAAGTGTGATAAATTTAAATTGAATCATCGATTTATATTTCTGCAATACAAATTTTATCACCGGTATTAAGAACAAATTCTCTTCATAAAAGTCAAGGGGCTGGTCTCACCAAAGTCGTTTAACGACTAACCGTGATTAATCTCTGTTTAAACGGATAATTGAGTTTCGCCATTGGTTGGTTACCTTGGTTAATCGCGGTTAGCTGTTAAATGACTTTGGTGAGACCGGCCTTAGGTATATGAAGAAAGCATCTGTTTAATATTCTATTAATAGAAATATTTACACAAATAAATATTTCCTATTATTTATTTATTCTATTAATACATTTTTAACTGCCGCATAGGGTACTTTACAATTCTGGGAAATTAAAAATGTTACCGATCCCGTCATGTGACGGGCTATGTGCTAGTTAGATATATATTTTTCTAAATGTGTTGATATTGGGAAGACTCCCTTTTGTTCCGAGCACCCGCCAAAGCAGCTGATCGGATCCCACCTGTTTACCAGGACAATAGCGTGGCGTCGCAGAGTCTGGGATCTTGACAGTCGGATTGAATAGACGTTAAGTTCCTGATAGATCACGTTAATGAATCCTCGGGAAATCCGGAATCGGGACAGCCAGCGAATGAGAATTCAGCTAAAAAATCAAACTGTAACCTTAGCTGGAGTTCTAAAGTAACTGGGATCTTAACTGACCAAAAAACAGTTGGCGGGACCGTCACTGACCCCCAGATATGAAAAGCCTACAATTTTGCGACTCAGGACTTATCGACATATTTTTTACGGAGGTGCTTTGACATGTTGGAGGCTTTTTAACCAGAACCAGCTTTCTAGTTCTGGAGATTTGTGAAGTCCGCTCATACAGGGAGCGGCAGAGTCTCGAATACCGAACGGGGGATCAAATGTGTTTGCATTGTACCCTTTAAAAGCCTCCCCAGTTGTGCAAGATTATTTAATGTCTTTTGCTTACGACTGTGATCGTCGTGAGGAAGTTAAGCAGACAACCATCCTTTGCATGCAGTTCGATATGTTTGGGAGATTAGAATCTCCTTGTATATAGACGTATTTATTCAATAAATAAAAGTGATTTCCCATTTTATCTTGACTGTGATCCATTCTTCACGTTACCTCTCACTCGAGAACATTGATATCGTTACAATATATGCAAGGAATTATAGTAATAATTTGTAGTTATTAATTACTTCAAAAGTAGCTTAATGTTCCATGCACATTACAAATATATGATTCTTGAGATATCTAGCCAATGTTAGTTTCGGTAAGCTTAAAACATATATCGGTGACTGTTCGACGCTCATCTTCGTATTCGTGTGTTCGAATCCCACTATGGCATAGATATCGTAGCCGTTTGACTTTAAGCAGTAGGTCCTGAATCATATAGTGGGGTAAAAAGTGTTTTGTAGCTCTCCAAAACCAAACCAACTATTAACCGTTTGAGTGAGCGATCTATCGCTTTACAATGTGCATCAGAAGACATAGCGATTCGTTGTTTGTACGAAAGTGCGGAGACGCTGTGTGGTTAGTAATTTCGACTATTGACAGTCGAATGTGGCAGTGTGTCAGTTTACTCAATTGGGATTTTTAATAATATAAGAATTAAAATAAATAAGATTTGAAAAAATGTGTTTTGTAGCTCTCCAAACCAAACTGAACTATTAACCGTTTGAGTGATGAACACACTCAGTTTTACTTTAATGTGAAAAGAGAAGATGATAGCGTTTCGCTTGTTTTGTACCGAAAAGTGCGAGACGCTGTTGTAGTTTATGTATCAATTTGTCGATCTATTCAGAGCAGTCGAATTCACAACAATCGCAGTTTGTGTTCAGTTTACTCAATTGTGATTTTTAATTATATAATAATTAAAATGAAAAACAGTGGTAAGTAGTCATGCAGTACAGCCGTGGACTGTGGTACGGTAGACAAAATGAGCGTGTTTTATTTATTTATTTGTACCTAAAAAACTTTTCGTTGTTCTATAGAAACTAGAAACTTTGTGTGTTTTCACTCTCTCAACAAGTGTTATATTCGTATCATTATGGATGCTATAGAGGAGGAATGGTTAGCAAGTAAAAATTCCTCAGGAAGACTACTAATAAATACAAAGTTTTCTTTAGAAAAATGGCCTGGGCGAAACTTGGAACAGTGGAATGTATGCAATAAAAAATTGGTAATGAAATGAGACGATCCAACTTAATTTGCGCTATATTTAACCCCTTCCGGTATGATTTAATAATGAAAAACTGTGCATGAAATAACCATTTAATTTTTATGTAAAAAACTTGTTTCATTTTACAATTCTTACATATTCTTAATCAAAATCCACTTTTTACATAGTGTTAAATAATATCAGAAACAGTAAAATTAAGAAAATATCAAAGCAAAGCATTAATAAGGTATACAGTTAATAGTCTTCAAGCTATTGGTACTTTTCAAAACAAAGTGCAAAGGAATTCTTATGTGTTTACACCGCCAAGTAGTCTCACTTTTAATTGGATTCTTGTAACACACAAGGGATTTCTTTGTAGGTTTTGTTTTATTCTGACTCATTAATTTGGCAATGACTTGTACCAGGAAATTTTAAGTAAACAATATGCAATAATGTCTTGTGATTTTCACAAGTGATAAAAGTGTTGCCAAATTCAGTACACTAGAAATTTTAAACTAAATTAATTATCATATTTAACAGTCACTTTAATCACATGAGTGTAGCTCGTCATTGTGCGGTATGGAATGAAAAACTAATGACGAGCTACACTCGTCATTTTAATGGAAAGGGTTAAAAAAGAAATTCGTGGAATTTGTGCAGCAAAACATTCTTGTAATAAGTGAGAATAAAGAATATTTTTGTTGGTAAAAATTTTTGTCACATTATAATTAGTGTTAATTAAAACCGTTTCTATTGTTCTCCAAAAAATTTACTACGCATTTCATTCCGCACTATTAGCACTCAAACGGTTAAAAAATTGATCTACGAAAAAATAAAAATAAAGTATCTATTTTGTAAATATATTTAGTAGAAGGTGTAAGTCATGAAAAGTTTACTAGTGTAAATTAATTTTAATTACACAGAAATAAAATCAGAATACTTTTAGACTATTTTGTTTAATATTTCTACAACATAATTTTAGAAATGGATAAATACATAACGATTTTCTTTAAGTAAATTATTTTATTTTCAATTCTAAATTTCAAAAAAAACTCATGTTCTTATATTTCGATTTTATTGAAATGGAAGAGCAATAAGGAATGTTCTGAAATCATTTCTAGCATTTGTTTAAATATAGAACTGAAAGTTTTTAAAAGGGAATTTTATTTTATAACTATTCAAAAGTATTTAAATAATCACCATAAAAATGTGAAATTTCGCAAGCAATTTTCATATTGAATCTCATCCAAAAGTACTTATTCAAATGCATACTTTTTCTATGTTACAGTCTGAAGCATTAGTTAATCAGAATACTGTCTTCTCAAAGAATGAAAAATATTTCAAAGAATTCTACAGTCGTTGTAAGAAAAGAATATATAAATTTTCTATGCGGAGTTGTTTCTAAAACTTCAAACGTCATATGAAGCTGTTGTTTGGAACATTTATGTATTTTTAGATGCCTATTTTTATTTTAAAAATTCTAACGTTATGTGATCTTAAAAATATATATTCTTTAATAGATAAAAATATTTAGATTTTAATGTAAAGATTTTAAATTTAATTCTAAAAATCTAAAACTTTTGTATAAATTTTAAAAGTAGAATCCCATCCAAAGCTGTTTATTCAACTGTATTTTGAAATAAATTTTTATTTTTCTTAGAAATCTTATCTTGAAGAAATTTTAATTTCGTATTACTGAATATATGAAAAATAATCAAAACATAGTAATATTACTAATCATTTTTAAAATGTTAAACTTTTTTATAAATTTTTAATAATGATTTAAAAAAATTCTCTTATATAGATTTGTTTTTTAAAACGAAAAGAATCTAACAATAGAAATATTATTTTAAGATTATAGAAAATATCTATAATCGGATGTATAGTACCGTGTTGTATTTTGAAAGCATGGATTTCAATTAAACTTGCTACCTCAAACTTTTGGATTTCAAACGTACTTCTTTGAAGATTTGTTTGGCTTTTTACGCGGTGTTAACTCAAATTAATTCCGTATATAATAACAGCCTAATTTATATTGCCGTCTTTCCTCGAATTGATGAAGCGTTGAACCTGGAATGCATAGAGCATCTATATTGGGTTCTTGATGAGTTAGGGTTACCAACATTCGAAAACCATCCCCTTCCTCCCTTTTCTAGCATTTAATACCATTATTTCAAGGCCGAACGATGGCCGAATGGCAGAGCGCTGCTCTTCGGAACCGGAGTTCGAGGGTTCGAATCCCGCCGCTGGCATGGATGTTTGTAGCCGTTCGGAATCGGCTTTAAACTGTAGGTCCCGGTCTCATTAGCCCTCGTGTGCAAAACAGTAGACCGTAGCGCTCCAAACCAAACCAAACCATTATTTCAAGCCTATTTTCCACGATTAAGAGCAATATTTCAATTTATCACATAATAAATATAATAATATTTCTAGCATTATGACGTCATTCCTTTAACCATCTCATTAAATCCGTTCTTATTTTAAATTACTTAAATATTGTCTGCATTATTTTCATAGGTTTCATCACTGATATTAGATATTACATACATAATTTTCTTTTATGTTTGACTTAAACAATAGATTAGGTACTTACGTGACAATTTTCAATTTAATCGTCGATTATTTTTTGTTGAAAGAAAATTTTATCACCAGTATTAATAACAAACTATCTACCTCCATGGTGTAGTGGAAATGACAGTTTCATTCCTTTACTTCCATTAAAGACTGAGACAAAAAATATTGGGAAGAACTTAACGACAATTTCGACTTAACTAAGAAAACTTTGAATTATCTTTCTAAATGAATTCGACATGATTCTAAACTACATTGACCGCATTGGGAGACTTTAGAGTAGTATGAGGATAAACAAATAACTGAGCGTGTACCAGATAATTCTCATCCAGAAAACTAACCATTTTTTTACCTACCTCGTTGTGTACTTTAGAGTTCTAGAAAATTAAAAATTTTACTGATCCCGTCATATGACGGGTTATATGCTAGTTTGGATAAATAATATAACAGACACTTTTGCTATAGAGGCCACAATAGAGAATTGAGAGCCCAACATCTAAATCTATGAAAGCAGATATGGGGCTCTTGAAAACAGCTGAAAAATGAACTCATTTTAAAGACGTCCGAGGTAGGTGCTCTAAAAATATGGCTAAAAATAAGCAATTCCAGCAAAAGTGAGTATTACTTACAAACATTGAACATTCTACTTCAAGTAAGTGGTTTCTTTAACTCTTTTTATAATTTTCATTTATAACTTTGAAGGCTAACCTTTAAAAAATTGTCAGTTTTTCAGTAATTCGTAAGATTTAAAAATGTAATAAGTATATTTTGCAAATATACTACAGTATTATATACACAATGAAAAGATATCATAATTTAAATTTGAATTATATGTCATGAAACATTGTCTTTTTTTAATTTAAGCAGTCTCTAGTTCAAAGCCAATTTCGCATTCATACTACTTTCCAAAGTTTTCGTACGCAAAATATTGAAATGTGACATAGTATTGAAAAATAAGATATACTTATTTCAGTGTTTACTATTTATAATGACTTTAATTTATTACTCGTGTTCCAAATTGTATAAATCACTCTATACTACCCACAAACTATTCTAAGTACATTTACAGCAGTCTCAAATGGTAAAACTATACATTCAAAAAGTTTAATTATTCTCATTAATACCTAAATCTTGAACAAATTTTAGAAACTTTTCTTAAAATTAAGAACATTAATTTTAGTACTAAACTTTAAACTTTTGTATAAGGATTAATAACAAAACAACTGTGGTTTTACTAGTTGTAAATCTATATTTAGAAATAAATCATTCACTGAAGAAATATCTCTAATTAATCTTAAAAGTTTATTTTAAACAAGCATGTATATAAAATGACATAATAATTGTTATAAAATTGTCTACAATTTGTATAAATTTTAATGCTGATTTGTGTTTTATATTTTTTACAATATTTATTAGGTTATTTTAAACTTTTATTACTGTCGCAAAAGTAATATCAAGCAATTGCTTAAAATAAATCCTACTGAATAGAAAATATTTATATAATTTCATAATCTAAGAATAGAACTTTAGTGAATTTTAAACGTTAAATTGTGCTCAAAACCATTTAATGAACTGCATTTTAAAATCCTTTTGCAATGTTAAAAATAGTAACGTCAATTAATTTTATATTTGTACATTATGCATTTTGTATTACCATACAGAAACACAAATAGTTGTTCGATTTTATTAATTATTGCAAACAATTAAAAATGTTTTATACATTTTAACTACAACATAGTGTCCAAAAAATGTTGTTTAAACAAGATTTTTCTGTTTATAGAAAAAGTAACGTCAATTACTATTCAATACTGTTGTTGTAATGCACTTACAACACAAACACCAGTGTTCTTTCTCAAAGGGGAAACACAGTAAAATATACGCTATAGAACTAAAAGAAAATACCTAATATTTGAACTAAAACATTTATTATGTACAATATTTATTAAGGCATCACTTGATTAAGATTTAACATGACCTGCAATTATTTGGTTTTGCCATTCATCAATACTCTTGAAATAGTATTCCTTATCAAAAGATTAGGAGACCCAGGTAATAATTATGAATATTAATATAAGTTTAACTCCAGTTATTACAGGGTAACAGGCTGGGGTTGCCAACAGGCTGGAAGTTGGTGCGGGCGTTTCGATAATACGCATGCAGGTTCGGGAATAAATTGCTGGCGCGGGCTCTCTGGCTTTCTCAAGGGATCTTGATGTAAAGCCACACTATAATCCCAACAGAGTCCTTTTCCCACTTCCATAACTTTACACTTCGTTTCAACGCCCCTTTTTTTCTCTTTCCCGATGACTTGTTGGTGAATTTTCCCCACATCTGCACTCCTTTCAGGTGTGCAGGTTGACTTATTAAAATGGCCCATTTGATGAAAGTTGATATTATTCCTTAGCTCCCGCTCCCATATCTCACAGCTGCATCTCTGCCTCAGCTTGACCGTTACACCAGTGCCATTCCGTGAGCTATAACTCCTCTTCAGGGGTTCCCACTAAAACTCGAAGTCAACAGCTGCAACTAAATTCTTCTTCGAAATTCAGTCCACAGCTGTGTATGCACGGGCAAACCATCGTGGGAAAGATCATCGGTATAACTGTATTCCGAACAGTCACCGAACGATAACCGAATAGGTAAGTAGGTGGTCTCACAGCACACGAGAACACGTGTTCGTATTTCCCTGTTAACAGGGATATTCAAAGAAGTTCAATTTTTAATAAATCAGATTTAACCCTTTGCATGTCCTGTACATCACTTATAAAATGAACATATAATTTTTTTACAGGATTAATACACGTTGAACTATAATGTTAAACACCTTGGTGTAGTGTATTAAATTTATATTTTTTAAGTAGACGTCCTAAAACATCATTTGTTTAAATAACTACTCCAAATTGAAATGTGATACAGGCCGTAAACAGTCACTTGTTTGCTTTTAGACTTTTAGAATAAATTAGAAAGCTTCAGTTATCCCGATAACTTAACTAGTTTTTCGGAAAATATGGTTTAATACACCAACAAATGCATAGTATTAAATTTTAGAAGATTCTAGATGAGAAGTGAGTTGGTTAAGAGAAAGCACTAAGGTCTACTGATTTTGCTAGGTGAGAAATAAAAAGACCAAAACCCACTCATGAAAGCGGAGTTCGAACATTTACATACACTTATAAACGGAGTGGGATTCGAACTCAAGAAATGCGGTGTGAGAGACAAGTTCATTCGGTCATCATTCATTAAGAGGATAAATTGATAACTTAATTCCTTGCTCTTAAGTGAGACAAATAGGGCTTGAAATTATGGCATTAAAAGCTCTCAAAGAAAGGAAAGGTTGGATTTCGAATGTTTTAAAGACGACAGTATTTTTGCTGTGATATGAAGCCTATTTATACTACTTTATTTTAGAATTTCATCGATAGTTTAGGAGAAAAAAAACTCGCTTTGAATTTTGCTAACCCTAATTCATCAAGAATTCATTCATTCATTCCTTCATTCCCTGCCTCTATTCATTCCAGGTCCAACCACTTCATGAATTCGAGGATAGACGGACAGATAACTCAAGTTATTACTATATAGGGTATAATCATAGCTTTTCTTTGTATGAATTGTAGTGTATTTTATAGTTTTAATCATAAATTTTAAACTAAGCTAGAATCATAAATGTCGTTTTATTATAAATGCGCAGAACCTGTCAATCTATAACATATTTTTTTGGAAATTTGAAACTTTTGAAGGTTTAAGGGTCCTGACACCGCTTAATACAAAAAAGTTCAAATGTCTTCAGTTTTCATTACAGATATGAGCCAACGTAAATTGTACTTACAAAATCATGCAACAAAATTCTTTCATCGACTCTAATTTTGACTACATTCCTGTTCGTGTTATAAATAATAACGTCAATTAAACGCGATACAGTATTCCAGAAAACATCGATAAAAAAAAACGGGAATAAATGAAAAAACTGCAGAGCGAATCATCACTCTTCGAGCTCATCCATAAATCAATAAATGCATCTAACCGTCACCATACTCTTATGGAATAAACAAGCAAATTTTCGATAAACCTATTAGTTTTCCGGAGTCGGTGAAACATGGAGTTTATTGACGGGTAATGATTAAGAAGGGGGAGAAAAGTTTTCAAAGAATAACAATCCCACGTGGATCATCGGAGTTATATTAAGAAAACAAATCGGGATGGGTGTTGTTAGAATGATGAAAAACAAGAAAACTTTAATTGGAATGTCTTGTTTGTTTTCATTTGCAATGAGAGAAATTTATACTTTTTTAAATGAGGGTGGTGGAAATATATAAACTATCGTTGAAGATTGGTTGCGAATAGTACTATGGACAACTTTTCACAAAACAGAAGTTAATTACACAATTATTTGTGTTTGAAACTTATTCCAGGGCACCGTGGTTGGTCAGTCGACCACTGCAATGATTTCGGAAGCAGAAAATTGCGAATTCGGGGCTCGAGCAGACCTAAGACCTGCCGTTTTCTTTGTCGTGAGGCAATTTAGATCCTTTTAATTAATGTAATTAATATAAATTCGAGGCGCATCCAGAAAATAAGGTTACCGATGTTTTAACCTTTAAAGTAAACGTAATTAGCCGTGTCAATAGCGCGTGCGTAACAGATCCATGACGTATTAATCATATGCCAGCTGGACAAGTCCCGATTCGTGCCAGTAACGAGGTAGCAGTGGTCAGAAACGGAAACTCTAATTCCTTCTCCCTCCGCCTGCAAGGTTCGCTCGGTGATCTTGAATGCACAAAGCATCGCGTCAATTGAAATTCCTCATCAGATCTGTCAGGTTATGAGCCGAAACTGACACTCAATTGATATTAAGCTTTTTCGAACCCACCAAGTATCGACCTTAATCACTAAATCCCGAAACCAATATTCGTCGTTCTGTTCAAATTTGACGTACTACTCCAAGTAAATTCAATTTATCCATTTTAATGAAAATGCTTTTCATTTTGAAAAAAAAATCTAATCTTTAATTTATTTTATTCCTAGAACACTATCATGTTTTTATGGAACGTTGTTACTACTGTTACGTCTGCAAGACTGCTTTTCAAAATTTATCTTAACCCTTTTGACAGTTTCATTTTTTTCCAGAATTCGGTCAAAAAAAATGTCACAATTTTTTATTACATTTTTTTTTGCTCATTTTACATTTTTAAGTAAAGATATGTTATTAAAATTAACATTTCTAATATTTTAAAGCATTTATTACAACTTTTTTTTTCTGTGAAAGCATCATTGAACTGGAGTTTACCTTTAGTCTCGTCGATATCCAAGTTAATTTTTTGAATTCCAGCGAAAGCCAATCTAGGAGGCGGATCCGAAGGATTATCGCAATTATTTTCAAAAAATTGTCTTGCTCGACTGATTCCATCTGTACTACTATCACAGTCACTACTATCCAGGTTATCTAGTCAACTTTCGCTACTATCATTTACAGATAATTCAGTTTCTGATTCGGAGTCACAGTTCGATTCGCAAGAAATTAACTCCATACGCTCTGAATTATCCATTATTTAAAAGTAAAAATATATTATTCAACTCTTACACCAATAAAATGATTAGGCGGTTGGTAAAATATAATCAGAAAGCTATACACTGAAAGATAACAATTAGTCTTCTGATACAAAATATGCTAAAAAAACCGCGCTTTTGAACCAATCAGAGTAGAAAATACATTAAACTGCAAACTATCCTTTACTGGACATCTATGCGAATAATTTGTTACCAAAATTGGAAAAAATACGGCCGAAACAGGGCCGAAATAGAAATCAGATTGCCCGTACGCCGTACGGGCAAATTAATAAAGGCCCGAAAGCTGTGCCCGTACGGCGTACGGGCAGAACAGGGAAGGGGTTAAACAAAATCCATCAATACCATTGCTCTTATTTAATAAAAATATTTTTGGCACATTAAATCTATTTTCATCTTTTAACGTTTTATTACTTTAAATACTGTTCAGCAATACATTCTATGGTTAAATATATTGCAGAACATATTATTTCGTTGAAAATGAATCTTAAAAGAAATAATTCATGTGTTCCAAAATGCCGTTATTCCATTTGGTGGAGTAAGACAAGACTGACAAGGTTACGCAATCATCAAATATTCAAACATGCAGCAGGCAGTCCATTAGAAGCCAACGAAAGAATATTTAATGCTTAGATTACAAATTTAGCTTCCGAGTCATCAGGAAGAAAGGGTCTGAAGTTTAGGTATTTTGTTTATATCTATACCTAATTAAATTATCATTATTTTCTGGGAGAGATCCCACTGATTCCGGCAAATTAATTTATGATTTTCGGAAACATTATTACGTACACAAACTGTGTAGGAAATCAATAGCGGCTATATTATCTGATTTAGAATTAGAGAACACATTAAATGGCATGAAAGTAAGGATTTATGCGTTTCAAAAATATACTGTAATAAAAATGAGTTGATTGTGTAAAATACAGAAGAACATTTTTGAAATTTATACGATTTTATGCAAATTGGTGATAATCAAAAGAGACGAGCTATTTAGTCAAAATGGTCGAACAAAGACCAAATATGTAGGCCATTGGGTTTCGGTACTGAAGTAAGTACACGAGTATAAATACAATGCTGGCATGGATACTTATGTCTCTTTGTTGACCTCGGCTTTAAGATATAGGTCTCGAGCTCATGAGGTCGAAAGGTGGTGCGCTGTTTTTGAGTAATGAAGTTCGTGAGTTCAAATATTACTGCTGGCAAGAAGATTCGTAGCTATTAGGAATTGATATTAAGAAGTTGAACTCATTTGCCCTCTTGTAGCAAAAAGTAGACCATATCACTTCAAACCATATCAAATATAACGAAATTATCCCTCGTATAGCAAATAATATTAGACAGTAGCGCCCCACATTACATTAAGTTAAACCAAAAGATAATTTACATATAGTCCGATATTCATGGACTGAAACGATAACGATGAACTGCCACAATAGCTATAGCCAAATCTACAATATCGAATTCAGTACCTGAGTTAGTATCGCATTGCAGGAGAAATGTTTTAAGAATTCCATATTGCATTGAATATGCATTGTTCTAAATTACCTTTAATATACGATTTTTTCTTTGGTTGCAGAACACCCACTTCACTAGTTTTACTTTCGAAAAAATTACTTTTTACAGCTTGAAAAAAAAACTTCATACTAATTACTTAGTGGGTTCAAATGACCTGAAATGATACTATCTGATAGTCAAAATTCTTTCATTTAACTACCATTTTTTCCCGATGTTCGTTAATGGGAATTGTTTTAAAATGTTTGGACACACTATTTTCTCATAAAATTTGATTTTCATTGATATATATCCCCATAAATAAAATTTTGATTTGGTTTCGTTTGGTTTGGAGAGCTGTGTCTACTACTACTAAGCTCACGAGGGATAATGAGACCGGTAACAACTGCTTAAAATTAATTCTGCAAGGCTACGAACATCCATACCAGCAGTGGGATTCAAATCCGCGAACTCCGAAACAGAAGAACAGCCGTCGAGAGTTCGGTCATCGTCTGGTAAATAAAATTATGCATAGTGAGTGTTATTTAATTATTACTTATTGTTATTGTGCTTGTGTTGTATTATTGTATTATTATTGTTTGTGTTTTCATTGCTTGTTATATTGTATTGTTCTTTAATTATTACTTATAGTATTGTATTGTACTGTATTGTTATTTATATATTACTTATATATTGTACTGCATTGTATTGTTATTTAATTACTTATAGTATTGTATTGTATTGCATTGTTATTTATATATTACTTATATAGTGTACTGTATTGTTGTTTATTTTTTATTGTAATTGTGTTCTTTTCTTAATTCGAGATCTATTTGTACAAACTCAATCTTCAAAAAACTCTCAGACTTCACTCAAGAAATGCCGACCTTTTTGCAAATTTACTTAATTATATTTTTCGTCTTATAAAAAATAAATTTGCAATTTACCAGATTAAATTATTTCTTTATTTAAAAAAAATCTAATGCAACCCCGTCCATCCAAAATTTTGGAAAATTGGTGCTAACACGCCATCCATACATAACGCATTATTGCTGAAAAATATTGAACATCCTTTAGCTACTAAATTTCAAACATTCCTCTGCTATATGCGTCTAACTGCATTAAATTACTCCTCTAATCAAAAAAGATATTAGTGTCTACTTTCTTTCTTTAAAAGTCTGATATTAGTCTACAATGCCAAAAAACAAATTCGTAATATATAAAAAAAATTATGGCATGCATTTTAATACCTTATGTCCAAAAGGTTACAGCGAGGATTCTCGTTTTAATGCTTTTATCATTTCACCTCTAACAACACATAATTTACATTCTTAATCCTATTTTGTTTCATTATGGTGTATTTTCGAATATTAAGTACTTCCGTGTGTCATATTTAATGTCGCATAACATTACTATTTTATTATAATGGTCGTATTACATTAGTCTTATTATTCAACACCCAATTCCTTAGAAACTGTTTTTTCATATTGCAAATAATGCAGTACTGATAAAATCAGAATCCATCTCAACATTAAATCGCGCAGAATGATTTGGGATGGCATTAAAGTTTTTAGTTTAGTTTAGTTTATGATGTCAGTTTCAGTATTAAGTCTGGGTGTACGATTCAAATGGACCCTGCACTAATTCAAAAAATAAATAAATAAAATTTTTTATTATTGTATGCTTTTCGACCTTTCAACCTGGAAGGTTCATTTGGAACGTTGCAGTTCAACTTTTCGTCTCACAAGGGCTAATGAGATCGGTATCTACTGCTTAAAGCCAATCCAAATATCATGAGCATCTATGACATCAGCGATTTTCGAACCCATTCACTCCGGTGCAGTTCCTTATAATACGACCCTCTTCTAAATACTTACAACGAGAAATTAGGTTATAGTTTTACAAAACTCTTTTATGTTTTATCTAGTAAATATAAATTGTTGTGAAAATGTCCTTTTTCAGGAGTGTGTTATCACATGACTTTTCTTCACACTCGAGAGAGCATAAGACATCAGCTTTCTCACGATTGTTACAACGTTGTTGTACGTAGTTGAAAAAGCATTTTTATTTAGTTTTCTAAATTTTCTACTTGAATGGTATCATTGCCAACGAAGTATTTAACATATATAACAAGTTTTTAAAAATAAATCTCCTCGGAAACCAGAAATTGGTAGAGAAATCAGCAAACTCGATCAAAAAGTCAGATTCTTTTTCGGTGAAAGGCAGTAAAATGCTAAAAAGGGCGTTTTATTTCTTTCAAAAGGAAGAAATTTCGTCTGTGGTATAAAGAAAGGGACAGATTCAAGGTTATTTAGAAGAGGTCTTCCAATTGAAACCTTTAAGATGTGAAAAGTTAGTAAAAAAGAAATCTAATGCCAAAATGAATAATAAATAAAGACAAATGTTAGATGATTATCAGGTTAATTCCGTAAAGGAAATAGAACATAACTCACAAGTTATCAAAGAATAGTATTTATATACTTAAAAAAGGTTTTATTGTTACCATAATCATCAAGCAATGTATTTCATTTCGCTGATACGATCTTTTGTATTCTATAAAAACTAGGGAAATCTGTAGTTGTTTATCCGGGATACGTATGTAGAAATTAATTGAAATTTAATTATAAATAGCTTTGGGAGCTAAATATTACAAATCTAGAGGATTTTAAATAAGCACCTAGAAAACAAAATTGTTCTAGATGCGTTTTTAAGTTCGTTTAAAATGCAAGATTGGAAAGTGGGACTTAAATTGAAACTTAAATCGTTCACTGTTTTAAATTGAAGTCAGATAGCAAAATTTGTTGAATATATGTAATGACTGCTGCTTTTGAAACAGTGTAGTGCATTTCAACTTAAAATTGTATTTCTAACTGTAACTGCGAGCCAATTGGGATTCAGTTTAATAACTCTCGAATTGCAGGTAAAATGAAAAGAGGGAGCAAATCTGAGATTTAAGAACATTCTTTTAGATATTGAAGTGGAATAGTATGACAGACATCGAACTGTGTTCCTACATTTTTTTCTTTGGAAATTAATATTGCTAAGAACATTTATAGGAAACATTTAAATATATTTTTATTAAAAGATTTAATTATCACATCTTGTTGAGTTGCAAAAAGACACAATTTATTGCAATCAAACACATTTTTTAACTGACTAAGAACTGCTATAACGGTTGAATGTTCAGTACTGACTTGACACTGACATTGCATTAGTTTATATAGCACCGTGAAATATTCCTAAATATTATGCAGAAAACGTAAAGAACATTCTAAACTCTTTGAGATAACAAATTATAATACATTTCAATAAATTAGGTCCAATGTCTCTTTAATAGATTTCTGCCATCTGCATTTTCCTGTAGTCAGTCTTGAAACCACACTCTCAGAAGTACAGCTATATGCATTAACAACTCGGTGACTGTATTTTGCGTGAATTCTAAAAGCCTAATTTCAGAGCATAGGATGTGAACAATATGACTGCTCGTTGAACAAAACCTGAACATGGACAATATTAAAAAATTTTAGTAAAAAAAAAAAATTTTTTTTTTGAAGAATCTTGTAATTTATTTTATGTAAGCAATATATTTCTGTGAAAGTATTTGCAATTTCAAGATAAAATAAATCCTTATTATTTCCAAAGTTATTTATTATGATTTTTAAAGAAATATTTTTGAAAATATTCCATGTGCATTCCTTTGACGTATCACAAGATTGTATATTTTCGAAGGATAACTTGGAGTTTAGAATAAAATTTAGTAGTGAAAGTTAAATAAAGTAAGCAATCATTCGCTATAAATGCAAATAGAAATACAATAATTTTTTAAAAACATAATTTTTTTCCTGTATAAAATATAGTAATACTTTAAATTAAAAAAAATATGGATTATTTTTTCTGTTTGAAATATATTATCTAAACTTAATTTTATACTCTACAAGGTTTATTGTAGATAAATTACAATGTATATAATGGTTAGAGATGCGTCCGAAATGTTTCATATACTTCTAAAATTCTAAAGCTATTCACTTTTCTATAATTGAAACTAATCATTTAAAAATTCTTTGAAACAGATATTAGTTATAACTAAATCATCTGTTGTTTTAATAATTATATTAGTTTTACAATGATGGATGTTTGAACGCCCTCTTTGATTTTTATTCTTAGTTATATTTCGCAATTACTTTGAAGTATCGAATTTTCTGTATGTCTACTGTAGCCTTACATAATCTTAAATAAAATTTACGTCCATAATAGGAGTTTTTATACGTAGAAAATGTCTACCATTCTAAACATTTCCATAGCATTTAGAGTTATTGCATTTACCTATTTCAGATATCCTCATATACCTTAAATATTGTCTCCAAAACCATTTAAATCACAAATTATTATAGGTTATTCAAAACCAATAAACCTTAACGTGGGGGAGTTTTAAGATATCTAAATATTTATCCTTATATATTTCTTCTTATGCCGACTAGAAACACATTTAGTTTGAAAATAGAATCTGTTTTCCCTTTCAAATCAGAATTTTCTAGATTTCTTTCGATAGAGCTCTGTACGATATAAAGACTAATAAATGCTCTCAAAATATTGGTACACCTTGAAGCACATTTCGACCAAATGGCTTTTTTTTCTGCTCAACTAGAAGGCCATTTTTTATTAGTATTCTATATTTCTTCCGTTGTTGAACAAATCGTTTATTGCGTTTAAGGCTTTATCATAAGTCAACCGGTATGTTTTGTAAGCAATGGATTCAGTTTAGGATTATTTTTACAGAAAACGCTGGGAAAGGTTTAAGGCAAATGGCTCGAACGTCAAAGTCATAATCGCAATTGAAAGATTTTTTCCCTTTCCATCAGGCTTGGTGATTCTATAATACAGATTGTTTTCTTGTGATAAAATAATTGAAATCTTTTAAATAATCTATAATTCAAATTGCATAGTTTAAAGGCATTTTATAATTTTTGCTTATCTTGGACAAGGCTGACTTTAATTATTTGATTTTATCTATTTTTTGGTAAAGAACTTTCATTTTTTAACTTTCTTCCCCCAATTATCCTCATGCTTTTTTCTATTCCATTGCTACTAGTAATAGCGTCATTGTATTGTAACGATGCGTTACATGACCCTAGAGAAAGAAGAACGGAAGGTGACTTTTCGCAGAGCACAATTACTGTTAGCGGAAGGAAGAAACGGGTGGTCCTAACAATACACGTTTGTGTTTTAGGTCCCGTCAACAAACCCACGACTCACGTTTAAATGGACGTAATTGAAAACTGTCCGTGAGCTGGAGCCAGGGCGTCTGAGCCATTGTAAAGGCTATTTGAGTGAAAAGACTCGGGTAATGATTATTAATAGAGCGACGCTGTAGTGACCGTTAGCGGTACCGAAAAAGGAATTCAAGTGGTTTGGATCGGTTTATATAAAGACGACTTTTCGGCCACATCTGGAAGCGTATCAGCTGATCCAGACGGAAAGTGACAGCAAGATTGCGTCATCCTGGTTCTGGAAGGTTCCGGAAGAATCCTGAAATTCCTGGAATCGGGATCCCTATAGAAGAAGATTGGATGAACCAAGAAGGAGTCTATTTCTCGAGAGTTACTTTGGGTGCTGTTTTGTGGAGCTCGAGAGGAGTCCACTCGTCTCTCCGATTTCCGGAGTTTGCTTGTTTTAGAGACCGACAGCGTCTCTGCTTTGCTATGAAGTCGACTTTTGACTTTGGGATATCATTTCCGTTATCTTAATATTTTTTTTACTTCGTGCATAGAAGTAAATCATTGAGAGTGCCTCTTACTCTCATATTTGGATCGTCTTGCATCCTGAGTTTCCTCAACGAACTCTAGCATGATACGCACTCTGAGCATTTGAACCTTAGTGTGGAAGCTGGCTGTACTGATCGACAACAGGAGGTTGTAAAGTCAGCGTTTCTCACCGGCACTAATTAGCGAACTGTTCCAGTGATTTAGAAGAATTAGCATCACTGTACCCACTCATTGTAATTGTGTGAATGTTATCTCAGCACGAGATACCAGAAGATTTAGAATCTACTGAACCTGTACATAGCTACACATAATTTATTCACCTGAATAAAATGTTTAATCCAGCGTAAACGTTTGTCCAGCCTGCGTCATTGACGGCTTCGCTTACCCCCTACTCTAGGACGTCACAGTATGCACAAATTAAAGTATTTTACATGTTATTTCAATTACATACGAAATATTTTTATTGGGTCTAAGATCTCATCGAATTATCTTACAAATACTTTTGTAATTTAAACTTTTCGAAAACTGTTGGTTGAGCATAAGTATAAATTACGAAATACCTCCCAATTCCTTCTTAAATTTATATAAAAAGTAAGTTTTAATCTAATCAATTGCGTTATTTGTTTAATCGCATTTAGTCGTAAACTGCTCAACTATTTCTTAAGTTATAAGAAAAGTAAATTTTAATTAAATGCTGCACTTTTGGTCACTCTGAGTTGTTTTATTGCTGAAATTCTTCGGTTATGTATTAAAAAATTAAATGATATATTTTATAATCCTAATATATAAATAAGTAGATAAAACTCACATATATAATATACAACAATATTTTACTAATTGGTAAAATTAAATATTATGGTACGGGGTATGTTGAACTATGTTTATCTTATAAAGCTGGTGGTGGTACAGAAAAAAATTTAACGCCCCTGTGAGTGAGTGTGTAAAAGAATTTTTTTCTACTGTACGTTTCAATGAAGTGTTTTTATAAAATACTATTTTAGAAATATTTCCAAAATTCAAGCCCAAGATTTTGTAAAATAACTCTGTATTTAACCAACTGCAGCAACAATATTAATATTTGAAAATATATATCAGATTTTAATATACTTTAAATTTTGTTTCAATTCATAGGTGGGTTTTTGTTCTTTAAAATTGTAGAAAAATGATATCTATCTCGATGTTTCGTTTCATTCACGTCTTATAAGCGAAATCATTACAATAGTTACGAATACTTCAAGACTGTCGAATCGTTGCATAAAGGAAACGACGTATATAACTGAGATGTGTATAAACAGCAATTTACTGCAATATTCCTTTGTTCAACTTAGTGCCTGTCATCAATGATAGTCCGGTTGTTTTCCAGGTATCTGTAGAACGTTTCAATCGGAAGTTCCCTTTGAGACTAGATAGCGAAGCAGAGAAGAGCGTGATAAATACGTGATACGTTTAGTAGATCACCTATTGTCTGTGAGATTCCAACCAATTCAGTATTATCGAACATACAGTACTTGCGAATTAAACTCATTTCACAATAGCCTCGAAACTGGTCTATTATATGAGCTTTCTCGAGCATTTCTCGATCAACGTCTATGTGAAACTGATTGTAAGAATCTATATAACAGATGATTTAGTTGGGTTTGGTTTGAGAGCTACAGTCTACTATTTTGCTACACGACGGATAATGAGACCGAGGCCTACTGCTTAAAGGTCCTACTCATTTGTTCTTTTGTAGCAAAACAACAGGCCATCGAGCTCCAAACCAAACAGAATTTCAATAAGTCTACGAAAAGGCATCTCAATTTACGTTTGTAGTCTTATTTTGATTTTATCGAAGCTAGATATGGCTGTAAAATTCTTCTGTTCTACAAATCCATTTGCTTAAAAAATATCAAAATTTATTGCTGGGGGTCATTATAGCTGGGGATTCATTTAGAGCTGCTAAAATGGACATCTTTACTAGTCAACGACAGATTAAAGAAAGACACAAAAATCACTTTACTCTAACAGAGGTGCACCCAAAAGAAAAGACAGAAATAATTTTCCAAGGGACAAGAAACTTACTCAGCGACCTAACACGGAACCATTTGACAGCGACAGCTGGAAAACGTGTTGAATAGACAGAAAATTTACATGTATAGGGTAGAAAACTTTGGGAAATGTATAGGAAGAAATTTCAAGTCGAGAACACTCCTTTGATGAAGCCATTGAGAGGCTGGGAAAAAAGATTTTAAGGAATGAGAATGGGAGGAGGTTTTTAAGGAAATATTAAAGTTAATAATCTTGATATATTACATACATATAGACCGTAGCACTCCAAACCGAACTTGGCCATATATATTCATACTTCTGTGTAAGCATCTACTTCTACACACATATATGTATGTGTTCATACGCATTCATACAGGCATACATATACACATGAACGTATATATATTTAAACAGTTAGGCATGAATATTCCCAACAGTCTCCGACACATTCATACGTATGCGCATTTAAACATAGAGATAAAAAGACACAAGCATCGACTATACAAGCTTGCATTGCCACATACATAATACTACTGGAACGAAAATGTATACATGTGATAAAGTAATACATTATTAAAAACGCTCTCTTTCGTGCAAATGGGTGTATACATTAGCACGTAAAGACATGCGTACTTAAGAGTATTAGAGTGGGAGAAAGTACCTTGCGAGTTTATTTAAAAGAGGATTAATGTAAAAGCTCTCTTACTAGTGCACCCTGGAGGTTCGTCTGATCCATCTGGACAGTTGCTAATGCCGTCGCAGAATCTGTTCAGGTTAATGCACTTTAAGCCCTGCTCTAATCCGAGGCAGCTCCATTCTCCGGTCCCGCAGCGACCCCTATTGGGTCCCATTAGGAGCACCGAGTGCACGATACTAATGAAGATGGCGGCAATCTTAATCGTTATCGAAATTCGTGACATCCATCCAAGATCTGCTTATCATAAAGTATTAGAGAAATGGGATTTTCTTTCGCAGTTCCATATATATGCACTCAGGCGTGGCTCTTAAGACGTTATTCACAGGTTTATTCTTTGCTTTAGAAGTTGCATCTTGTTTCTATAAAAATATAGATTCTCCAGTACCAGAATTCCTTTTGTTTCATTGCATTATCACGTGATTTTTTGTTTCCATATTTTAAATTTATTACTAGAATTTCTGTTTATATAGTTTACAATAGCATAATTATAGTTTTGGAGATAGATTCTTCCATATAATTTCATATAAAAGGTTCAACAGTTGATGGAATTTTACATCATATTTCCATTCTTTTTTATAAAGTATTCGGCATTTACATAGGGGGAAAACAATTCAAGTTTTTTATGTAAATGTTTAAGCAAACTATTCCAGCTTTTTTACTTTTATACCGTTTACCAATACCTAATTCTTTTGGTATTATAGGATGAAAAGTTTAATCAAATCATTTTACATCATGTATATATTTCTTCAGATCATTTTTAAAGAGTTACTCTTTACTGAAATATCACCGTCAGCTATTTTGTATTTGACGAAATACTCATGCCGAAATTCCAAATACGGAAATATATGATCACACATATCACACCTGAATTTTGTGATGTAATTATTAATTACGTTTCGTATTGACTTCATTCAAAATAATTAATAATTTCTCCGTTGTTTAAAAATGTTTGTAAATAACAACAATATTTAAATATTCAGCGAAATAAACAATTCTCCTCATGCTCAAAATTATCTCGTGAGGAAAAACATTGTTCTCACTTTAATATTTCATTTCTCGCTGTATAATTAATATCACTGTCTCAACTATTGTTTAAATATTTATTCAGATAAAAATCTTCTTTTCATATAGTGGAATGCAAAATAAGTTATTCATAATGCAAAAATTATGGTAGTCCTAGACAATTTACTTCTTTAACGGTATTCACATTTTTAAACCACTTTTTACTAATGAAAAAGAAATTGCACATAACCATTTAATTAACAGCTTTACGTTGGTGTATTTCCCCTTTTGGAAAATGTGACTCTTTTGTTAAATTGCACTTGGAGTCTTCTTGCATAAAATTTCAACATTTACTGTATTAAATTTTTATCATTTTTTACTCTTATGCATAAGATATTTACTTCATGTTTCTTCACTTGAATTATACTTCTGCTTTACCTCTTATTATGTTATATATTTATATATTAATGCATTTAACTTCAAAATAACTAAGAATTACAATCTTGTTTAGGAAGAAAATGTTTATTTAATTAGTGCAATGCTAATTCATTTTTTAAAAGGTCTTTAATAACTTTCTTTTTAACACTGCGATGCTTCCAGAAAAATCTTCTTTTTTAATTTAATTTATTTATGCTTTTTAATGGTTGAACTCGTTCATCAAAAACTGCAAACTAATTAATATATTTATGATGTTTAAATAGTGTAATGGTAAGAAATATGAATATTTAAAAGTGAGAAGGGTTTATGTAGAAGGTAGAAAAATTTTACGATGTTTAAGAAAGCGTTCGTAATAAAAAATATTTTATGCTACTTGAATTATTTTTAATAAAAGACGCGAAGCAAAAGGTTTTTTTCCTTGAAAGCTACACATTTAAAAATGTATTTACAATAAAGGAAAGTATTTTGCAAAAAAAGGTAAGAATGCTTTTGAGATGGATAAAATGTGATTTACATTAAAAGTTTTATCCTATATTACTTGATTGAATAGAAATTTTTTTCTGTGTTTACTATATTTGTTTATTAATAAGAGTTTAAGTTCCTACTCAGTGACAATACCTTGAAAGCAGCAAATATTTACTCTATGTGCGGTAGGCTATCAAAAACGTGTTTCAAAATAGTGTATAATATTTTAGAGTACTTATTATCGACTGTATTTACTTGTAATTAATGCTAAAATACTTAAGGAAAATAAACGTGAAAGGTTGGTTTAAAATTAGATACAAGTTTATTGGTAAATATGTTTACTAAACAACAAATTTTGTTTTGAATTTATAATTTTAAACATATCAACATAAGTAACCAATTTTCACTGTAAAAAAGAAAAAAATGATTCTTGTTGAAATTGTAATGCATATTTAAAAATTAAAAAAAATTATGTGAAATACATTATATGCAATTGTAGTAAAACTTCCTTTAATTACAACAGTTTTATACTCCTGTAATTAAGTGATGAAATGTTATAGTTCATTTCAATTATTCATTTCAAGTAGTATAATGTTAAATTAATCTATATTTAAAATTTCTTTTTGGTTTATAATTAAAGTCATCATAGTGTTATTAAACTTCGAGAGACAAACCTGTTTAAAAATATCAATTGTTTTAAAAATAAAAATGTCATTCTGATATTTAATAATGACTATAAAATAATGTCAAGTTTAAAATTAAACGCTATTAGTATTTAAATTTAAAAGACTCTTAATGTGTTTGGTACAGACTTCTAGAACTTTTTTTAATGAGTTATATTGCGAAGAAATTATAAGTTCTTGTTTTACTAAAATTGTAACTCAAATTCATAAAATCAGTTTCATTTTAAAATCTTTTTCTCGACGATTCCATTTTAAAGAACTCTCAAAGTCTTCGAATTACGTATCATATTCACTTATTTCCTTTTTTCTTTTGAAAAACTTAATTCGAAGTCTTTAAAAATCATTCCCATTTCTTTGAGTATGGCATCATTTAAGACGCTATTAGTTCTCAAGCATTCTGTTCCGGCCAAAGAAAGCTTTGTTTCTTGCGAACAACCCTTGAGAATGGATCCATATGGTTCCACTCGAACACGTACTCAGAATCAATAACCAGAAATAAAGAGTCAAATTTCGAAACAGACGGTGAGAATCTTCGATAGAGGGCGCTGCACTATTAAAGAAAAAATGTTTAATATATGGATAGCTGATTTCCCTTTATGCGTCCGCTTCTTTGACTGGGTGAGCTCCTTCCGTAATCTGTGAGCTTTTTCCACGAGAAGAAAGTGCTCTAATCTGTTCCTTATTAGATTTTTTTTTCTCCTTTCGCGCACAAAAGTATTTCTTCGAAAGAACGGAGGAAAAGTTAGATATTGATAATGTGTTTATCTTCCTCAGATGCAGAATCCTCGAATCTAAGCTGTCACGTTCCGACCTAATAAAAGAAAAGATTAATTTACATTAAGTACATCCACGAAATAAAACGAACATATATGAATTTGACATATCAAACTTACTTATAACTATATATTAATATATATCTCATTTAAATCTTTAATTTATGTAATATATAGATATATATATCGTATTGTAAAATTATATATATATATATATATATATACGGGTGTATTTAATAAATACTAAGGTTTTATTTATGTAATATATATATATATATATATATAATATATATATATATATATATATATATATATATATATATATATATATATATATATATATATATATATATATATATATATACATATATAAACGACTGGACTGATTATGATGAAATTTTGTGTATGTAATTTAGTTGATTCGTGAATGGTTTAGATTCGCAATTGGATCTGATAGAAAATGTTGTTTTTTAATTAAAATACCAGAACCCTTCTCTGCCAACGTATCTGTGGCGTAGTGGTCGGTGCATGTCGCTTCAATATGAGAAGTCCCAGGATCGAATCCCCGTACAGGAGATGCGAGAATTATAATTTGCTCTAATCCGTTTGTGATAACCATACGCGTGGTACCGTCAAGTATTTTAAAAATATTTTTTACTTGCGGTAAGTCTTTTTTTTAACAAAATAGTCTAATTTATAATTTATTTAAAAACATTTTACAATATTTTGATTTACAACGTTAAACAGGACAACGTGTGTAGGGTCGTTTAGTACATATATATATATATATATATATATATATATATATATATATATATATATATATATATATATATATATATATATATATATATATATATATATATATATATATAGAGAGAGAGAGAGAGAGAGAGAGAGAGAGAGTACAAATAAATATTTATATATGTATGTCTGTGTATTGATATTTTAACCTAAAACAAAATACCTTAATCATAATTGTATTGTAAAATAAATTTCTAGTGATTATATCCCTTAATTCTATATCTCGCAATTATTAGCGAAACTATTTTGTTCTCCCCTTCTTATTCCTGAAAACTGGAAATTTCACATACACTAAAAGTAATTCCTGACTGCCTCAACTATCCTTATTTAACTGCTTTCTGAAACTTATTTTAGCTTCACCCACACCATAAGATTGTTATTTATTAACACGCGGACTATCTGGCATAGATATCTATTTGACGGCATGTACACGATTTTCGTCACAGAAATCCTAAAAACCAGACGAAAAAAAAATTACATTTTTATTTCTAAATTTTTGGCTTTTTTCCTATATATATATAAATCAGAGATTTGTCTCATTATAAAGGAAATATATTTCGTTTTGAATACATTGTTTGAATCCATCGCATCCGAGTGGGAAAACACAAAGAAAATCTTTTATCAAAATGAACAGAGTTGAGTTTCGAACTTATGTCGATAAAACACATACATTTTGGTTATATAGTTGCATGGACCGACCAATCAGAAGTTTTAATTGCTAGTCACAAAAGGATGCCAATGATATAGTTTAAAGGAATGAGTTGTTTTAAAGCACATTGCGATTCGAAGTCGTCAATTTAATAAGAAAAACAAAGTTATTCACCAAGATTGCTAGAAAAAGAATCACCAGAAAATTATTTTAAAATAGACATAATTACGTTAGTTAATTTTTTAGATTGAAAATATCATGTTATACACACACACGCACACACACACACACACACACACACACACACACACACACACATATATATATATATATATATATATATATATACGTTACTGTTCACTATTACAATACAACCACTAGCACATTTCAATCTAAAAATTCACATAAAAAATAAATAAAAATTCAACTTCTTCCTTAATTCTTTCAATTCTTTATATTTTCAATGAAAAAGCAGAAAATACATAAAAGGAACTTTAAGCATCGTCAGCATGCTTACTATCTTTAAAGAACCCAATTTTTACTATTTTCATAAGTTTGCATTAGAATAAAGGATAACAGATTCGAATTTTTATGTTTACCTAGAATTTTTCGAAGAAAATGTAATAACTTGTTTACTTTAACTTTAGATGTATTTTCACTCTATTCCTTCATGTACATAAATGTATTTTGTCTACAGTATATTAAATGTAAAAATTATGTTTTTTTATATTTTTAATATCCAAACATTAACATTTCATTACCCTTTTAATGATATTTGAATAACTTTGTTGATCCAAATTGGGGTTTTATATAGATTTAAATTATATAATATTTAAATAAATTGATCGATAACTCTTTGTATAATATTGATGAATATAAAACTATAACGTTTATAAAACTATAACGTCATATAAAACTATAACGTTTTAAAAAGTGGTTTAATATCAATAATACTAAATTATTACATTTGTATATAACAAAAATAATTACCTTAAGCCTTTATAAAATATTCAGATACATGCATTCCATTTAAAACGATATGAATATTTAACTAATATACTAGTTGATAATATAAAAATTTTTTTTAAGTTCTAATTAATAAATATATAATTACTATATTAAGTGATACTATAAACACAAAGCTTGAACAATACTGGAATATCTTATGTTACGAATTAAAACGGTATGGGTTTTAGAAATAGTTTTAATTAATAATATTAAATTCTATTGTAATTGTCAATGTAGTAAATTTAATTGTACTAAACCTTTGTACAATCATGAGGCATTTATTTAATTAAAAACGGTAATGTTTAAGAGAAAAATGTTTAATTTATATAACATATAATTATTGTATCATTTAATAAATCGTAAAATTAACTATTTGTAAAGATATATAAACGTCCAATTTAAATTTATATGAATACATAATTATATTATTTGATAAATTAATAAAATTACTGTATTCAAACTTTGTACTTTACTGAGATATATAATTAACAAGATATGAATATTTAATTAATGTAATATTTATGCAGTCATACGACTGTTAAATAGACAAATAATTGGCTTTTTCAGAAAAAATGTATGTGAAAAGCAAAGAAATTCATATCTGAACATTTTAAAACAACCCGCTTAAAAAAATGTTCAATATCGAGAGAAGTTATGATTGAAAACGTGTCAGCTGTGTACTATAAACAAATTTAACTTAGAAAAATTCAACTTCATTTTTATCAAAATGTATTCATTTTACTGTAATGCTCATGTTATCTTAAAAAGTTTTCAACATTTTTAGATGAAATTTTTACAAGTTGTATACATTATTTTTTTTCTCTAATGTGAACAACGGATGAAATTCGAGCCCATTTCTAGATTCTAGATCATAGATTTCTGGATTCTAAATTTTCTTGTATATTTCCACAAAATTTTTCTTTTTGCAATGATAAATTTTTAATTTTACAGGATAAGAAATTCACTTTATAAAAATATTTTTTTTTAAAATTATATACGTATTTGAAATGCATTTAAATGTAGATTCTAATTAATTTTGAGATAGTGTAGTACTTTTTAAAACAATAATTTTGTGTTAAACTGAATTATATTTTTAGTAATCCTGTGCATTAGACTCGATAGTATTTTTGTTAGTAACAAAGTGTCTCCTATTTACAATTTTCAAACAAAATTTTTTTATGTTCAATAAATGAGTGAGATATGTATGTAAAAATAATAATTTTTTCTGTGTTAAAAAAATTATGTTTTTAAACATGATAGTGTTCAAGGTATGAGAAGCCAAAAATGATAATTTTTTATATTTAATTATATGATAGGATTTTCTTAATTTGAACAATAGTGAGAGACATAATTTCCATTTATCACGATAAAGCTTATAAAACAAGTTTGATTTGTGTAATATTTAATAATTATGATATTTGTTTATAAAATTTTATTTTGTAAATACTGTTTTGTAAAATGCTTTTATATGCATCCCGTTTAAAATAATATATACTTATTATGTCATTTTATAAGATATTAAAAATAGCTGTAATAACCCTTTGTACAGCAAAGAGAAATATACATAACATTTAACCCATTGTGTGCGGATCCATACCGGGAGCTGTCGTTTTTCGCTTCCATTGAGTTATTCAGTTAAATCTCAATAGATAAAAAATTATTTAATTTTTTAACCAACTTTTCGTATTTTATATTGAAATATATAAACAAATATACAAATAGACAAATAAACAAATATATATATATATATATATATATATATATATATATATATATATATATATAATTTTCGCAAGGATAAATAAAAAGTTAATTTTAAATTTAAATTGACTTTTTTAATCAACCTTCCCGTTCTGTGGTTCCTTATCGACTTATGTAAAAACTAGTTTTTATTTGTCTAAATTTTTCCAAAAACTGTAGTAGACAAGAAAATTCGGCTTCGTTTTCCTGTATATACCGTTATTTTTGTACCCACAATCAAACCATATTGTTACACTAGCCTATACTAGTACATGACCCGAACTGAAGTCAATCATCAGAAAACGTACTAGTAAGTGTTAAAAGGTTAAAATTTCAGTTATAAATATTGTTAAAAGGTCTGAGCGCACGTAAACTTTTACAATTTCTGATTGTTCATAAAACATGGTATAAATTGATATGTACTACACATTTTTTAGTAAAAGGCATAAAAATTCCATTGAGTTTAAAAACCATGATTAAATATCTAAACTACACACTAGTGATTTCTGCATTTGGCTGTGGACTTGGCAGTTATTTACTTATTACTTAATTTATCTCAGAATGCAATGTCACAGAGCAAGATCTCTCAAAATATATTTAATATTTTTTACCCAAAATTCTTTAGCATTTCAATAGACTGATATTTTTTTTTTTTTTTGTAATTGAACCAAAATTATTGCCATGAGAGTAATATATATATTTGTTTTACACATGCCAAAAGTATCTGCAAACTTTTCATATATCTAAAACAAAAAACTAAGCAATGTAAGCAAAATCATTTTGACAAATACTTACATTTTGACACATGTAAGTACATGTCAAAATAACCCCCCAACAGCAATAAATTTATACACATGTTTTAAATATATAAAATATACTTAAAACTGTGGGGGAAAAGGCCAACACTTGGATTAAATGTTTGAAACATGTTTTTTATTAAAAACTTATAGTGTAACATTTGTGAGCAAAATATTTCTTGTAAACATTCGATCAAGTACAAACAGTTTTAACGAACCAAAAAATCAAATGAAAATATTTCAATTTATCAATATTTTAATTATTTCAATTATCAATTTAGAATATATATTTTCTTAAACATTTTATAAGTATATAAGGTTAGTTTATAGAAGAGATATATAAGAGATTTCTACAAAAATAATTTGAGATATCTTAGTATGAAATAAAGTTACGAAAAGTCGAAGTTAGTAAAAAAATCCGTCGAATCCTTACGTTTAATAATTCTAAGTCTCCTTAAAACAATCAATGAGGCAATTATTTTTTTAATTTGATTATTTGGTAGTTCATCTAAATAAATTTTACAAAACCAAATAAATATTTTGATTCTGCCCTCTGTATTTAAAGAAGAACATAAAAAGTATTTGTAATAATCACTTTTTAGCAAGAAAGAACGATAAAAAATGCACTCTAAAAAATTTGTTTGAGAGTTTAGTTATATCTCTTGCAGATAGATGGGGACACTAGTTTAAAATTTCTGCAAATGAGATTACATGAATTCTGAAAAGATTTTGTAATTTAAAAACTCTGGAGCAACAGCCCCTAGGGAACCAGAGCCTACGGTGCCAATCTCCGTTTACTTGACCATGGGCCCTGGGGAGCGAAGCAGGTGTTCCGGTTAGGTGGTCAATCTTACGCGGAACACTCAGTGTTTAGTTCCCAAGCAAGCTTGGTCCTCAGTATATCTGCCGAATGATGGCCGAATGTTAGAGAGTTGCTATTCGGAAAAAAATTTTGCGGGTTTGAATCCCACTGCGGACATGGATGTTTATAGCTTTTCGGAATTGGCTTTTTCTTGCTTGACTTAATGCTGACTTGGTCCCTGCGTAACGCATTGTTGCCGGACGGTCAGATTGAACCAGCAATTCAACACCCTACACCCGACTTCGAGGTGGCTGGTTACAGGTAGTACACGGCTTTAAGCTGTATGTCCCGGTCTCATTAGCCTTCGTGTGCAAAACAGTAGACCGTAGCGCTCCAAACCAAACCAAACCAAACCTCAGTTCATCCACCCACTGAAGAGATGAAATGTTGATTTGACCTTGCCCAGACCGAGGATTTTTGAAATTTACCATGCTGATATATTCTGCCTTAGATCTAAATCTTTTTGGTTCAATAGGGTACTGTATTTAGGATCTCTAGTCAGTCAGGAAAGAAGTTAAAATTAGTTTCAAAATATCTCAATTGATACACAAATGAAGATACGTTAAAGCGATTAAAACAAGATTTCGATATCTTTCTGAAACAATAATATAAAAGAAATCAACCAAAAGGCATAACAAAATTCCCGATCCACAACGCTGGTGGTTTTTTTAAAGAAAATACTCTTCTCCAGGAAGGAAATTTAATCGGAACTTTCAAACTTCCGACGCCGGTTCTTCAGATAGGTGTTTATTTCGAGAGGATATAGAAGTAAAATATGAAAGGAGTTTTTTGACATAAAACATATATATGCTAAAAAAGGCTTAACTACATTTCCTTTACTATATTCCTTTACCAACTTAACCCTCTGGCTGCGTATTTATTTTATCAAAATAGGTTCAAAAATAATTCTAAATCAATTTAAATAAAAAATAAAAAAAAAAAAAAAAATAAAAATAAATATAAAAACAAAAAAATCAGAAAAATGAAATTGTAGAATAAAAATTAAACGCATAAATTAAAAAAAAAATTAATAAATACAAAAAAACAAAAAAATACTAAAATTAAAAAATAAGTAAAAAAGAAAAAAAAAAAAAGAACCTCGCACTAAAAAAAAAACCCAAAAATTCTAACATCCTCGAAAAAGCAAAAACAAAACACATCACCATTCAACATGTCACGTACTATTTTTCATAAAAAAAAAAGTTCAAAATTATCAAAAATTAAACAGTGGAATTTAGTCCGGGATTTCCAAAAGGAAAAAAAAACTGGTGAAAATAATATAAAAAAAAATCAAACATTGAAAAATTCATCCCAGCAAAAAAAGAAACTTAAAATCTCTTCAATATACTTGAAAAAAAAAAAAAAAAGCATAGTATAGGCTAATCAAACGCGAAACGCTTCCTACCTTCAGATGACAAAATTAAAAAAACAAAAAAAAAATAATTAAAGCAGTTTTTAAAAAAAAAAAAAAACAGCCAAAACATGAAACGGATTAAAGAGAGTGCACAACTGCATGCCGTGGAAATAACATGGTTCAAATTTGCTACTTTTTTATTACCTATGTTAAATCTATAAACTAGAGGTTAATATACAAAACTAATTTTAAGTATTCTTTTTTAATATAGAATTATCATCATGTTCAAAAATGAAATTCAAATGTTAAAGAATGAAAATTACTTATTAAATTATCATTATAAAAAAACAAAAGCAAAATAAATACTATATGAAGCCAAAAAATGATATCCTGTATGATAAATTTCGAAACAAGACTTGATGCAAAGTCCAACCTCGCAATCCTTGCACCAAATTCTCTTTTCTTTTCGAATTTTTTGTTCCACCTTCAGTTTTTTTTTAAATTGACAGCACACAATCTAAGAGGTTCTTTCTTGATGGGATTTGGGTGTATATGGCTAGCAAAGTGTCGAGCCGTTAGTCTCATGGGTCTGTTACTGTCAAGTACTGTTGGTCTCTTTTACTATTAATTTGCAACATAACCTCGTCAAAATAAAGTTCAAAATAGTCCAAAACAGTTGCATTATTTGCCATAGTGGAATTTAGTCCAGGATTTCCAAGGAAAGGAAATGAAGCAAGAACTGGTGAAATATTTTGCATATAAATTTTGCACCACTGCTGAACATTTCATCCGTATCCACAGAGGAATACGAGAAATTCTCATCAGTTTCTCTATAACTCTCTTCAATATACTTGAAATAACAGTCAGAAGTGCTATCAGTGGCGGAAATATCGTCATTAGTATAGGCTATATCAATCGCGAAACGCTTCCTGGCAGACATCTTTCATCTATGAACAGCGCACCCAAAATGCTAAAAAAAATTCTTCTATATTTCACAGAAATTTAGTCAATTAAAGCCATCTTCTAGTTTAAAGCTAAATAAACAATTAAAAATCACAGAAGAGCCAAAATGAAAGAATAAACGGGGAACAGTTAAATAGACGGCTAAAATGCATGCCCGTGGAAATCGCGGGATGGATAAATTTTGCTACATCTATGTTGCCCACGGAAATCGCGGGATACGCAGCTAGAGGGTTAAAAAACTACTATCTGTATTAAGTATTCTTGATATAGAACGGTATTTATTGTTCAAATAGCATCTCCAAATTTAAAGGATAAATGCATATTTTATTTACAAAATTATAGAAAAACCAGCTATGGATAGCTATTTCTATAACATATCGAAGCCATAGACTTAGGATATCCCTGTATTAACACACACATGTATTCACGTAACACGGTGAACTTTATATCCGTCGATTACACAATTCCTTGTTATTTTTAATTTCCTGGGCTTAGTGGTCAATGAGAAACCTTAATTAAATTGCAGTCAATCCATTTAAAGCAGCACCGAAGTTCGTGGAGGAATTTTAACTTTCAGACTGAATAAGAATATCTCTATACAACAATTGCAAAAGCTTGAATGCGGAAGAAAACACACTTCTATTACAAATATCACCTCACAGTGAGAAATCGGATGAATTTTCAAGAGACCAACTACTTAGTCAGGGTTATTAACAATTTAGACATGGAAGGGTGGACCACTCTTCTTAAAACAGCTGGAGTGGACAGAAAATGAGTATTTACTCTAGAGCTAGCTTTAGGAGACTGGTAAAAAAAATTAAAGTCAGCGAACACTCCTTTAGATAAGATATTAGTCGAGTGGAAAATAGATATGAAAGACTGAGAAGGGAAAAAGGAGAATTTTAGAGATATATTTCAGATGTAATAATTTTGATATATTACAGGCATACAAGCAAACAGATATAATATAGATACAGGCATACACACACACACACACACATATATATATGCATATATATATATATATATATATATATATATATATATATATATATATATATATATATATATATATATATATATATAATATTTTCGCCATAACAAATTTTATTATAATTGTATTCTAAAATAAATTTCTGGCAATTGTTTCAGTAAAATTACAACTTTTGGCGAAATTTATTAGTTTTCCCTCAAACTGAAGTAAAATCTGACGACTTAACAAGCGTGAAAATGAATTCCTACTTGATACATTTATTCTTATATAATATCTTTACAAAACTTAGTTTCATTTCTTATGCGTCATCGTGTGATTAATACTTTATAATAGAATATAATATAGCAGAAAAACGCTATAAAATAATTGTTAAAACAAACTAATAATAACTTTATAAAATACTTAATATAAATGAAAGCAAACTTTTCTAAATAATTTTAAGGATCGTAAATGAACAGTTCTTTCATTTACTTTTACATTTTATTTAACAATTATCCTTAAAAACGTTTTGGTAACATTTTAATTCATTGTTATAGTTACTACCTGAACAGTTGTAATGCTAAAGAGAAAGCGGTGAATTTTTAAAAATGATATAATTATCATTAAAAACGTTTTTGGTAACATGCATAATTCATTACTACAATTACTACCTGAACAGTTGTAATGCAAAACAGAAAACGGTGAATTTTAAGAAAAACTTCTTACAAATTAGTAACTGAAATACAAAATTATTTTATCCGTAGTTTCTATATCTTTATAAATTCAATATGATAAGAATTGTTTAGATATTGTAGATTTTCATATGTAAGATTGCTTCTTTAGTATAAATGCAGAAGCCAAGATACAATAAGAACGTTAAACAATTAAAATATATCCCTAGCAGTTTTATACCGATGATAATGGGTAAGCATTCCGTGCCAATATGCCATTATTCTGGAATTTTGCTTAAAATAAATTTCAGAAAATACTAAAAGAATAAAACAAAGGAAAAAACAAAAAACAAAAAAAAAACAAACAAAAATTAAGAAAAATTCTATCGTAATTGAAAAAGAAAAAATGCACAAATTAACAAAAAAAAATGCGAAAGGAAAATGCGTAAAAAAAAAAATTAGTATTGGTAAATTTTCAATAATGTTTTTATATAAAAATTGCTGAATATTTATATAGAATAGTTTGATGAAGTGAATGTTATGATATTGTAATAATAATTTTTGAAATATCGTGTAAATTTTATTGAGATGTAAAAAAAAAATAATTTTTGAATTGAAATATAATTTGTTTTTGTGATATTAGAAGAAACTTTGTGATAAATTTATGTTATATTCAATAAATTTAAGAATTTATGATATTGAATAATTTATTAGAATGATAGTTAAATAAGTTATATAAAAAAAAATAAAATTGAAAGTTAAATATACGTTTAAAGAAAAAAATTTTATCCAGAAATAAATAATTCTATGAAGTTGTAAAAGATGTAGAGTAAAAAACAAACTAATAATATTTAATACTATTTCGCATGAATTTTTTAGTGTGCATCTTATAACTTTGAGTGATATTTGAAATTTGTTTTTTATGAAGAAGCATGTTTTTAATAAAAAATGTTTATTGAATTAGTAAATTAAGAGCTAAAACAAACTTTGATACGTTTCGCTATGATATTGGGTATTTAAAAACGTGGAATTAGAGGGGCTTTATACAAACTTTACAGTTACTTATTCTGTTGTATTTCAACGGGAAAGCGTTTTAATGACGGCTAGTAATGCATAAAAATAACATTGTGCGCCTAGTAGAGTAAAATCAAGAATGGGTTAAGGAAGCGAGCGGAGAAGTAATATGATTTTGCATTTTAAAATACAACCGAACAAAATGGAAATTGTCTTGAAATCATGTTACAATATACCACTACAAAGTTTACGGAGAAAAACGTGATTAGGAACTGAATTTCCAGGAAAATAAATTAATTGGATATGAAGTGAATTTTGTAAATGAAATTTCGTGAAATGTTATGAAGGGAAATTCGTAAAATAAATTATTTATGAAATACGTTTGATGAAAGGAAAATTCGTATTATAAAACAAATTTAATTAAAGTGCAACGTCAATTTTAATTTTAAGTAGAACATGCTTAATCTTATTTGCATTTGATTTTGGTGTGGATTGAATTTTAAATATATGTGGTTTAAATAAATTTGAAGAAAGGATAAATTTGATTTTAAATATAAAAAATGTAAATTAATAAATATATTTTATTATAAGTCAGCTAGATGTAAGTTGTGTTTTTCGAGGTAATATAAAGCAGACATTGGATTTTTTTAAATTTAAACCAATATGGGTTTTTTTTATTTTGTATTACAAGGGTTAATTAAATAGGAATATATTACATTAATTAGATTAAGAAAGGCTACATGCAATTATGGTTGAAGTAGAATTAGGCGAATGGAATCGGGTAATCGAGAAGCAGCGACCTACACATTCGGAGTCTCTGTATTGATTGCTCCTTGCTGGGTTGTACAAAAACAAAACCGGACCATAAAGGGCTTTTCGTAGGTCGGCACCGGTTTCGTAGCCATCTCGTGACGGTATTGTGACAGTTTGGTCATCTTGTAGCCATCAGGTACGTGGTCAAAATCCTTGGTCAGCATACAAATACGATTACCCATTTGGAGATCGTCTGGCTCTGATTTCATGCACCAATTTAATAAATATACGAAGAAACGTAATTTCTTGGTTTTGGAAATTCTTATATTATTACTAATTTAAGCAATTAGATGCTAAGCAGTTATTTACATAGCTAACAATCCTAAGCATCTAACAGTGGTAAAATAGCCCAAAATGCATGTTATTACAGTGAGTAAAAATGGTACATGCAAAGAAAAAGCAATTCACACAAAAATCTAGTTATTCAAATAGAAATGAGTTTTTATAATGGTAAGTTTGCAAAGCTTGCTGTGAAATGGGTACATTTTATTTTTTTCATGCAACGCAGCCAACTTCGTACATATATGAGGTTGTTTTTCGACACATTCTTCAGACAGCTTTTTGCCCTTGTCACTTCCTGGGATGATTTTGAATATTCTCTCGCATTATAAAATCATATTTTGTCTGTGCAGTGACATTGTCGTGAACTAATACACCTTCTCGTCTGAAACAAATCGTCTACTTAACATCTTCTTCAAGTAAAGAAGAGACTAAGGTTACTTAATGCTTAATCATGATTATTGATATAAAACTTTTAGGTAGACCCTCTGAATGCCCCACGTCATTACCGTATTCTGATTTTTGCGGCAATACTTAACACATTGTATGCGGGACACGTACTAGTACGTTTTCTGACGATAGATACTTGAACGCAGGACCCGTACTAGTACATTTTCCGATGATTGATACTTGAGCGTGGGTCACATACTTGTACGGGTTAGTGTAACAACATGGTTTGTTTGTGAGTAAAAAATAACGGTATATACAGGGAAAAGAAGCCGAATGTTCTTCTCTACTACTTAGATTCTGGAAAAATTGAGACGAAAGAAAACTAGTTTCTACATCAGTTTATTCGGAACTACAGAACGGGAAAAAATTAAAACTATAGACTATTATTTCTATTTTATTTTTCATATTTACGATACTATTACATTATTAAAACGAACATATTTCGCTGAAGTCTTTAAACTTATTTTTAATCACCTTTCATATAAATGCGAATGACATATAGAAAATGTATGTTTTCTTGGCAGAACAGAACTTTGCATGTATAATCTTTAGAATTTATAATTTCTTGAACTCGTATTAATTATAATATTATTTTAGTCATCATTTAAAAAAGAATGTAGGATATGAGATGGAGATTTGGCTAAAGGTGAAATGTCACTGTGTCTCTAAATATGAATAAAAGCAAAATACAGAGGACTCCGCTTAATGTGGTCCGTTTGGGATACCGTGATTTTAATAACAATAACCGATTGATAAAATTAAACGATATGCAAAATTAGATAAATCCCACCCCCTTTAATTCACGCTTACTAAATTTCAAAATAAATGAAAAAATTCACCTGATATTTATGTACTGTATATTATCCTTTAAAACATAAGAATTGTATACATAATTTTAAAATATTGATCAGTTGTTGACTGACTACCATTTTTCCTAAGAAGTTCATGGATAAATGGTTCGTAATCATCATGCTTTTTGCAGTTATCGGAGCGGTGTTGTACTCCACGTTTCAACACTTTCAATGCATTTCGGAAGCTGAGAAATGTTTAACTGCACTGCAGCATGGCGCTGACTCATTTTTGGTAACCTGTCATAACGATTTAAAATTTCGATCTTTTGTTTTAATATTAAATCATTTCTATTTCTGGCTTCCATATCGACAAGCTGCACGTAAGTGGACAAGGCATAAAAATGGGAATACGCTCTTTCACATTTCCAATTAAAATGTGTTGCCTTCTGCTTCTCTGACAAACTGTAACCACCAGCAGGTGTGCGTATTTCTAAAAATCCCATGAACGTGTAATTTCTCTCTCGTTTGATTATTCCCCATTTTTCCTAGGTGGAAGAGGGAGAATCTCGGAAATTCAAATAACTGGGAAGGGAAAATAAAATAATAGATTGCTTCTGACTGAACTGTAAATATTCCTTTGCTAATTTAAATGAGGTTCGAAAACGGATAACATTAACCAATGTAACGATTACATAGAGGGATATTTTTAACATACAAATGAATAGAGAAAATCGGGACCAAGTTATTTCGATAACAATAAGCGATTGATAACATTAACCACTGTATTTACAAAAGTATCGTGTGTTTTCTATACTTTCAAATATTTCCAGCTTCTGAACGAAAACAAATTTTTCACTAGAGTTGCTTCAGTGCGGTATCTGAAGAAGAAGCACAGGTGTGCTGCTTGCCGACTAGAAAATATCACGTCAAAACGAAGTACAAATAATGATCGAAGTTAAACACAGAGAGATGAACGTGGGAATAAAGCGAATTGAAATTTCCCTCATTAATCATTATTTAAAACATCAGTTATATCTCTCATGAAACAAAAATAAAGGAAACTTCTTTTACAATACACATGCCAGGAATATATATATATATATATATATATATATATATATATATATATATATATATATATATATGTATGTATGTATCTTGGATGACTTTTCACCAAGTCGTAAATTATCCCTGTTTTGGCCACCGGATTTTCCCTAGCCTTTTCCCCCTGCACCGGAAAGAGATATGATCTGGCGAACATACCCCCAGAATTTTGGGTTTTGTGTTTGCATCTGGCAACCTTTCAAAACTCGCGTTTAGAAAACTTAAGATCGATTTTTCGATAGAATGGGAATAAATTCATATCTTCTTTTTCTTTTTTGTCTGGGAGACCAAATGTACGGTTTTCGTGATACATTCGGAAAATGCTTTGATTGATTTCGGATGATGTGTTAATATTTCGACAAAAATAAATAGCGGCTACTTAAAAAGACTGGAAATTTTGAAAAGCAGAAAAAAAGGTAACATGATACACATTTCCTGTAAAATAGTTCCCAGGTTAAGGAATAGTTAATATTAGAAAATTCTGTTGGTATAATCTGTTTTGGACAAAGATCTACTTAATTTATGTCAATTAAATTATACACACTATCAAGTGCACACCCAATAATTTTGTCTGAGAAAAGAAATCGAGCACCTAAACATGAAACATTTCAGAGATATCAATATGCCATACTAAGCTATAAGAAATGGAAAATGTACCTAAAGTCGAAATTCCATTTTTATTAATTATTCTACTAACAATTTTAGCACTATTTGGTTCAAATACTTAGTAAAACTAAAAACGAAAGAGTAAACATATATACACACATATATATTTATATATATATATACACACATACAAGGTGTTTAAAAAATGACTGGTATATTTGAAAAAGCAATAAAAACTAAACGAACAGTGATAGAAATACATAATTTATTGCAATAAGCTTGATACAATATTAAATTTTTAGGCAGACAAACTTTTAAAATTAGTTACAATATTAAACAATAGATGACTCTGCAGTCTGGCAAAATCTAAACTACGATATTTTCCATATATCCACCATGAACAGCAATAATACGGCGCATTCTCAGAACGAAATGATCAGAAACCCGTGGAAACGTCTCAGGAGTGATGGCTTCACAGGCAGAACAGTTGTACTGTTTCAGTTATTCCATTGTGTTTGGATAGTACGCCTGGTCTTTTAAGAGTCCCCACAGACAAATATCGTAGTTTAGATTTTTCCAGACTGCAGCGCCATCTGGTGTGGAATATTGTTGTGGTATAGCCACATTCTATGTAAAAGGGAATGCCAGGAATTGCCGGCCTCCTGACCCCTTATTTTATGGAATGGGGCTTGTCCATGTCCGAGTCACCTTGAATTTTTCCCGCGCTGACCATCCGTGGGTTGCCGTTTTGCTCTCCCCATCTTTCATCTTTTGTCCAGCTTGAGCGCTGCTTGGCGCCCTAAGTTTCCTAGGCTGTTGTTCCTATTCAAGCTACGTTTGGCGATCGTCTTGGGTTCCCGCTGGCGGGATTTTTCCACTGACCTCGCCATTCGCGGGGTTGAATGGACATCATTCTGGCCGAAATTGGGGGAGAGTTCACCCGCATCATTTTATGAGGAAAAAATATTTCTTTTGAGCCATTTTGCTCCTTTTTCTTTGATTTTTATGCATGTCGAGGGACGAGTATTTTTTGACAAAGTCAGCAAGGAATAGTCATAAATAAAGACTCCTTATAGCTATTTAGTAATTGGACTATTTTTGTTTTCGTCAGTTTGCATTTTCCTTTGTCATAAAGTTTTGGAGCATTCAATATGAAGACAGTGAAGTGTGTCTGCCGCCATTTTGTTCCACCAAAGAACCGATCAAAGGTTATTGCGGCTAAGTGAAAATATGGAATATTCAACTACAACATTAATAATACATCGATAAATCTACAACCCATTATTCTTCAATCATTATTTAACAATTGTAAACTAATTTTAATGTTTGTCTGCCTTAAAATTTACTATTGTCTAAGCATATTGCAATAAACTTTGATTTGCTATCACTGTCCGTTTAGTTTTTATTGATTTTTGAAATATACCTGTCATTTTTAAAACACCTAGTATATATATATATATATATTTATATATACTATATATATATATATATATATATATATATATATATATTATATATATATTATATATATATATATATATATATATATATATATAATATATATATATATATATAATATGTGTGTGTGTGTGTGTGTGTGTGTCAGGTTTAAAAATGTGGGTTAAGAATTAAGCGAGTTACAACTAAAAATAGTTAAAACTTATGAACGACAACATAATAGGAGAAAGACACACCCTCGAGCGGAACTATACAGAGTAAAAGAGCGGACGCGGGAGTAGACATAGGAATTTTGCTTAAATAGCAACGCCATAAGAGACATTTCTGAGCAAGAACTCGGGCTGATACCATCCTCCACGCTTGTCGTGGCAAAGTAGGAGAACAAAGGATATATAAATGGCATAGCTATGGACAGAAGTATTAGAATAAAAATGTTTTTATATATGAAATGACTTTCAGATCTAAAATCAAGGCCAGAAACCTCTCTCTTAAATTCTGCCTGTTTAACCCCTCATCTAAAATGACCATTGAGGTTATGGTTACGTTCTTAGGAGAAGGTGTCTAACTAATTAAAATTTTATAGTGTCCTAGTGACCAATTTAGGAAATTCTGAACGAAGAGAAGATGCTTTCTACAATCTTAACTCACTCACTGAAAATAAACTTCATTTCCTCTTGATCTAAACTCTATTCAATTTAATATTTTACGTTCCACTCTCCCGTACAGATATGTAGTTCTAATTATATTTCAAAGTACTGTTATTTCACTTAAGAATTTTGTTCTGAAGTTTTTGGAAAACTGTGCTCTCTTGCTGTGCATTACGATGCATTTTAATAATCAAAAAGCACGCTCTTAAGATTGTTTTGATTGGATAATTATATTTTTATGTTCAGCCGGAATCTCTGGTGGGTCTTATTTTAATTAACTTCTCGGAGTTCGCCAGGATTAGAGAAAATTAGTTTACTTCACCATAATAATAAGGAGTTTTATGATATTGAATTTCTAATTAGATATCACTGCGGTGTAGCGTACTTTTGAAGCTTAAAGTAAAATACACTGCGAACTGGAATGTATTATATGTTAATATGCAAGTCGTATAAGTCATATCTTCAAAGTGGTCTCCCCCGTTAATATCACCGGCCTATAAATAGACAGCTCTAATTCTCTGTCTTTTAATACTCGAAGTAGAACATACTTAAGGATTATTCTATCGGTGCTTTTAATATAAAGTCTAAATGAACTTTTGACAAAAGTAAAATCCAAAATGAAAATAAAATCCTAATGTAACACAAATATCTTGAGGAGGTAACATGCTTTTAAATTATAATTAAATTGAAAGCATTAGCCACTTTCCGAAATGATAGCACCAGAAATCATAAATATTTGCATTGCATAAAGTAGTAATTTTAAGCTTATTGATCTTCATCCATAACAAATTTCAGTTTAGTTTTGCGGGGAAATCCGGCTTTGAATGTTCTAATGTATATATTTCTGTGAAAGACCGAAATTTGCAGAATGTCGACTT
The DNA here is from genome assembly GCA_032207245.1 of Pardosa pseudoannulata. Taxonomy (NCBI): domain Eukaryota; kingdom Metazoa; phylum Arthropoda; class Arachnida; order Araneae; family Lycosidae; genus Pardosa; species Pardosa pseudoannulata. Next base: position 173,977,625 of record CM063510.1, on the reverse strand, counting down.
TCATCGGTGAATGTCAATATTCACGTAGTCGTTTGGTGTATGTCCGAAATATTGACTCAGTACCCTTATTTCTGACTTACACCGGTCAATGTCGACATTGACCACGCACTCATGGTGAATTTTGAGCATGTCGAATATTTATATTTACTTATCCGTAATTCAGTCAAATCTATAGTACTAGCATATGTCACTGTTGAGCTTAAAACAAACCGAACATTCTTAGAACAGAAAATAATACCAATAATTGACTTAATTATGTGATTGACGTTATACTATCTTATTTTTTGCAATAATTTAAATTGTTATAGCAATTTGAATTGCACAAGAGTCCCATCCTTTTACAATGACATTTTGTAATGAAACATTTCTTTTTTCAATCAGCGTTTATAGCCATGCCCTCCACATCTCGAATTAGCTGCAGCGGCTTCTCTCAGCGATATATCTTGATCTCATTTATTAAGAATAACTTTTCATTACAAAATATAAACTGATTAGGGTGTAAAGATGCTTGGGGGTACCATTTTTTTGTTTACTAATTAATAAAAGTCGGAATCATACTCCAACAGCAACCGCCAATACATTTCTGGCATCTGTAAGACCACGGTCGACATCAGGGAGTTGTATTCGCATTGGGTCATCCATTTGAGAAGGAGAAAATTTTCTTTTTGAGGTTTATAACGTTTTCATTGCATGCATTAGAAGATTATCTTTTGCGGTAGCTCTTTTAATAGAAATAAACTTCTACTGTTTAGTCAGGACTTGATAGAAGACGTAGTGGGTTGAAGCTCCTCTTCGATATTTTCCTTTGGAATGGACGCAGGGACTTTGAAGTATTACTTCATGGCATGTACTATTTTGACATATATTATCATATATTTTAAAAATAAAGTATGATTTAAAAATGTAACGAAAATATTTTTTTAAACATTCACCATCATTGCATGGGGTATGTCGACATACACCGGTGATAGCCCGAATATATAAGAATGTAATAAAATATTCGGCCTTTCACCGAGGTATTTGGTGCATGCGACATATACCGGTGAATGTCAATATTTTCCAATTTAGGGAAATCACAGTAACATATACATCAGTTACAAAAGCATGAATATGTATTAAGAAATCAGTACGATGCATAAATGTAATTTCATTACTGTTGTATATTTTAGCAGCGCATGCAGTAGCAAATTATCGGCTATTAGTGGGAGCGTACATATAGCAATATAGGATGCAAATATTTTACGCTATTTAATACATTTTCAGTTGGAGTAATGATATTTAGTCAGATTTTATAACTGTAAAATTATCCATTATTATGTCGTCAGGAGTTCCTGAAATCAGAATCTTACATTTCGTAAGCCAGACAGTTTTTGGGGGTATTGCATCTTGTCTGTTCTAGCCTGTAACCTTGAAATCAAATGTGCCTCTGATTTTTCTAGGATAGCTGCAATTGAATATTAGAGCTCAGTTACCACCTTTAAAATTATTTCATACTTGCATTATTCTTGTAAACTAGCATATAGACAATCATATCACGGGATCAGTGAAATTTTTAATTTTCCTGAATTGTAAAATACCCTATAAGGCACGTAAAAAATTATTTATTTTTTGGCTGACAGTTATATGGTACGCGCTCCATAATTTGTTTATGATCATACTCCTCTAAAGTCTCCCGATACTGTAAATGCAGTTAAAAATTACGTTGAATTAATTTAGAAAAATAATTCAAACTTTCTCAGCTACGTCGAAATGATCGCTAAGTTCTTCCCAGGTTTTTGTCACAGTAATGAATGGGAGTAAATAAATGAAACTATCATTTCCACTACACCCTGGAGGTAGATAGAATTTATTGTTAATACCGGTGATAAAATTTTCATGGCAACAAAAAATAATGGATGTTTCTATTTAAAATTATCATGTATGTACCTAATATATTATTAAAGTTAAATATAAAAGAAAATTATTGACGTCGTATCTAGGTTAAGTGATAAAACGTAAGAAAATAATGCCGACTATATTTAAATAAATTAAAATAAGAAAAGATTGAATCAGGTGATTAAAGGAATGACGTCATACTACTAAAAAAATTATTTTCATCTACTTATGTGATAAATTGATAAATTTAATCATCTCCCGCTCTTAACCATGTAAAATAGGGCTTGAAATGATGACATTAAACGGTGGAAAAGAGGAGAAAGGGGTGGATTTCGAAATTTTTCGCTTTGAGTTTTGCTAAACTAAACTCATCAAGAATCCAATATGGATGCCTCTATCCAGTCCAGATCAAACCACTTCATAAATTCAAGGACGGACAGATACCTTAGTCTGTTATTATATAGTGGATAATTGGGTGTAAGTATTTTTCTCAAAGTATAACTATATTGATATACGGGAGATCGGGGTCAGTTTATATACTGAGTAAGCTGTTAAATTCACATTACATTTTAACCATCAGTATAAATGCGCTTATATCTCATAATACACTGTCACTAATCCGAATGACTTTTCAAACTTTTTATGGCAAGCCTGTAGTTATTAGCATGTAACTCAACGTCGCGTTGAGTTACATGCTAATAACTACAGGCAACATAGCTTTTGTAATGAAATTTTCTCATACTCAGTTTTTTCTCTTTATTGTATTGTTTTTTATTTGTAATGAAAGATTTGGAAATTTCTTCAAACTCTTCTAGTACTTAAAATGTTATGATACAGATAAATAATGAAACAATTAAAAGTTCTGTACAACTAAAGGGTGTTTAAAAATGACCTGTATATTTAAATAATCAGTAAAAACTAAAAGCACAGTGATAGAAATACACAGTTTATTGCAATATGCTTGGGATAATAGCAAATTTTCCGGCAGACAAACTTTAAAAATTAGTTACAATATTCCACAACAGATAGCGCTGTAGTCTGAAAAAATCAAAACTCTTTCTATATATAGGATGAAGTGTTATTTGAAATGTACTGCTGATCATTATGTAACGTATGACAGAAATGTGTTTTATAAGACTATACTTCAAGCAATAATTATTAAAATTCATCAGAACAGCTTATGCAATTAGTCAATACATGAATATTATAACTTATTGATCTAACAAAATAGGAAATTAAAAATTTCATTTATTTATCAATACATTTTATGTAACAAATTAAATTAACTGGTGTAAAATCACGTCCCAGAGCGGAAATATTTCTAACAGCCTAAATGCATTCACACAACTTATAATAACTCGAATTACAGTTCATTGCTTTTTAAATAATAATATAAGCCTTCAAAAATTAACGAATATTTTAAAATACTGCTTGAATAAAGACTTTTAACATGCTTTTAAATTTTTCTAGTAATTTTTAAGTAACAATACATTTGAAATAAGTAAGGGCTCCCCTATTTTAGAATAAAAATCAACTGTTCCATAATTATCCCCATTTAGAGTATATTCCATTTATAGATATTTCAAACCTTCCAGTACCAAAATAGTGTTTTTACAGGAACATGTTAATGGGTATGTAAATTTTAGGAACATTACATTACATATATGAACAGGAAAAAAATGCTATAAAATGCAAATCTTAAACAATGTATTCGGTCAATAAGTTTCCTGCATAAAGTTCTTTTACTCGTGATTGCATTTTCATAAAGATTTATTACTTAGTTTAACTGTACATAAAATATTCCTCTTTCATATTTAATAAATCTTACAGCTATTTCACAAAAAAAAATATCTCGAGTATTTTCCTGCATTGAAAGAAACATAACACCTTTTGCATCAGTATAAAACATCTAGATTATTAAACTATAACCCATTGTTAATGTAATTCTAAATAAAATACCGCAAAATTTAATCAAAATAATATTCTACTGGCACATTAATCATAAATGTGAGCTTTAATTTTGTCTATTATTGTTCATGCTAGAGTATACAGAATTAGTAACATAGTTTTATCTTTATGAACGAGATTAATATCCTATCATTTAACTTTTCACAAAGTTTTGTTACTTATCTTAGCTTTCTACGAAGTAAATTATATTTGCTATTCAATAAACCTGGCAAATACTTCAAAAGCTTTGTTTTACCGCAAATTAATTTGAAAAACTAAATAATCTTCACATACCCCATGAGTATAATAAGTTTACGTTATTAAAATACCTTCTTGCATTAAAAAACAGTTAAAGTGTTTCTAAATACAATGCAGTGATATTTAAAAAATACAATACTGGTAGATTAATTATGCATTTGAATTTTATCATTTTTATATAAACAAAAGTATATAGAATTAGCGACATAATTTTATCTTTGTAGATAAGATTGATAGCAAAATAACTGAGACAGATGATTTAAATCTTCAAGCCTATATAGGCCAAAACAACTCTCTCATCAGAATCAGTGGGCACTTAATAAAGAAACAAAAAAAATGTGAAATTTTAAAAGATAAAAAAAAATTCCATACTTTTTCCAAAAGGTGGGAAGCGGCTCTGCTGAATAATTCAACATCGACTGCATATTATTTCCATATAAATTCTCTTTATAAAATGAGATTCTTTTCTGATTGAGAAGAGAAAATGGGAGAGAAAAAAATCGGTGATAGGGAAAAAATTCAGTTTTTTTTTACTCTATCATTCATCTCTTTGAGTGAACATTTTAAAATAACCAGAGATATTCTTAAAAATAAAAATCAATGCTGCGTAAATCTTATTAAAGGCAGCATTCGAGTCCTCTCCGAGATTATTTCGGATAGTATAGGAATAGAACTAAAAAGAAATACCACAATTTCGATAAAGTAAACTTTACGCATACATGTATATATGCATTATATATATATATATATATATATATATATATATATATATATATATAATATATATATATATATATATATATATATAATATGTTCTGTGTATGTGTAGATGTAAGTGGATGTACATGTATAAGTTACTCAGCAATGCAGTTTTTATTAATATTTTCAAAAAATAGTTACGTTATAAAACGCACATATATGCACATTTGTATGAATTAATACACACGTATATACACATATAAATGTGCGTATATGCACTTGTCTCTGGATTTTAATTTTTGACTTATACAATTATTTTAATGTTTTAAAATTACATCAGTTGCAAAAAATTAAAATTTATTTTATGAATTTATTAATTTTTTGTACAGTCTATTATATGTTTCAATATAAAGGGACTTAGTTTAGTTCTATAAAAATAAAAGAGAATTAAATAAAACTGTTTTAAATAATTTCATATCAGTAAAATAAATGTAACTAACAATTCATACATATATAAACAAATATAAAATAGTCGTTATAAGTATGTCTATTGTTTACTTCAGACTAAACGTCTAAGGTGAAATTATTATACAATGACAATATCGTTAATGTAAAGTCAACCTGCCGAAGAAAAGATTGCACAATAAAAATCAACTACTAAGTATCTACCTAGTAAAAACCTTTAGTTTTTTAGTCGTATTTGCTAAGAAAATCTGATTACAGCGTTTGTCGTAACATGAAATACCAAACGAAATGATCATTTCGCAATTATTATACAATGAACATATCGTTAACGTAACGTTAACCTGCCTAAGAAAAAATTGCATAGTTTGAGATACCTGGGAGAAGTAATTGATTGTTTAGTTGTATTTGCCAAGAAAAACATACCAGTACATGTTTCTTGTAGAAACTCAAACGAAACGATGAATGTTCAATTAACATGCAATGATTATATCGTTAACGTAGCGTTAACCTGTCCAAGAAAAAATTGCATAGTTTGAGGTACCTGTCAGAAGTAATTGGTTGTTTATTTGTATTTGCGAAGAAAAACTGAAGAGAAAATTTTCCGTACGATATTAAACAAAACTATGAATGCGCAATTATAATACAATGAATATATCATTAACTTAACTTTAACCTGTCCAAAAAACAATTGCATAGTTTGAGATACCTGGCAGAAGTAACTGGTTGTTTATATGTATTTGCCAAGAAAAACTGAAGAGAACATTCTTCTTACAATATCAAACAAAACAACCAACGCGCAATTATTATACAATGAATATATGTATAATTGATGTATAATTGACAAAGAAAAGCTTGCATAGTTTGAGATATCTAGTAGAATGCTTTGGTTTTTTGTCGTATAAAGATAAACGGACCAGAATTGTCTTGTAATAGGCAACATCAAACTAAACGACGATTATTATTCAATGAATATATCGTTGAAGTAAAGCGAACCTGCAAAGACAATTGCATAATAAGAGATATCTGGTATCAGTCATCGGTTTTTTAGTAGTATTTACTAAGTTACCAGAACATCTCTCATAATAGGTTAGAAGAATTAACAAAGAAGAAAATTGGCCAACTCCATTTTATGAACGATGAATGTGAAACAACTGTTATAGAACTGACAAAGTCAGTCTTAAGATGATCGATTTTACATGTACATTAGCGAAATATTCTACAAATTCAAGCACAAAATTTAAAAACATTAATCAGTTTAATAAGAAAAAGTGACTAGGGAATTACTCGTAATAGGTTAGGACAATAACAAAGCAGAAAATTAATCATCTTATTTTTATAGAAAGAAAAGATGCAAACAGCTATTGTAACTACTAACTTGATCAGTGTTACTTGTACATCAGGATATATTCTACGAATTCAAACACATAAGTTTAATAAAAATAATAAAGTTACACTATTTTATTCGTCATTCCACGATCCTTAATCTTACAAACGATTTCATTTTGCTATTCTAAACAGCCCGAAGACAAGCAGAGACGCTTTCGAGGTATCACCTACACTTTTGGGTATTAATTAAGAGACGCTAATGACTCAGCCGGTTGAAGAAAGAGCGCGGGGCGTCGATTTGTCGACGAAATTTCTTGACGAAATATAAATGAGTCTGCATTCAAAATTAAACTAACTTGTGATACCAGCTCTGGGGAGTGCATAACGCTTAAACAAAAGGGGATAAAACCGAGAGAAAGTTAAATTTAAAAACTCGGGAAAAGAACCGTTTATCACAGACACTGGTTTACTAATTAAAAAACAAAGCTAGTTTAAAGAAGATCTTTTACAGATATGATTGCTGTTCAGTCAGACGAGAAGTATTGTATAATATTTTATTTATTTACTAAAGTGTGCAGTTTTTCAAACTTCCATCTCTATCTTCTACTTTAGAGTTTCTCAAACTGTGTTTTGTGGAACCCTGGAGTTTCCCCAAAAATGTTTTATTCACCATCAAAATTTTACAGAAAATCTGTAAATTTATTTTGTAAGTCCTGTTTAAGACTCCAACGAATCTTTATAGCAAAATAGCAGTAGAAAAAATGAGAAACAGGGACCTGCATCCATAAGAAGACTTTATCGTGTTTTAAACCAAAATATCGAGTGATTTTAATTTACATAATGATAGTTTAAAATATTGAATACGTTATGCATGTACGAATGCTAAAAATATTATGTTCTATTTTATTCTACTTTTAAAATATTCGAGTCCAATTATTTACACAAGATTCTATTACATCTGTAATCAATTTTATTATCAAATGTTGCCGAAAGATGTAGAAAGGGTAGGGTGTTGCTTTTCGGCACCAATATTCGTGGGTTCGAATCCATCTGCGGACATGGGCTTTCGTAGCCGTTCGGAATTGGTCATTAGCCCTCGTGTACACAGACAGCAGGCCGTAAATCTGCAAACCAAAAACAACCCTAACCAAACCTATTAATTGTTAAACATGGTAGCCACCATTATTAAAAGGTAGTGGGGGAGGGTGCTAAGGTTGACTATCTTTACACATGGGGCTAATGAAACAGGAATCTGCTACTTAAAGCCGAATTCGAAAGGTTACAAAAATCTAGTTTAACAGTGGGATTCAAACTCACGAATTTCGGTACAGGAGAACAGAGTACAACCTATTAGGCTATCGTTAAGCTTAAAGGAAACTGAAAATGATGTAAGGTTTTTTTAGTGATTAATTTTGAACATTCAAAGAAGCATAGTCTCCAGTAGAGCAGTGGTTCTCAAACTTTTTATCCCACAGAAACCCTTTTTTCCCAGGCTTACAGCAACGGAAACCCTGAATAATTATTACTTAAGTAGATACAAAGGGTCAATTTATTATCATTGATTAGACATAAATCTAAATATTATCATTGATTAGACATAAATCTAAATATTAAACAATATAGAGCAGCATAAAATGTAGATAAAACTTACAAAGGGTGACGTGGAACCAAAATTTTTTTATAAGATGATACAAGCATTAAAGGATACATTGATGAATGTTTCACCCTTCTTTTGCTGTACTGTCACGCATGGATTGAATGACTCATTGTCATATCGCTTTTGGGTTGCGCTTCTGATGTTTTACTTACTACAAGTAATTATTTTTGTCAATTTAGGAATTTCAATCAATGAGCTTGTGAACAGCTGCGAGCGAGAAAAAGGTGATAATAGATAGATAATTATAGGTTTGCGAGATTATGATGTGAAATGTATAGAAAAAATTTAGGGAAAGAAAGACACGATATTTTAGAGGCACCCATTAACGTCGGAGCCTCATTCTAGAAGGAGGGGTTTTGTTGGTCTTTAAGATCAAAACTGGATCAGAACAGCCAATGAGAAGCGAGAATGTCGACTACTGAAATTTATTAGAATTGGACATAAAAGATGATGTAAACATTACTCAAGATGGTCATTCTCTCACACATTTTATAGTCTATTATGAAAAGACTTTTATGTTGTTAATACCGACTATAAAATTTTCATTACAACAAAAAATAATCGATAACTAAATTTTAAATTATCCCATATGTACATAATCTATTATTTAGCCAAATACAAAAGAAAAGTATTAACGTCATATCTAAGTTCAGCGATAAATCATGTGAAAATAATGCAGACGATATTTAAATAATATAATA
>CM063510.1:173949725-173968597 GCA_032207245.1 Pardosa pseudoannulata | reverse complement strand
TGACAGACGGAAGAATTGTCAAGTTCAACCATCATGCAAAAGAAACAGATGTAGAAACCATTGTGCTAAATGGAATAGAAATGTTTCCGGAAAATAGGTGTCAAAAACAGATTACATATGTAAAAAATCTTTTCCATGAATATTTTGATAATAAACATTTTATTTATATTAATTCGGAACTATTTTCTTTGCAAAAAACTTCCATTTCCTTGTATGAATGAAATTGGCTCACTTCAGTGAAAATATCTATAGGATCATCATCCTTAAATCTAGTGTTAATATAGAACGTAGGTGATAGATTTAAATTAAATTAAAAGAAATTGACGACATGCTCTTATGGAACAAACTGTAGAGGGTAGGAGAATTTTTACACCAATTCGATGCAAATGTACTTAGAGATAGTCATCTCCAGTCAGAATTCTAAAATTTGCGGAGAAATTCTGTCTGAGAAGATTTGTTGGGACCGGGTTAAAGAATAGGTACTCCCAGACCTTTCCCTTAGCATCATTCTCTTGATTTTTGAAAATGGAATTTCTCGAATATCCAATAACTTAGTTTTTGAAACCTTGCTGTTTAATTTTCACCTCGGATATAAGTGTCGAAGATAGAATTTGTAGAATCTACACGAGAAAGGATTTTTCCTAATTCAAGCAGCAAAATAGTCAAATGGGAGTTGTCATAAGACATTTGTACCTTTTACACTTTTTCAAGAAAAAGAAATCGAGAACTAATTTTAAAAGTCCTAACGAGTAAAAATATTCATTTAAACCATACAATGAATGACGGACCATATTTTAATCAAATCATGTTTCTGTTAAAAAAAATGTCATTATTCATATATGTAAGCTACACAGAATGAAAGTGTTGATCCCTGTTAGTAGAATAACTAGTGTGCAGTACAATAGATTCTGAATTTGTTAGCGTGACTGAATTTTTGAAATTTATAATTCCACAGGGTGTTTTATAACAAGAACAGCTAACAAATGAGTCGCGATTAACCTGTCAACCCGTCAATTAAAGGTGACATTAGACGATTTTAAAACTCGAATGCAAGATATCCATATCTTATAGAAACTGTCATTTCAGATTTAAATTTTGGTCGTTTAGTAACTTGCTGACATTAGGATATTTTTAGGATAACACTATACCTATCAATCCAGGATAATAGAGTTTAAATTTGAGTAACATTACTTTTGAGTAATATTTAAATACCTTCTTACTTTCTCTTTAAGTTTAAAGCTACATTTTTACTTTTCTTGCTTATCTGAACGAAAAATGCCATTAAAGTAAATAAAACAACATTCATAAGCCACCTGTCATAAATATTGTACGTGTAAAAATACAGTACTTCTATACAATATGTAAATACCTTCTTACTTTGTGTTTAAGTCTGAAGCTAAAGTTTTACTTTTCTTGCTTATCTGAAAGGAAAATACCATAAAAGTAAATAAAACACAATTGTAAAACCTTCCGCCATATTCATTGTACCTATACAAATTTATGTTAAATAATGATATTAAGTATGATGTGGATTATGACAAACAGACGAAGTATTAAAGTATTGTAGCTAGCTTAAGGGAATTTCTACCTTTTAAACGTTTAAAAAAGTCGAAAAAGATTACATTATATTTTATTCTGAAATACAATCTAAATTTAATGAAAAAGAACTTTAAAAAATTTCAAGTAGACACGAAATCTGCAAAAAGAGCTAAGGTAAACTTTTTAAAGCTATAGAGCAATTTGTCGCAACGTCACAAACTACTATATTGCCCTTCCCACTCAATTTCATGTTTACAACAGCCAATAGACAAACAATAAACTGCCCTTCCGTATAAAACTAAAGTCAGAATTGTTATAAATTGATATGTGCCCTGCTGCGTGAAATCGCCTTATTGTAGAGCTGTTGTAAAGAAGCCTACTCTGGACGTTGCCAGTCGGTTCGAACGTTCGTTGTGACGTCAGCTTGCCGACATTATGCGAGCAAACTACCAAGTTGACGTCAAAGGGGCGTCACAACGAATGTTTGAACCAGCGTCCAGAATAAGACCCAAAGCCAATGATAAATGTTAGCAATGGTTCCGATGGTATGTTTTGAATTATAAAAACATTGCTTCAAACTTTTATGTTTATCTCATTCTTACAAATCCAGGTTTTATTGGCATCTAGTTGAAGGAATATCATTTAAAAATGTCACATAATTTGAAAGCATGGATTTTCGTTTCTTATTTATTTAATGTTTTTAGCTTTCTATTCTTGATCTTTGAGGATTTGTTTAATGTTTTTTATTCATTTTTAATTTAATTTAATACGAGTAAAGAACACCACAGACGTATTTGCTGTAAAAACTGCAAGTACAGTATTATTGACTTGAAGAAAACATATGTACATCATATGTTTTGAGTAAAATTGGCTGCAGCTAAGGCGTTGAAGTTTGAAATTGTATTTTTACAAATTCCTAAAAACATAACAACGGAATATCGTATTGTTGATTTTATGATCGTATCTGACATCGTATATATGATATTATATCGTATTATTGTATGGAGAACATTATTTGGTGAACTGAATAAGTTAACGTGTTGCAACATTAATATGTTTAGAAAAAATAAGAGAATGTGTATCAGTTTTTGGTTTCAGCTGAGCTGGATACAAAATTGTTCAAACAGTAAACCTTCACCAATGCTTAGAACTTAGACATCTTCTCAGTTTATTGATAATGTGAAGTGTCCTTTGCATTTTTCAAGGTTTATCTGCCCAGTAAACTTTGTGCTCTGTGATTTGTGCTAACCCCTTTTTCACAAAATAATTGTTAAACTTCTCAGAAAAATCAAGTATGCATCCAAATCATTGCAGAAAGTTCTATGGAACAGCAAATTAAGAGGGCAAATATATTATTGTTAGTACTGATGTGTATTGAAAGTGGGATTGACGTCTTATTTAGACCGCGAGGAAACTTCAAATAAAAATAGCTGTTTTACAGACTTTTGAAATTAATAACTAAAGCGTGTGAATGAAAAGAAAAAAAATGGCCAATTGAAGTAAAATAATGCTGTATTAAAACACTGGAGTTTTGATTTGGGTAAGTTTATTATTTCATTTTATTTTTTATAATTTTAAGTTTTACAACTGTTTTTTCAAATCTGTATTGTGTCTAACTCTTAAGATTTAGATTTAGTCCATAAGATTTAGTGCATCACCCTAAAAATAGTATACTTTTACATAACAAACTTTCCTATGTTTTTACAAGTAAAAATGCTATGTAGATGAGTATTGAAGAAATAAGCATTGTTTTATAAATTTATAAATAGAAGGTACATGGCTTATCATTGTTACTTAAGCTGTCACTACAGGATGCTTATGTTTTGCATACTGATTCCTCTTATAATTTAGAAGTGAAATAGAGCAGATTTTACTTTCTGTCAGAATTTAGGGCTGCATTAGAAAATAAAAACTATAATTCTTTCGATCAACATTTATAGATATTGTATCATTGTAGCAAAGCATGGGATAATTGCTATTCATTAGTAACAAAATTATAGATGAATAATTTTTTAAGAGATGGAACTTTGTTTAAAACTTTAATTAAACTCAGTTTTCTAGGAAAGATTTGTGCTATGAAACTAAGTACTGTATCTTTCAGTATGAATAACGATACTAGAAAACAGATATATTATATATGGTTGTAGAAAATATTGAGAAAAGGGAATTGTGATTTTTCATTTAATCCAATACCTATTTTTTTAAGTTTATTAAAGAAGAAAATTAAATTTGTACTGGAAAAGTGGCTGATTTGTATCCACTGAAAAATAACTTTATTTTCAATCTTTGTTTCTAAAAAAAAAACATTTAATTGAATTGGAGCTTATTTGTTTCAATAGTTTCGATTTTTATAGCTACTTATTATAAATGTAATTAAAAGAAATCTAGCAATTAGAGAAGAATAAAAAACTAAGTAGAGTCACATTGTATTTAATGCATTTTAGTAACTAGAAGTGTATGACCTATAACGTGTTACAACCTGAGACTGAAAACGTGTAGAAACATGACTGAAATTGGAACATAACCGTTGTAATGTCTTGTTCAACAGAGATCAATAATCCCTCAATTGAATATATTGTGTCACATTTAACGGCTTTTTTAGTATTTTATACTTTTTTTCTGCAATCTAATGCTTTTTATAAGTTTAGAGCTCTTAAAATAAATTGGGCACAAAATATCTAATTGAATAGAGTGTTGATACTCTTTGGAAAGGGACTTGACCAAAGGGGCAAGAGATATGTTCCCTGTTCAAGAAAGGTGAAGCTATTAGGGAATTTTTGGAAATTAGTTCGTACGGAATCAGGGGCGTACGCAAGGGGCAGTTAGCGGTTTAACCCCCCCCCCTTGAGTTCAGACAAAAGAGCAAAAATAAAAATTTTAGTAGAAATTATGCGGGTTATTATTTTTTAGAATTAGGAATCCTCCCTTAAAAATTAGGAAACAGCCCCCCCCCTCTTGAAAAAATTCTGCGTACTCCACTCTACGGAATATTTGTTGGACTGTTTTACTACACGTATGCTAAGAGCTATTCTGTGAGAAACGGCTTTTAAGTTTCTAACTGGAATTTTTCTTCTTTGAGATAGACTGACTGTTTGCCATGGTCCGGCTCTGAATCTTGTCATTGCTTTGAATATTTTTCTTTAATTTTGCAAATAATGTTTTATTGTTACATGTTAACTTTCCAGTCGGAATCATATTTTCTGTCGTCTATAAGAAATCACCCTCCGTGTCTAGTTTAAAAGGCGAGAAGGACAAGTATAGCAGTCATATTAACTATGAATCATTGGGATTTATTCTAATTGATGATTTTTGATTAATCCTACTGTTGGCATGGATGTTTGTAGTCTTTCGAAATCTTCTTTAAACACTTGAAATACGATTTAATAATAAAAACTGTATGAAATAACCATTTAATTTTTCTTTAAAAAAAGTTTTATAATTCTTGCATATTCGTAACCCCTTCCTATAACGGTCTCATTAGCCCTCGTGTTGCAAAATTGTAGACCGTAGCACACCAAACAAAACAAAACCTTCCTGTAAAATTACGAATCTAGCTCGCCATTCGTTTTTCATACCATACCGCACAATGATGAGTTACTCTCGTCATATGAGTAAAGTTACTGTTGAATATAATACTTAATTTAATTTAAAATTTCGAAGATTTTAAATTACGAGAGTTGGAGCATAACTCATGGCAACTATTTTTTTTTTCTTGTACATATGTGAATGGATCACAAACGTATAGTGGAAGTTTTGCAGGCATAGTGTGTATGAAGAACAACAGATGGCTCTGGGATACCTGGTAGTAGAGCAGGGAGGTCTGTGGAATCAGTCAGTTGGTGAGCGTCTTGCGAGATAGTAGTAACCCGTGTTGAGCAACGCGCTTACATCAAAATACCCGTTATCCGAGGTAGAAATGCGGTGGAATGTCACACTGAATTAGTGGAAGCCTTTGGAAATAATGCCTTACCGTATTGTAGAACGGTGCGTAGGAAAGTTTCAGAATGACGTGTGATGAGCAATGTTCGGCTGTTGCTAATGCTGTGCTCCAACAGGTAACCCGATTAAAACATGGTGCGGCAAATGCTGAGGCTGATGGTATTCAGCGCCTCCTACATCGTTGACAGCGTATGCTGACAGTAGCAGGGAACTACTTTGTGTTTAGACCCAGATTTGTCAAGTCAATTTTATGTGTACTGTGTTGTCATTCTTTTGCACCATGAAGGCCCTATTACCCTATATACTACCGTAATAAATTAGTGTGTTACGATATTTCAAGGCTATTCATTGTCCACACGTCATTGTTAACACCTTGTCATTTCGCCTGTGTCACATTTTCCAACCGGACTGGTATCTTAAAAAAAAAAAAAAAAAAAAAAAAAAGTTGCCATGACCTTTGCCTCCATCCTCGGAAGTGAATTATCAGATCCAACAGTAACTTTTTAGTCGTATGACAAGTATAGCTCATCATTGTACCATGAAAAACCAATAAACAATTAGACTCTAAACTAAATTATCATATTCAACAGTAACTTTAGTCGAATGGAGATTTTAGGTCGTCATTTTGTGGTATGGCATGAAAAACCAATGACGAATTAGATTCTAAACTAAATTATAACATTCAATAGTTACTTTAGTCTCATTACGATTGTAGCGCGTTATTTTGTGGTATGGCATGAAACACCAATGACTAATTAGATTCTAAACTAAATTATAACATTCAATAGTTACTTTAGTCTCATTACGATTGTAGCGCGTTATTTTGTGGTATGGCATGAAACACCAATGACTAATTAGACTTATTCATTTTACCGGAAGGTGTTAAGGAGTAGATGTATTCTCATTAGTCCTCGTATAGTAAATTTTCTGTGCGACACGAGGACTTGTTAGACCTACCAAACAATCTCCTCTAATCCCCTATATATAAAAATAGCCTAAGTTATCTGTCCGTCTGTTCTCAAATTTATGAAGCGGTTGGTCCTGGAATGGATAGAAACATTCATATAGGATTCTTGACGAGTTAGGGTTAGTAAAATTCAAAGGAAGTCTGTAAATCATTCGAAATACACACCTTCCCCCTTTTCGAACGTTTAATGCCATTTTTTACCTGGTTAAGAGCAGGCTATTAAGTTTATCACATAATAAATAGGTAAAAATAACATTTTTTTTCCAGCACTGTGACGTCATTCCTTAAACCATCTCCTTTAATCATTTCTTGTTTTAAATTATTTAAATATCGTCTGCATTATTTTCATTCGTTTTATCACTTAATTTATATATTACTTAAATACTTTTCTTTTATATTTGGCATAAATAATATATTAGGTACATATGTGATAATTTTAAATTTAATCGTCGAAAATTTTATCACCGGGATTGACAACAAATTATTTTCATAAAAGTCTAGGAGTCTAATTCATAAATATCTAGCGTATAATTATACATGTATGAAAATTAAGAAGTTTGTTCGGTTATGTGTTATTTATTTATACAAAACCACACGGTTTGACTAAATGAATTCAACGTGATTCTAAACTACATTCACAGTACCGGGAGACTTAAGAGAAGTATAAAGATAACTAATTTATTAAGCGTGAGATAAACAAATGATCGAGCGCTAAATAATTCTCAGCCAAAAAACAAACCATCTTTTAACTGCCTTATAGGGTGCTTTACAATTCTGGAAAATTTTACTAATCAAGTCATATGACGGGCTTCATGCTAGTTGATAATTAGTTAGGAAAAGAATGTTAATTTAAAGTGTAAGTAGTAATAGGTAATAATTTATTTTTAAATTAAATTTTTTTTAAAAAAAGCTCATTTATAAATTGACCGACCTTCATAAAGTTTACTGTAAAGAGGAAAAAATAATTATCCTTTTCAGACTTTTGTTTCGTCATGGCAGGACAGTGTGAGACCACCCCAGTGTCACAAAAGGCTTACTTTGAATAGCGGTTAATTTATTTTAACACCAGACATTTTCCTGACATCTTGACGTCCACCTCCTCTTTTCTTGTGCAACTTATTAAAATCGCAGAGCGTGAAATTTCTCCCGAATGCTTTGTTCGTTTTAATGCTTTTATGAAGGTCGAAATTTTAGCAAAGTGTCACAAATATTTTCCTAACTTTGTCTAGTATTCTTTGACTAGAAACGCGCTAGAACGACAAAGAAAGATTGTAATTTCCGATGTGATTTTTATACAGCTATAACGAGAGATTCTTGTCTGGTTAAAAATCGAGTCCTCATTTCACTCTATGCTTTGTACGAAGGGATATTTTTAAATCCTTCATTTCTATAATAGAATGAACCTTTTCCTTAAATTAAAAGAATCGTGTTTCATCGCAAATTAATGAACAAAAGGGTAATTGATTATAGAAGACTTTTAAATTTTGCTTAATTCTTTTTGCAGATAAAGATAATATTTTAATTAGATCGGGAGCATATATAATTTAAATATTTCCTTTTTATAAATGGCGACTTTGCTTTTGGAAACCATATTGCTCGGCCTCGAATTATCATAGATTCTTAATCTAAACTTCACCGGTAGATTCTGGAATAGATAAGGCAATGTCATTCGGCACCGAAATTTATGTGTTCGAATCTCATTGCACGGATTCGTAGCCATAAGTAGTATGTTCTGATCTCAATAGTGTAACGAAAAATTTGACTGGAGCTCTCCAAACAAAATCGAATTCTTTATGAAATCTTTCCCGAACGATGGCTGAAGGGGTTGGTCGCTACTGATCAGTACTAAAGTTCGTGTGCTCGAATTTCACCAATGTATGGATGGTCATAGTTATTCTAAATCAGGTGTCAGCAGTATGCCCTGATTTTATTAGCTCGTGTAGCGAAACATTTGAACGTACCATTGCAACCAAATCTAATTCCTTATCAAAGCTTCCGAGAACGATGGCAGGTAGTGTTGGACGCTGCTGTTTGGTACCTTTTGATGGCATGAATGTTACTTGCCGTTCCGATTCAGCAATAGTCCTGATCTCAATTCTCTTGTAAAATTAGATGGTAGCATTAGAACATACACACACTAGATAAAAAATTAGACTGTGACACTCTAAAGGAAATCTCCTTATCAAATCTTCCTGCATTCAATGAATTCCTTTATATCACCTGTTCATATTTGAATAAGATAGGTCGATATAGAAAACAGGGAAGTTTGTTTTATACGTTGAGAGTTTAAATAATATTTGCAGTGGTGTACTTCTGTGGGGATATATTATAAAATGGAACATTAAATCGAACTTAATAATCCATTCCATAACTCTATGATATTAACATTATGAAAAATGAGTATTTAGACGCAAAGAAAAGCACAAATACCCTTAAGAGACGATTCTATGAATGCAGCTGATGAGAGATTCAGGTCCATTTTCTTCCAGTTTTGTTCCGTATACTTGGAATGATATGATCTTTGCAAGCTCGTAATTGTGGTCTCACATTTGGTATCAGTACAATGTACGTTATTTTACAGAGCCTCGGTAATTCAGTCGGCAAAGGTGCCGATGTCATAATCGCAGGGAAAAATATCCGTTGTGTTTATTAATGATGTTTGAAACACTTAAAACGGGAGCGTGGCCAATGTACTGCAAGCTTTCAAATGGTACCAATGGAGATAGCAGGACATTCCTGGGCATCTTCTGCCTCTTCCCTCATTCTAAATGAAGAGGACACTGTTATGTTGCCCTAGGGAGTAATGTTCATTTCCTGTAGGGTACTACCGTACTAGAAGGATCGAAAACTTTCCAGGTTTTGAATGGACGCATGCTTAGGAGGCAACTGCTCCTGCGTTAACCCCTTCAATTACGATCGAATTTCCAACTGTGCTGGTCAAAAGCGACACCAATGCAGGGGGAAATAATACCATTGATCCGAAAAACTTCGAATCTTGCTGGCTTGTGTAGCCTGGAACCAACTTCACCAGAGATGCGGATGAACTTGCGAATGTGAGTGATTCTCGCAATTTACTTAACCAATGAGAGAGCTTTAATAAAAATTAGATGATAAAAAAAGGAAGTTGAAGTTAATAATTCAACTAAAAAGTGTGAATAATTAAGTTTATACGAAACCATGGGGTAAAAACAGAAGTAAGCAAATGAATGCACTTTGCAAAGTGCGAAGTAAGTTTCATTCTGAAACTTCCTGAATATAAAAATAACGTAGAATACGACAGACTTGTTTGTTTCGCCCGGTAGATTTACGACGCCTCTGAGGAGTCTTATCCGTGTTTGGTCCGATAACCTTGCGACGCCTCTGAGGAGTCATTGTAAGCTAAGGGGTTAATCAGCAAAACAGTAGAGCTCCAAACCAAACTCCTGCTTTAAAAAATCGACGACGTGTTTAGTAAGAGAGCTGTAAGTTCTATAAATAGAAAAGCTTTTACCCATTGTACCAACAATAAATATTTCAAGTATGTATCAAAATATACGAAAAAATAATAAAAACACTTCCCTATAAATTTTAGATTATGAATCCTCTTCCCTGCAATACTTTTTTTTTCTTTTTCTTTAATCTATAATCTCGTACCAACTCCCTAACCTATAAGACTCCTATATTTCAAGTCTCATTTAAAAATTTAAAACAGTTTCATAAATATACTCCAAAACAAACGTTTAACTTTCATAATATGGTGTTTAATTTCCTTAGAAAAGTTTTAATTTGAGATTTGGCTAAAAGTAAATATATGCTTAAAGTGTCGTCACACGTTGTTTACAGGACAAAAATACAGGTTGATGTATTCATTTAAAGTTTCAGGAGAAGTAGTGAAGAGAAAAGCATCGAGTAAAATATTAAAAAAAACTGGACTTTTTTTTATTTTACCATGTACAAAACCTTTCGACATATTTTAGAATTCAGGAAAATTAAAAATTTTATGAACCCGTCATATGACGGGCTATATGCTAGTTAATAATAACGTTACATATCATTTAAAGATCCCAAACTGTCACTGGTTACTAATTTTTTAATAATAAAAAACCACATTTAAAGCTGAATAGATCCTGCTTGTTTTAGAATAAAAATAACTGGATCTTACAAAAATATCGTTTGGTGTAATCGTTTGTACCTGATTGCTGAATAGAAATTACACTTGTTTTGGAATACAAACTATTGTCTGATAATGCACATGCTCAGTGACTTGTAAACGATTTTTGAAAAGATATGTTTTTCTAATTTACATTTTACAAATCATTCAAATTCTAGTTTGAGCTACGCATTTTAAAAGACCATTTTCTTTTAAAAAGTAAATATTTAAAATAGTTATCCATACGACTTAAACAAGTTATCTATGCGTATGATTTAACATTTTTATAGCTAATTTTTTCTGAATATAATACAGTGGACTGCACTTAATGTGATCACGGTTAAAGTAATCAATCGCTTATTGCTATCGAAATCACTCGGTCCCGATTTTCTTTATTCATTTGTATGTTTAAATTATTGCTTTATGTTATCGTTACATCGGTTAATGTCATCCGTTTCCGAACCTCATTTCAACTGGCAAAGAATATTCACAATGTATTCAGAAGGAACCCATTCTTTTCTTTCCCTTCATTCTTGTTTTAATTTCTGAGAATTCTCCCTCTTCCACCTAGGGAAAAGGAGAAAGGAAGTGGGAAATTACACGTTCCTGGAATTTTTCCGAAATACGCACACCCTGCTGGTGGTCAATGGTTGTCAGATAAGCAGAAGGCAACCCATTCTTATCGGAACTGAGGAGCGTATGCACATTTCATGTCTTGTTCGCTTACATGCAGTTTGTCGATAGGGAAGGCAAAAGCGAAATTTTTTAACATCAAAACTAAATATCGAAATTCTAAATCGTTATGACCAAATATGAATCAGCGCAATGCTGCAGAGCAGTTAAACATTTCTCAACCTCTAAATTGCATTGAAAGTGTTGAAACGTGGAATACAACATCGCTCTGATGACATGATTACGAAAGATTGACAATGAGCTTTTTAGAAAGAATTGTAGGCAGTCAACAATGGATCAATTATTTTTATTATGCAAACAATTCTTATGTCTTAAAGGATAATATATAGTACATAAATATAAGGTGAATTTTTTCATTTTATTTTGAAATCTAGTATATGTGAATTAAGGGAGTGGTAGATGTATCTAATTATGCATATAGTTTTTTGTTATCAATCGGTTATTGTTATTAAAATCACAAAGGCCCAAACGGATCACATTAAGCGGAGCCCACTGTAGGTAGATTCTGCCTGAAAAACATACTTTTCTGTATTACAAAGCATAATTATTTTTAATGATTTATTTGAAATGAATTCAATAAGCTTAAATATCAACTGAGAATAGAATTTTAGAGATTTAATAATAGAAAATATATTGAATATACTTTATTACGCATTTATAAAAATTAATCACGTGCAGCCAATAATAAAAGAAACTTGATCGATTTAGAGTAGGGATTATCTTTGCTACCATGCAATATATATTTAGATAATACACTATTTTAAAAACTTTTCGAACACATTTTACATAACTTAATTCATTTCATAAATGTAATTTTCATATTTTTCTTCGATTTCGAATACAATTGAGCCAATTTTTATTGTGATTCTTCTTATATAGCTAACATTGCTGTATTTTGAAGAAGTATTTACCATTTATGCCAGGTGAGTAATAAATAAATTTGTAGAAACATTTGTCCCTTTTTTTATAATCTGATTAAAATGACATAGGTTCTTTTCGTTAGTTCCTACAAACATTAATCTGTAACTCTAACAATTGTAATTGTTTGATTATATTTATTAAGTTTAGAATTGAAATTAAATTTTAAAAAACTTGTCATTCATTCTGTGATAAAAAGTTGTTTTCGAAAGTTTACATTACTTACATAAATTTTTCAAATGGCTTATAATATTAGTTTAATATAATCTAAAAACTATATCAAAATTTCACTAATATAACCCTTTACTAGCCTATAGCCCGTCCTATGACGGGATAAGTAAAACTTTTAATTCTCCAGAATTGTAAAGTACCCTACGAGGTAGGTAAAGAAATGGTTTGTGTTTTGGCCGAGAATTATCTGGTACACTCTCCCAAATTTGTTTATCTTCATACTACTCAAATATCTCCTGATACTGTGAATGCATTTTAGAATCAAGTCGATTTCATTTAGAAAGATAATTCAAAGTTTTCTTAGCCACATCGAAATTAAAAGTTTTTCCCAATTTTTTTTTGCCACAGTAATTAATGGAAGTAAAAAAAGAAACTATCATTTCCACTACACCCTGGAGGTAGGTAGAATTTGTTGTTAATAGAGATGATAAAATTTTCATTGCAACATAAAATAATCGATGATTCAATTTAAAATTATCACATATGTATCTAATCTATTATTCAAGCCAAATATAAAAGAAAATTATTTACCTATTATCTAAGTTCAGTAATATAACGTATAAAAATAATGCAGACGATATTTAAATAATTTAAAATAAATGATTCAATGAGATGGTTAAAGGAATAGCGTCATAATTTTAGAACAAAATGTTATTTTTACCTGTTTATTATGTGATAAATTGATCAATTGAGTCACCTACCCTTCATCGGGGAAAATAGGGCTCAAAATAAGGCAATTAATCTCTCGATAATAGGGAAAGGAGTGAATTTCGAACGTTTTAAGGACGACAGTATTTTTCTCTGTGATACGAAACATATTTATACGAATATATTTTAGAATCAGATCGATAGTTTAGGAGAAGGTAAATTTACTCGTTTTGAATTTTGCTAACCATATCTCATGAAGATTCCAATATGGATGCTTCTATCCATTCCAGGTCCAACCGCTTCATAAATGCGAGGACAGACGGACACATAACTTAGACTATTATTATATAGGGGTTGTTTATAAATAGTTTAGAAACAAATACATATAAATAATTTAGAAACAAAAACTTTACTGGTCTTGAGTTTTGCTAGTCCTAACTCATCGAGAATCCAATATGGATGACTGCATCCATTTAAGGTCCAACTGATTCATATATTCGAGAACAGGCACATAGATATCTTTAGGTTATTATTATATAGGGATTTTTTCAATTTGAATTATCGAGACTGCAGGCTGGGTTTGAAGTGACTACTATAAAATAAAATGTGCAAGTAGTAATGAAAAAAAACTAGTTTATTTTAAGGTAAAGGAAATAAGAAAGACGCAGTTGCTTTACCTTAGCTTTTTCGCAGTTGCAAATGCTTTGCAACTGCGAAATGTTTATATGCAAATTTCAGACTCTTATACAGGTTTACTTCTTATCAAGGAATTTCCAGGTCTCTGAATTTTCCATATAAACGTATACACGAACTGCCTCCGAGTTATCTAAATAGAGATAATAAATTATGATTAATGACCTCGTATGCACGGACACGACAATAATGTCTTTAGATAACCAACAGTTTTATTTCGGGCACACCGACGTCATTATTGTTTGTTCTTTTTACAAAAACATTTCGTTCTTTTTTTTTTGTTATTCCCTTTAACGAGCGCATTACTCAATAACACTTTTGACTAATTAAGGCTGAAAGAAATAAAAAATGAGAATTCCGGGTACAAACTATCACCGAAAGAGACATTGCCGAGTTCTGAAAGCACTTTATTGGAAATAATTACGCAATTTTTTTGCTTTGTCATTAATTACGGGCACTTTAGGTTCTTTCCGTTTTTTAGTGCTTTAATCAGACTGGGTTTAGTATCATTTAAATGAAATGCGTTCGCTGTTTTGGTAATTACTGTTTTATCTGTAGATACGTGATACAGTATGAAAGATACGGGAATGATCCGTTTTTGGAGTTATAAGAAATGTTACTAGAATGTAATTATTTAATCATTTTCATTTTGCTTTCTAGTTTCAATTATGTACCGAGCCCAATTTTGTTCTAATAGTTAAAAAATGGATTTTCGACGGTTGTGACGAATATTAAAATTTTTAAACACTTACAGTTTTAGACCTCTTCCCTTCAATTAAAAAATACATTAAGTATTTGTTGACTGTGTTTTGAGTTTACTGTATTATCTGTGGCTACAATATACAATGGTAAATACCCGAGAAATAACCTCTTTTCCGTTTGGAAGAAAATGTTACTAGAAAGTTATAATGTAATCCTTTTATTTTGACTTTCTAATTAGAATTATACATTAAGAGATGTTCTGTTCTTCTTATAAGAAATTATATATATATATATATATATATATATATATATATATATATATATATATAATATGTGTGTGTGTGTGTATATGTGTGTGTGTGTTATGTCGTGGCGCAGAGTTAAGGCGAATGGAACACAGTCTTATTGATAATAATAAATTTTATTAACTCATCGTTCTTACGGAAAGCAACAAGCGCCATTTTCATTGTTAGTTGCGAAGTTATGCGTGAAGGTGTTGACCGCTCCATGTCCACGCGCCAAATATCCCACTTATCTATTTGCAAGCTCATCAAATCGCTGAGAAATGCTTCCTGACTGGATTATCCTGAAAGCTTACGTGAGCGTGGGTCTTTTTCATTTATTTTATTATTATAAAAGAGTTATCTTTTTAAAATCGTTTTTAACTTACATAATTCCCAACTACCCCTTTTTTAGATCTGACATATATATATATATATATATATATATATATATATATATATATATATATATATATATATATATATATTGGTAAATGAAAATTAAGGGAATTATTACCAAAAAGACGTAGAAAAAGACACACACACATACACACACACACACACACACACACACATATATATATATATATATATTCACAAATTTTACAGAAATAGTATTATATTTTGGTATTTCACGAGCAGGCAGTTGAATCCGTTTCAAAATGTAATAGATGTTAAATATTGTTTTAGTACTTTAATAACTTTTCGCTGAAGTAAAATTGTTTTAGACTTTGTGTCTATATTTGAAGAGAACTGAACTGGAGCGAAATCAATAGCAATTCTTTAATTTCGAAAGCACTCTCCAAAGCTAATTTTAGAGAGAAAGTATCTCGTTTCATTTTTTGATTTAATTTTACCGAGCTTTCCCAGATATCCAATTTCTACAATACTTGTCATCACAAATATAATTTTCGAAGTGGCTCAGCTTTATGGATTTTCCCTTTAGGTGAAAAGTAGAGGCTTTTGTCTGGTGATTTTTCCATGAAACTAAATAAAACAGTTGAAGTGAATGTCTCTTTTTCTTTTACTTTGATGTTATAAAATTCTAAATTTGAGGTTATTTTTAATTCCATTACTTGGTGATTTAAATATCTTGATGCTATGGTATAAATGATTGAATATGCATATTTGTATGCCTTTATGAATATTTTAAAGCACAAACTGCAAATTTTAGTCACTATCATGAAATTTTTATGCATTTATTATAGTGAAAATCATGATCTCACATATTAAAGAAAACTTTTCAAAATTTTATATTTAAATGTATAAATAAGATTTTAGCATAATTTTCATAGAATCCATTTGGGTTAGCAGATGTATAAAATCACAATGTTAGATCCACCAATTATTATTGTTACTGCTAAGAAATTATTAGATTATCTAATGATTTCTTATTTGGTGTATCTAATAAATTATTATTAGATGTATCTAATAATAATTTATGAGATCTTTTTAGATATATTTAACAAAAATCTAAATGTCATTTAAACAGAGAATGTAATAATGTATACAGATAATCAAGTATAGATATTTTTATAAATTTAGTTTTTATTTTTTTTATAGCGCAAAATTTTTAAATATTACCGTATACGAATCTATAATCAAATATACAAATCTAAAACCAACTCGAAAATACTTTGAGTTTACAAAATCAAAAACGAAACGTCTACAGTTTTTCTTTATAGCTCTTTATAAGAATTGACGTCAGTCTAAAAAGTTATATTCCCAGATATAGAACGCTGCCATTTTGTACTTTTGCATTTACAAAAGTACAAAATCGCAGACTTCAATCAACTAATCAACTTCTTAGATTAGCCTATACCTTGGCTAAAAAGAAAAATCATTCTGAGAATTAACAATTCTACAAAGTAATTTTATCTATTCCTTAAAAGATGTAATAGACATCAATTGGTTAAGATTTTAACGGAATGTCACGCTGTTACATTCTGAACAAATAGAATATAAATCTACTGTTTTGTTGAATATCCTATCAATCTATTGAATCACTTTTCATTGTTCAAGGTTCTATCAGAACCATCCTTATGCTAGTTACAATGTCGAATGATTCCGGAATGATGGGAAGCTACACTTCGATTTCGAAATCCTGGGGGTTCGAATCCCATGCTAGCTAAAACATATATAGTATATTACAGCCAGTTTTAACCAGTATTTCCCGATCTGATAACTTCTCATGAGGTAAAGTTATAATCCTTATCCCGATTGAAACAGCGTTCTTAATTAGTTACATCCAGTAATACAAATTACTTTACATTTGTCTTAAGTTGAAATTCATAAAATTCTTTATTTTCTGAAATACATTTTTGAAGTCGTTTTAGGCAAGAGGTTAACAATATATTTACAAAGATAATTCGTATTTAAAACTTTGTAATGAGTTTTTTTTTTAAACTGTTGAACATTTTGTTTTCTAATCCTTTAATAAGTGACTCATTATTTTGCAGTTAGTTCATCGTCTTAATTAAACCGACATTAAGTCCTACTCAGCTTCTTTAGAAAAAGTGAAATGAAATAACAAAATCAATAATGCAATTATAGAGGATATATATATATATATATATATATATATATATATATATATATATATATATATATATACACATATACATACACCCCCATAAATATATTTATATGTTTGTGAATTTAAAAAGGAACTGATTTCTCTTTTATATATATATATATATATATATATATATATATATATATATATATATATATATATATATATATATATATATATATATATATATATATATAATTTCCTTTGTAAATATTTGTAACATATCAATTATTTTTTTAAACAATTTCTTTAAAAACCTCCTCTGTCCCATTCTAATTAATTAAAATCAATTTTCACAGCCACAAAATGTCTTAGTTAAAGAAGTTAATTAAATTTCTCGACTTAAAATTCTTCCAACAAATTTCCCAAAGCTTTCTCTCCAATAGATGTAATTTTTTTTGTCTACTCACCGCGTTTCCCAGCTGTCGCTGGCAAATGGCTCAGTTCCCCTATATATTCAAGTTCATTTTCTTGTTAATAACACCAACTAAGCTACTTTTTCTTAGGAATCCTTTTCTGGTACTCGCTCAGGGATTCACACCTGTTCCAGCACGTACTTCAATGTACATTTTTTGTCTATCGGTGAATGCTGAAGATGTGCTTTTAGCAGCCCCTCAATAAATATTTAAGTTGTTCTGAGAATTACGCGTTCTCTTACAAAGGAGCCACGACTGCTTTATACTTAATAAGTTATTTGCATTGGATTCTACTTGCACAATAGCCCGGGTAAGTAAAAGTAATAGAGGCTACAATATTTTATTGCAATCAGAGGACATAAGTTCTGCAGGATTACATATATGTAATAAACTATTTCCTTTAGTCACAATAATTATATAGCCTAATATGTAGCCTAATTATGTAGCAATAATTATGTATTCTTTTTACTTGTCCGGGGTACTGAGCAAAGATAAACCTAATCAGCTAACCGTAATAACGATGCAGTCAGGCCATTTAAAGACACCGGTTATGATTTATTAAAAACTTTATTTTAGAGCTGGTAAATAGGACATCTTTACGAGTCAACGACAGACAAAATTGCACAAAATTCACTCTGCTCGAACAGAGGTGTACCTAAGAACGAAGACAGAGAGAATTTTCCCAAAGGTCAAGAAACTTACCCAGTGAATTAACTCAGAGCCATTTGCCGGCGACAGCTGGAAAACGTGTTGCAAATAGTCAGAAAATTTACATCTATAGGACAGGAATGTTTAGGAAATGTATCGAAAGAATTTTAATTAATTAAAATGGGAGAGAGGAGGTGGTTTTAAAGGAAATATTAAATAGTTTTTATATATTCCATATATGTATATATGTATACACTTGCATATATATATACGTAATGGTCAGCTGAGTTACCTCTAGAAAGCAGTATTTGGCAGAGACAGGACAAAAAACGTACAGAAAGTTGGAGCTGGAAACAGAGTTTTCTGTCCTTAGATCTGGGATATGGTTTGAAAACTTCTCAGTACAAGAAGATCAAGCTCATGTTATAGAGAAAATAATGTTAATCAGAGGTGTAATCGAGTGTTCGAAGGAAAAACCAGCAGTTGCAATAAG
>CM063510.1:173929725-173939725 GCA_032207245.1 Pardosa pseudoannulata | reverse complement strand
TTGAAGAGGTCTTTGAAAGATAATTAATGTTTATACCTATAATATCTTATGCATGATATTTTATGCAAGTATATTTATAACAATTCAACTCTGGAATTATTAATAAAGCGCACAAAGTTCAAAGAAAAAAAATCGTTTCTGCTCTCAAACAAACGTTTTCATATACTCGCATTAAAGAGTGGTGTCACAAATTGTATAAAAGTTTTGACAGGTGTCATCTGATACACTCGTAAATTATATCCAAAAACTTTTAAAAGTCAATTTCGTAACAATTGACGTCGGTCTAGTCTCCAATTTGAAAAGCCGCCAAAATATTGCCAACATGCTCACTTGGCTGTTTCTTATATTTATCGCAGGAGAAGGAAGTCAATCTGTGCCAGGAAGGAATTAAACGTTTCAGGAAAATTAATTTATTTTAACACTGGATTTACGGATGTTGATGATGTACCTATTTTTACTGATGTGAGCCAATTTGACTCATACAAGAAAATGGAAATTTGTTGCAAAGAAGATAGTTTCAAATTAATTTAAATGTTTGTTATAAAAAAATTCATGGAAACATTTTTACATATAAAATCTGTTTTTGAAACCCATTTTCTCCAAACATTTCTATTCCATTGAGCACAATGGTTTCTCCATCTGTTTCTTTTGCATGAGGGTTGAACTTGACAGTTCTTCCGTGCGAGAGTAGCATGAATTTCTGCCATTGGAATGGAAGTGTTCTCGACGACTTCTCTATATTTACTTTATATTATACTTTATATACTTTATATTTACTTTATATTACATTTATTGCTATATTTATTTATTTTCGTAAACATTTTATGAGTTAAATTGGCTGAAAGTTTACATATATTTTATTACTTAACTAAAAACCAATGTATGTTTTTGAAAAGTGATATTAAAGTTTTATATATATATATAGTGATGAAATTTTTAATGAGTCAAATGGGCTTGGTCCGTAAATGTAGCGTTAATACGAAAGTAATTTACTACGTCCTAAGGGGCTCTTTTTGTAAACTAAAACTCTACGTTGTGTGATAAATATACGGAGGATAATTGTTTGAAAGACACTAATGTAATCCCACTGTGGCATGGATATAACTAGCTTTTCGGAATCGGCTTTAAGTTGTAGGTTCCGGTCTCATAAGCCTTCGTGTTGCAAAAAGTTGACCGTAGCACACCAAACCGAAACAAATGCAATGTACAACAAGTTATTAACACATTGTATGCGAGACGCGTACTAGTAACTTTTCTGACGGTTGATACTTGAACGCTAGTCACATAATAGTACGGCTTAGTGTAACAAGATGATTTGTTGGTGGGTACAAAAATAACGGTCTATACAGGAAAACGAAGCCGAATGTTCTTGTCTACTACATAGATTCTGGAAAACATTGACACAAATTAAATGTAGTATTTACAGTTTTACTAGTTTTTATTAGTTTTATGATTGCTCCTTTCATTTTTTTATAATATAAAAAAGTTTATATATAACGTAATTCGAAAAAATTAAAACTATATACTACTATTTCTATTTGATTTTTCATATTTACGATACTATTATAAATTTATTCACTCAAAAATATATTTTTTGTTTACAAAAATCATATGGTTGTTATTTATATATTTCTACTTACATATTTCTTTATATACTTCAATATCAAATACGAAAAGTTGGTTAAAAAATGAAATAATTTTTGATCTATTGAGATTTAAGTGAATAACTAAATGGACTCGCAAAACGCCCGATCCCGGTACAATTCCGCTACGACATGGGCCCGCACACAATGGGTTAACAGTATATTTGTTTACCTGATATCCTAAAAGTCATCAGTTTGATTCAAAAACTGCATCGAGTTTGATTTCTTAATGTCATTGTTGTGAATTGAATACTTGAAGGTATGAGGTGAGAAAAGAGCAGTTTTAACTAATTATTTTGCTCTTTACAATTTGAAAACAGAAAAAAACCAGAAAGTGTGGTGGATAATCCCTTGATATAAAAATAAAACGGAATTTGATCTACCGTTAAATACTATTTAGTTTCACTCATCTGGACAGTTTAACCAAGTTGAAAAAAATTGAAGTTTTATTTTGAATTATTGGGTAATATTTAATGAATTTTGTACATGACGTTAATGCACTTTTAATTGAGTAATAGCATAAAATAATTTAGTATTTCAAAATTGTATGAAATATTTCAAAGCATTTTCGAAAAGATAGTTAATGACGTTTTTTTACTATGTTTTTTTGCTTCATACATTTATTTGACGGCATGTGACATATTAAACTTTCTAATCAAAGATCGAGTTAAAAACTAAATGATTTAATATTATGACACAGATGCCTGCCGGAGACGGTTCTTTGACTTCTTGGAGGAGTCAAAGTCTACATTGGCACATAAAATGACTGACGTCCCCCAGACGTCAATGTAATTAAAGGATTTGTGGATAGGTATCTAGTTCTTACAATAATTCACATGTTGCTGTAAATGTAACATTTAAACATAGAAAATATACCTGATTAACGTATTTACTACTTCAACATACGATACATTTTTTTAAATTTGAAATACGAGAAAGAGAAAAATAATATTTGTAAGTGTCAATAAACTAATAAAGTATACCAAAACTATAAAAATTTCTTACCGCACAACGTTAATTTTTCACTTCCACGCAGGTCTTTAAAGGATTTTTTTCTGTTGAACCTATGAAAAAAAAGGATTTCTATTAGGAAAGTAAACATAAAAATTAAAAATATTACTAAGATGTATAACTTGTAAAACAAATTTAAATTGGTCTATAAACATTTCTGTTATATTTAATAAAGCTTCTTAGATATTTATTGTATAATTTAGCAATATATCTAGGAAAACATTTCGAAATAAATGAAGGAAAAAAACTGGTACTAAAATAAATCTTACTTATAAATTCATTCATTTTATTAAGAAAAACATTAATAATTATTAAATGTCCAGTACTACGTATAAAATTCGTACAATTCTTATCAATTCTTTTAAATTCCGAATGTATGTAGTTTGCGTTTCAAAATTAATTTCTTGAAACTGAAATAAATTTCTAGATTTTTCCTAATTTTTATCCTTTATAATTTATGAAAATATAAAAATGGTTCCTTTATAAGCTTTCAAGTTAGGAAAAAACTGTTGGTATTTGTTCTAACTGTAAAATATTAATATATAAAAAATGTAATATATATATATATATATATATATAATATACACACATACACATACATATATATATACATATATATATATATATATATACACACATATATATACACACACATATATATATACATATATATAAATACATATATATATATATATATACACACATACACATACATACATACATACATATATATATACATATATATATATATATATATATATATACATATATATATATAATATATATACACACATATGTAATATATATATATACATGTGTATGTATGTATTTATTTATGTATGTCCAATTTACGCTTTACCTGTTTAAGAAACCTAGTCTAAAAAGAAATTAAATAATCCCATTCAAATTGTGTATACATTTTTCTAACTCTACTTTTCGATATTTAAGGTTATTTTTATCAAATACAGACATTGTATGAGACAAATGTGTGAAAAAATAAAGTTATAAAAAAAAGAATCATGCAGTGTAGGTTGAACACATAATTTTTGTTGCCTCAGTTATAGTTTGGAATAGTTTATGCTCACTGAACTTAATGTATAGAAGGTACAATAAATCTAAAATTTAACTAGATGAGAGGACACCTATTCTCGAATCTCGCCGTCCATGTCTGCAAAAGTGTTATGCACTGAATAAATGGCTGGATAATGGAAAGCATTTTGTTAAATCGTAACTTGATTTATACTTCAAACAGGTTTGGATGTCTTCCAAGCTGGAGGGGAAAACCTTCCTTTGATGAATTTTAGAATTTAGAATCACTTTAAGCAAATAGAATTTTCCGAGCTGTGACTCGTCCTCCGAAAGATTTAAATGCTATATATTTATAGTGATTTGAATTCATTGGTGATGTTTAGGGGTATTTACAAGATTGGTTTGAGTTAAAGCAGTGTTTTACGGTGTCTCACTTCTTCTAGAGAAGCCTTTGAATACTGAATGTGCATCTATTTTAAAAGATTGTAAGTATTTAAATAATTGGAAAAATTATACGAACATTGGAGTGACGTTTAAGATTTGTTCAGAATTTAAACATTCAAAAAACCGTGAAGTTATTCACTTTAACCCATTGTGTGCGGGTTCATTTCGCAGCGGAATTATATCGGGAGCGGGCATTTTGCGCGTAAATTTAGTTATTCAGCTAAATCTCAATAAGATAGAAAATTATTTCATTTTTAACTAACTCTTCGTATTTTATGTTGAAATATATAAACAACTATATAGACAAATAAATAAATATATGTATAAATATATATAATATATAAATATACATACATATATATATATATATATATATATAAAATATTTTCGCAAGGATATTTAAGAAGTTAATTCTAAATCTAAATTGATTTTTTAAATCAAACTTCCCGTTCTGGGGTTCCGCATCGACTAAAGTAATAACTAATTTTTGTCTCAATTTTTCAGAATCTATGTAGTAGACAAGAGCATACGGCTTCGTTTTTCTGTATATACCGTTATTTTTGTACCCACAAACAAACCCTGTTGTTACACTAACCCGTACTAGTACGTGACCCGCGCTCAAGTATCAATAGTCAGAAAACTTAGTAGTACGTGTCCCACATACAATTTGTTAATTAATCAAAATGAAAAAGTAAATCAATTAATAGGGAAACATTGGAAGTTGCCTTTTCATGTTATACTATGGTTATAAGTAAGGTCAGAATCACTAAAGCTTATCAAATGTCACGTGACATCGGTGCACAGAGCCAAGATATTCCATTCTCTTCAAATGACGACTTTTGCTTTGTTATTATTTGTATATGCTGTTTAGAATGTCAATTCGAAATGTATAAAACTATTGATCCCTCTGCCGACTGTGAAATACAGTCAATGATTCGGTTTGTGACAGCAAGGAATGTTTTAACAGCAGAAATTCTTCGATAAATAAGTGACGTTTGTGGTTCTCTGATATCCATAGTTTTTCTTCTGAATGGCAATGCCATACTTTCTGCTATCAATACCCAAAATGGGTACATACCTTTTGAACAGGTGTACAGAATAGGTTTACGAGATTTGACAGGCATATTTTTGTTTTATCTGAAGGAGTTTTTTATCAGCAAGAGCTTTGCCACATATGATGAGATGGAAAAAAAACAGTTATTTTCCCAGGCAGCAGAAGTCTGTTATTTAAAAATACAAAATATTGTGTTACAAATGTTTATTAAGAAATATGAGGAACTAGCATATAGCCCGTCATATGACGGGATCAGTAGTTTTTCTTAATTTTCTAGAATTGTAAAATACCTTATGAGGCTGGTAATAAAATGGTTTGACTTTTATCTGAGTACACGCTAAATAATGTGTTTATCTTTATACTCCTCTAAAGTCTCCCGATACTGTGAATGCAGTTTAGAATCACGTTAAATTCATTTAGAAAGATAATTGAAAGTTTTCGTATTTACGTCGAAATTGTTGTTAAACTCTGTCCATTTTTTTGCCACGGTAATTAATGAAAGTAAAGGAATGAAACTATCCTTTCCACTACCCCCTAGAGGTAGATAAAATTTGTTGTGAATATCGGTGATAAAATTTTCATGGTAACAATAAATAATCGACGATTAAATTAAAAATTATCCTATGAACCTAATCTATTATTTAAGCCATATATGAAGTAAAATTATCTACGTAATGTGTAAGTTCAGTGATAAAAGTATGCAAATATTGCAGGCGATATTTAAATAATTTAAAATAAGAAATGATTAAATGAGATGATTGAAGGAATAAAGTTATAATGCTAGAAAAAATGTCATTTTTACATATTTATTATG
The DNA here is from genome assembly GCA_032207245.1 of Pardosa pseudoannulata. Lineage (NCBI taxonomy): Eukaryota > Metazoa > Arthropoda > Arachnida > Araneae > Lycosidae > Pardosa > Pardosa pseudoannulata. The sequence goes on along the minus strand of CM063510.1, from coordinate 173,933,730 downwards.
TGAAAATGGATAAATTTAATCATCTTCTCTTAACCGGGGAAAATGGAGCTTGAAATAATGGCATTAAATGCAAAAAAAGGGGGAAAGGGGTTGATTTCGAACGTTGTTAACACAAATTATCAAAAATCCAATATGAATGCCTGTATGCATTCCAGGTTCAACCGCTTCATAAATTCGAGGACAGACGGGTATTATTATTATATAGGGGATACGCTACCGAAAGGAATTTTATGAAGACAAGTACTTCGGAACATATGACGAGGTGAAAGAAGTATTTATCCTCACAGGTGTCAGACATCGATGATCTAGATGTACAAAAACTTCTATAGCCTTAAGACAAATGCTTAAAGAAGTATGGAAAATACACTAACTGAAAAAAGTTTCTAGGCGGACAGCACCTCGCCACAAATGAGGAGGTAAAAGGAGGAGTAATATTCGCATGTGGAATACGTCTATGATTTAGGCGTACTAAACCTTAAGCGTTAAGATAAACGTTTAAACAAATATAAACAAAATGAAAAAATGGGAATATGTGTGAATTAAATATTTTTTGGTTTGTAAAAATAAGTCATGGTTTATCTTTTAGAAGAAATAGAACTTTATTTTCCGAACAATCTTCGCATCATGTTCCACAAGATTACTTTCTTTTAAATGTAGGTAATTTATTACATAGATTTCAAAACTTCATTCTATAGCATGAACACAATAATCATTATTTAGATTATTTAGGTTTGGATTATTACGTTCTACTGTTTTGTTGCACGAGTGGTAATGAGACCGGAAAATACTGCTTAAAAATGATTCCTAACGTCCATGAATATCCATGCCTGTAGTTGGATATGAATCCATAAACTCCGGTACAGATGAATAGCCTCCAACCACTACGGCTATAAACTTTTTTTTTACTTAAGAAGTTCAAACGTTTATGAAACTGAAGAGACTAGTAGTCGAATGATTTCCAAATGGTTAGGGTATTGGCCTTCGGAACCGGAGTTCGTAGTTTCGAATTCCACTACGGCATGGATGTTCGTAGCTGTTCGGAATCGGCTACGAACTCCAGGTAAGTCCCGGTCTCATTAGCCATCATGTTGCAAAAAGTAGACAGTAGTGCTCCAAACCAAACCAAGAGACTAGTAGAAGTAAATATAACTAATTATTTATTGAAAATAAAACCAACTGTTTCTCAATTATGCTAATGTTATCTACAAATATACAAGCAATGAAAAAGATACTTATTTATTGAAGAGTAGAATTTCTTAAATCTCCTGGACCGTGATAAAATATATAATATAAATATTTTTATTATTTTAAATTTTTTTGTTAGTAACGTCGCCATTGTTATTGTTTCGGCATTTTGCTCGAACATTTTAGAAATAAACTGTTGCTAATATAATCCCCTGCATCGATGGTGGTATTTATATACCCGCATCGACGATGCAAAATTTGTATATACACTGCAGTTACACTCATAAACGAAAATATTTTGATCTAGTAATTTATTAAATTATTTTATAATTTTTAAATTTTACTTTCGAAACTATAAGAGATTATGGATACACTTTTTCGACTACTACATTGATATTTATTTGCTAAATAAATTTTCTACTTATGGCATGAATACATAATTAATAAAGCCTGACATTTAAAACTGTGTACAAAAATAATAAAGACTTTTACTGTAACACCAATATATTGCCGAAAATATACTTTTATTGTTTTAGTATCATCAGTCTTTGAAATATCCTCCACTGAAGAAAGCCAAAACAAAGCAATTTGTTAAAAGCCGCCGCTCCTTTTATTTTCTTAGAGAACGTTCGAAAATCTAGCAAATGTATTCGATTGACAATACCTGGACGACATCCAAACCTTTTCATATATATGAACCTATCCTTTATCGTCCCGGGTCTCATTTCACTAAAAGAGCCGTTAAATCTAACGTAACTATTACTGAAAAGATCCCCCTCAACAAATTCGTTATTTATTAGTTAGGTAGCAGGGCACAATGGAAAGTTCTGAAATGTTCGACTGTTCGTATTTAGCATAATTCTGGAAGTGAGTTCCAAAATGCCGTGTCTATCGGAATTCCCTCATTGATGGAGAATTCAGAGTTAGTTAATAAAGCATTTAACATCTTAACGATAAAATATGCATTTTCGCCGTCTGCAAAATAGGATGTTCGGTGTGTAATTTAATAATGGGAAAATTAGTATGTTATGTACTTTCAGTATTTGTGATTAAAATAAATTTCTGGTATTTAGTTTAGATAGTTTAGTGGTCTAGATATCTGCACATTCACGGCGATTAACACTAAATGCGTTCACGATATGCTATATTAGAGACATTTCAATTGTGATACGTTAGTATCAAAAGTTATAAAGCTGCATATCTTGATTTATGCTTTTAATTAAAGTTATGCCTGTTTAGATGACTGCCTGGGATAATCAGACCTTTTTCCACATTTTTAAAGTGAGATATTTAGAAGAATAAACATTCGATACAACTTTTTAATTGTTTTCATTGTGGTAATCAAGCCACAAACTGAAACTGTACTTATTTCATTATAAACTTTTCTTATCAAATATAATACATATATATATATATATGTATTATATTATATTATATTATATTATATTATATTATATTATATTATATGTGTGTGTGTCTGTACCAAATTATTATACCTAAAATATCTATCTTAAATTCTACCTTTTCCCCTTTTTATTTTTAAATATCAAATATGCCAGCCATGATATGTTAGGTTTAAATCAGTGTTTGTCAACTTAAATCCTCTTTACCCGTCTCCCAAAACTATATCTGATATCAATGCTCATTTTCATAGGTCCCCAAAAAAATGGTTTCATTTCTAGAATAACTAAATTTATGCCTATGTGGTTTTCGACGCAACTTAAAGGATTAATGTTCACTCTTGACTCTCCAAAAAACTCTGAAAAATCATAAGTCTCGTAGAAACAAAATCACATGACCACTCGCTCTGGGTTGTAAAAATCATTCAAATATGTATTGTAGCAGTCGCCGTAAAACTGTTTTACGTCGACTGCTACGTTTTACGATGTTGGACATATTTTACTGAGGATGGCAACACTGTAAGTTACTTAAGTATTATTTGTCCCTCTAAACCCCGGAGAATTCAAATAATTTGAACTAATTTCTCGTGTAATTAGTGAACGAGAATTTCACCGGTTACGCACACACACACACACACACACACACACACACACACACACACACACGCACGCACATATATACACATATATACATATATATATACATATATATATATACATACATATATATACATATATATACATATATACACATATATCCATATACATATATATATATATATATACATATACATACATATATATAAACACACATATAAACACACACACACACACACACACACACACACACATATATATATATATATATATATATATATAAATTATTACACTTTAACATCTTTTAAAATTTCTACTATTAGCCATTCTTTTTACAATTTGGAATTTTACACCCATTTTTTTTGTTAAAATATAATATATAAATGTAGAAAAATCTGAATATAATTAACGAAATAGTTAAGTGCAGATAATTTCTAATTAATTTAATCAAACCATCATATGTTAATGATATTATTATGCAACTTAACCGATGAAAGTTTTCTGATTTTTAAATTTAACTCAATTTAGAAATGTATAAAAATTATAAATTTATACTGATAACGGATAAATAGCTTAATAAAAATTGTTTCTTTTTAATTTTCAGTCTTTATAAATTCATTTTCTTAACGAAAACTTTTATTAAAAATACTGTAGTTAGATATAATTTATAAATTAAATAAAGTAAACTAGAGAATAAAATTTCTCATTAATATTCTTAAAAACGTTTCAAATAAATAAATATAATTTTCTTAAAGTACATAATAAAAAAATCTTGATATTGTTTTTAATAGAGAATGATAACAAAAACTTTGTACACAGTTTT
>CM063510.1:173862225-173927225 GCA_032207245.1 Pardosa pseudoannulata | reverse complement strand
ATCAACATCCGTAAATCTAGTGTTAAGGTGAAAGAATGACTTCGCTCAAGTACGTCCTTTTCATTTTGAAGCACCGACCACGCAGAAGACCCACAGACTTGGCCTGCCAACCCCAGAGGTATGGATTGAGAACTTTGAGGACATGGTGACACAAACTGATTTTACGTATCTCAGTCTCCTTTAATGAACACGGCGGATCTTAAACAGGCTCGGCCACTGAACCCGCAACCTTTCAGTTACCATATTATAAAAACCGGCAGTAAAACCTGAGGAATATCTTTAAGTAAAGAAAAATATATTCCATATATTTGTAATATTACCGAAAACATGCAGGCTATCCTTTTACTTTGAACAGAATGACTCAATGGGTAAGGCGCTGCTCTTCTGTACCGCAGTTTGTAGGTCCGAATCCCACTATTGGCAAGAATGTTCGTAGCCGTTCTGAATAGGTTTTAACTCTTTGACGGTTTTATGTTTCCCCAATTCGATCAAATATTGTCCCATTTTTAAGGCACATTTTGGTTTGGAGTACTATCTTCTACATTTTTGAAAAACGAAGACTTATCAGACCGGGGCCTACTGCATAAAACGAATTCTTACTGGTTACGATCATATCCATGCTACAAAGGGGTACGAACCCACGAACTCCGGTATTGAAGAGGAGCGGCATAATCATTCGTCCATCGTTCGACTAACATTTTTTGTATAAATTTTAAGATTTTAAATAGGAAAATGTTATTAAATTTAACATTTTACGGGATCACAAGCTATAATCTACATACTCTAAATCGGGTGTTATATAAAGAAAAAAATTGCATTGATATAATTATCAATGATTTGTAAAAGAACGATCAGGAGGCTAAGCACTGAAAAATAAAAATTTGATACAAAAAATGTGAGAATAGCAGGTCAATGAAAACCAATCAGAAGAAAAGACAAAATAGAAAGCAATCTATTATTTTGAGGCCTTCTATAGTACAAATAATTTGTCATTAAAAATAGAGGCGGAAACAATACAGGCTAGAGCGAAAAAAATAAATTTACTTACTTTAAAAAATAAATGTTGTCCATACATTCGCAAAACTATGTGCAAAACAGTGAAATTTACTAGGTGAGTGTCATGAATTAACCCATTGTGTACGGGTCCATTTCGCAGCGGAATTGTACCGGGAGAGGGCGTTTTGTGTGCAAATTGAGTTATTCAGTTCAATCTCAATAGATCGAAAATGATTTCATTTTTGAACCCACTTTTCGTATTTTATATTGAGATATATAAACAAATATATAAATGACAACCTTATGATTTTTGTAAACAAGAAATATATTTTATTGGAAAAATTGATAATAGTATCGTAAATAGGAAAGATAAGATAGAAATAGTAGTATATAGTTTTAATTTTTTTCGAATTCTGTTATATATAAACATTTTTACATTATAAAAAAATGAAAAGAGCAATCATAAAACGAATAATGTAAAAACTAGTTTTACTTGTCTAAATTTTTCCACAATCTATGTAATAGACAAGAACATTCGGTTTCGTTTTCCTGTATATACCGTTATTTTTGTACAAACCAACAAACCATGTTGTTAAACTAACCCGTACTAGTACGTGACTCGAGCTCAAATGTCAATAGTCAGAAAACGCACTAGTACGCGTCCAGCATACAATGTGTTAAGTTATATTCTAGAAGGAATTTTAGGAAAATTACAGTAGTGTCTAGTTATTAATATGTGAAAGGTTTTAAGAAAGTAGCTGATTAGATAATTCTGTATTTTTTTTAACCCTTTGACAGGTTCATTTTTTTTTCAGAATTCGGTAAAAAAAATGTCACATTTTTTATTGCATTTTTTTGTTCATTTTACATTTTTAAGTAAATATATGTTATTAAATTAATATTTCTAATATTTTTAAGTATTTATTACAACTTTTTTTCTTTCTATGAAAGCATCATAGAACTGAAGTCTAAATTTAGTCTCATCGACATCCAAGTTAATTTTTGGAATCCCATTGATAGCAAATCTAGGGGGTGGATCCGAAGGATTATCACAATTAATTTCAAAAAATTGTCTTGCTTGACTAATTCCATCTGTACTACTATCAGTCACTAATATCCAGGTCATCTAGTAAACTTTCGCTACTATCATTTACAGATAATTCAGTTTCTGATTCCGAATCACAGTTCGAATCACAAGAAATTAGTTCCATACGCTCTGAATTATTCATTATTTAACAGTAAAAATAAATTTATTCAACTCTGACATCCATAAAATTATCAGGCGGATAGTAAAATATAACCAGAAAGCTATACACTGAAAAATAACAATTCGTCTTCTGATACAAAACATGCGAAAAAACCAGCGCTTTTGAACCAATCAGAGTAGAAAATACAATAAACTGCAAACTATCATTTACTGGACATCTATACGAATAATTTGTTACTAAAATTGGAGAAAATATGGCCGAAACAGTGCAAGCGAAATAGAAATCTGATTGCCCGTACGTCGTACGGGCAAAACAATAAAGGCCCGAAAGCTGTGCCCGTACGGCGTGCGGGCAAAACAGGGAAGGGGTTAAACTTTAATATATTTTAATATATCCAGTGTCATTTTTGAGTGTATGAATGGGCAAATCAAGAAAAATTTTGAAATATAATTTGTCTCGCAGATTTAGCGATAAGTATCAAACATTAAAATGGAAAAAAAAAGTTACAAAATTTACTTTCTTTATTATTTATGTGATCATACGGGCTGATAATTTAAGAAGAATTATTACAAGATTAAGATTTACTACTTTTTTAAAATATTGTTCTCTCAAAAATTCGATTACTTTAATTGCCGATCACAAGAATAAAAGTAATAAATCCGATCATACAAATGTTAATATCTCTTATTTTAGCATTAGCATGAGTTTTAAGAGGCGAGTTTTCGAAGCTGCAATCAGCATGGTTAATTGGAAAACTGTGACTTCCCCAACACACACATGCCAATAGCGAAACTTGGGGTAATTAGTAACTGTCTTAGATTTAACTTTAAAATATCATTTCCGAGATTACTTTATACTTAAGGCAACGCGTTAATTCCGTCTCCCATGCACTGCACTGCCTGTCAAAAGATCAAACAATTTATCTCCGCGAAAAGTCGGATCTTTTCTAATTCCAGCCCGTAAAACTTTGGGCGAAAGTATTTCAACCTTTATCTTAATTGAACCTGGATTAGTTAATTACTCGAATGCGTTTAATTTGGGCAGCTACGTAAATATTTTCGAGGCATTAAACTAACTCCGTTCTTGTTTCTCCGGGAATCTTTCATCCGCCTTCTGTCAGGAGTTTCGATTCGGTTCGATTGTCAGTGTTCGGGGAATAGGGTGTGATTTATTATTCGTTTAGAGATGCAAAGGAGAGTCGACTACAGAGGGTCGTCTGTTTAACTCTAAAATGTCCGGTAGCTTTCTATCAACTATATATATATATATATATATATATAATATATATATATATGTATGCTGTAACGTCGCAACATACATGTACCTCTGTGTTTGTGGGGCTCAGTAAAAAGCAATTTCTTAAAGTCATTGACTTTATTTATTCGGTTATTTACAATATGTACAACCAATATCGCTGGGAGAGAGAAACAACCTTTCTCCTCCAGCCCCCACAACACACTGCCTTGTTCTTCAAAGACCCCTCGCAAAAAGAGGGGGGAGAACCAGGGCTGAGAGCAAGGGAGTGGTCAGTGGACGGGACTCCTGCCTTTCTCAGGGGAATAAATTCCCAGGTCTTGGGAATGACCGACCCTCTCTAGTTCTCGTGTGACCAGCTGCCACAATACATATACAATGTCTACCAATAAGTATTTGGACACCTGTGATAGAAAAGAAAAACTAACTATATTCACAATCAATTGTTTGCAGACCCTCCAAGAGAGGTAATGACAGCGTGAAAGCTCCGGGGCATACTTTCCACAAGTCTTCGTATTACAGCTAGTGGTATTGTCTTCCACACGGCTTGGAGTAGACATAGAAATTCCTTCACCGATTTTGGACAGGTAGTGCACCCCTTAATTCGGCGATCCATCTCGTCCCAGATGTTCTCGATAGGATTCTGTTCTGGTCTCTGGGCAGTCTTATCCATTCGATGAACTCCATTGGCACCATACCGAGCCTTGGTTAACTTCGAAACATGACAACTGGCATGGTCTTCCTCAAAGTTACAGGGGTCCAACCCATAAAACTGGCACAACAAAAGAAGCACATTGTCATCCAACATAGTGCAATAGGCATTGGCGTTCAGCTTACCATGAATGGGAAACAAGGGTCTCAGTCCATACCAGGAGAAACACCCCTAGTCCATAATTCCACCTCCACCGAACTTGACGGTTGACACAATGCATTCTGGCAGGAGACGTTCTCCAGTAAGATGAGACCCAGGCCCTGCCATCCGAATGGTAAAGGGTGAACCTTGATTCGTCGCTCCAAAGAACCCATTTTCACTGATCTAAGGTCTAATTTCGATGTGCTTTGCACCACATTAACCGAGCAGCGTGGTTGGACTTTGTGATCAAACGTTTATGGACAGCAGCACGACCATGAAATCCAAGCATATGTGCTTCCTTATGGATGGTATTCATTGAAACAATACTCCCGGATGCCTGTTGAAACTCCTCGAGGATGAGGGCCATCGATTGGGTGTGGTTGTTCCGAATTTCTCTGGAGAGGACTCGTTGGTCCCTATCTGCCAGTTTCGTTGGTTTCCCGACTCGGGGGCACATTCCGACAATCATCGCTCCCCTTCCACTTCTTAGTCACATAGACCGCTGTCGATTTGGGGTACTTCAGATAGCTAGATATGTCAATTAAGGATTGGCCACATTTGTGATACCCGATAATTACACCCTTCTCGAAATCAGAGCTCCGAACTGCGCGGCATCTTGAATGCGACTAATGCCGATGCTACATCCTATACGATGTAGACGTAATTAAGGATCGCAAATATCGCCATCTGTATAGGTGTTCTAATGCGTATTGGTAGACTATATATATATATATATATATATATATATATATATATATATATATATATATATATATATATATATATATATATATATATATATATATATATATATATATATATGTATATATATTGTACATGTTGAAAAGCAGCAGATTCAGTATGATTCTTTTCCCGAATACAAAATGCAAGTTTTTCTCATAAAAAATTCAATTCATTAAAGACTTTATTATACTTGAACCTATGTTAATAAAAATTGGATGGAAATCTTTTGTTTTAACACAAGAAATCCAGGCCTTCCACTTTCGTAAAAGAAATGAAACTCAACCGGTTGTTTTTCAACGTGTTCATAATGACGTCATGATAAGACCTTTATACTGACCTGTACAGAATACTCTAAAAAATCTAACGTAATGAATAAAAAATTGTAAAATTCAACTAATCTGTAAATAAAAATCAGAAATTTTCTATTCAGTTGAATATAAAACTAATTCAATGCATTTCTCGTAGAACAGGTATTTATAAACAAATAATGGCATACATAAAATGATATATTTTCATTAAATATATGTTCTTAGTATAACATAATAAAGAAAAAAATGGAAAGACATATCCGTTAAAAATGTCTAAATTATTGGAAAAGCAAGTGTCCTATGTTTGAAGGAAAAATGGAAAAATCATTTCATCTGTAAAATTAATGGGAGGATATCTTTGGAATTGAAATAAAACTCAGTGGTGATATCTCAAAAGAATTGCACTGACAGCAGTAGAAAAATGGGGAAACTCAAGCATAATCTGACATTTTTTCCCCTAGTTGATACAATAGTTGCAGATTTCTTTCAAAATATTCTTGTAGAAATATTTTTACATTTAAAAGTGTGTATGTAAATCATTTTTCATACATGTATTTATGTATATATAATATATCAAAATTATTACACTTAACACATTGTATGCGGGACACGTACTAGTATATTTTCTGACGATTGACACTTGAGCGAGGGTCACGTACTAGTACGGGTTAGTGTAACAACAGGGTTTGTTGGTGGGTACAAAAATAACGGAAAATGAAGCCTAATGTTCTCGTCTACTACATAAATTCTGGAAATATTGAGAAAAATAAAAACTAGTTTTTACGTCAGTCGATGTGGAACCAGAAAACTGGAAAGTTGACTAAAAAAATAGATTTATATTTAAAATTAACATTTTATTCATCCTTGCGAAAATATATATATGTATATTTATATATTATATATATATTTATGTATATATGTATTTGTTTATTTGTAATTATATATATATATATATATATATATATATATATCTTTATTTTTCTACTTATATATTTTTTTATGCTAAGGCCGTGGCAGGGTTTTACCATTCTTACATTGTGAAAGGACGTTGTTTAGCGCAAAATAGGATGCTGAATAGAGGATTGTTTACACCAAGGACCATCTCAATCATTCTGACTGAGAGATTCATCAGGATGCTGGCTAAGTGCTCCCAGTGTTAGTTTCAATGGCATCTCGAAGAAAGAGACTCACACGACAGAAATCCTCTATATTGTAAGGGAAGCAGCAATACTTCCCTACCTTGTTGTCTAAAGGTTTGTCCAGAGACATCGATTAATGATCGGCGAGATTGCTCCCGATGACTGTCAACTCCCCATCGGAACCGGGCTTACACCTGTCCGTCTAGAGTTCTACAAGCCGTTCCTCACCACGTCATCCACCAGATGTCCGATCAGATGAGAGGGAAATCTTCTGAAGACGACGATATAAAAAGACAAGTTGTTGATGTTCCAGGGTGATTTTTGACCGATTGAGTCTCCTGTGACATCGTCTGATAGCGTTGGGAGAGCGACTAAGTGTGTCCTCCCCCCCCTTTTTCTCTCCGAACGACTAAGAAGCTGATTCATGCAACGATCCTCACTGTATATATTATATTAATTTCATGAGTGTCTTCATCATAACTTTAACATTTTATGTTCCTAATAAAGATCTCTAGTAAGCATCCGCTATCCTTTTTCCAGCTCATTCAGAGCTCAGTACGCTACAGTGTATATACCTGTGTAAAATGTAAAATGTAAATGTATGTATGCCTCTGTACAAAATATCTGTAAAAAATTTAAGTTCTAAATTCCATTATAGTATACTATGATCCAATTCTTGCATCCAACTCTGATGCTATCAATAGATTTGATAGCTGAACTCGTCTGTTCAAACCGTAAACCTGTACTTTCTTAACACATTTTCAAAGTATTTAAAATGTTTTGAGAAGAATTGTCAAGAATGTTTCCTATTAGGAAAGTAGACTGAAAATAGTTATAACGAGAAATATTTAAAACACGACTTTTTAAAAAGGATATGTATCACACTCATAATAACTTTGCGATGGTGACAGGTGCGGTCAGGCTTTTAAACGAGCGTGACCGAAGCAAAGACATATGTCATGTCTCTCGGACGTCGGGGTCAGTTCGTAATTTCCTCTCCTACATCTGCTATTTTATTTTCTGACAAGTTATTCCAAGAATTCTAAGAACGATTAAAATATTCAGAGCGGTTTAAATGAAATACTTGTCTTACTCTCAGAAATTTTTGATAACTTAGCTTTAAGGTAATTTTCTATTTATTGTGAGTCACTTTCCGACAGCATATTTATATTCATATTCGCTCATTTTTCAATATATATTTTACTAAAGTATAATGTAAAATAAAGTATAATTGTTAACTATTTTACTACTAAGCTCTGGTTGTAAAGACATCATCGACTCGAGGTGTCACATTATATACTTTAATCTTAAAATATATGAAATATAGGGGTTTCATATTTGATACCTACGCATCAAGGGATGACACGTCCTACTGTCAACTGATAGATTGCCCACCAATTCAACAATATACTCTTTCGACAATAATAATAATATCCTAAAAATTAGAAATCATAAAAATTGGATAAATATCCAATATTTTGATTATTTTTTGTATTTTTGTAATTTTCTTGACAAGACAACGTTCTAAATTGTGTTTTATACATTAAAAAATTGATTTTTTTTGCACGGCCTTTTTTTAAAAAAACTGTGCATTAATTGGTTGAATTACAAAGCTACTATGACAGGTCTCTTGGCATGAGTGTCTGACATGAACTGAATTGGACTCTATTTTTATAATGTAGGGAATGGAAAAATCTAGAACACCAGTCGACAAATGATTATCCACGGACTACCAGTGGTCCGTGAAAATTGTTTCGAAATGCCTCGAAATGTTTAGTTGTTGTCAAAGTCACTAAGTTGGTAATTGGTTTGGATCTGATTTGGTCTATGTGGTACGATATTATACTGCAAAAGAGAAATCCAAGCCCGTTAATTTGTTCAGTTGCATTCAGAGACTCGAGCATCAAAGGATGGATGAATGGGTAGGGCGATGGTCTTCGGTACCTTAGCTCAAGGGTTCGAATCCCACATGGATGTCCGTAGCCCTTCAATCCAAGCCTAAACCACACCCAATAACTAAAGCAGTCGAACAGTACTAGAAGCTGTTTAGTCTGAAATGTGATACTCCGCCATGTCTCAGTCGACGCTGTATATTGCAGTATACTGTGGTATAATGTGCAGTATATATTAAATGAATAACATTTCTCAATGAATTTATATTATTATGAACTTCAAAGCTGTGTTTGAGGTCTGAATGGACATTAAGTAAGACAGCGCTAAAATAATAATTTATCAGAAATCCGTTGGAAAATACTACGCCAAAAAGGCATCAGGGTTAAGGTACTGCACACACGTACCAAGCTTACAAAATCAACTCGAGCACAATGCAGTGGACTCACGTACCTCTCGCTCCGCATCAAACAAAACGGAAGCACCGGTAAACTTCAACATACCGTGCGTACTTTTAACACTGAAAAATCTACTTACTCCTAGTTTGGGACTCAGCCTGCCTTATATAGGCCCTAAGAAACTGCTAGAATATTCCAAAAACCGGAACCGGAAGTGGTGACATATCGCCACATTTCGCGACATTTGGCAATATTTGGCGACGAACTTGGCGACAAAAATAAGTTGCTAAAACTGTCGGCAACGCGCCGAGTGGCGTGATACCCATATTAAATTTAAGGTTCACTAACAAATTCGTAACAATATATTTATACCCCTCCAAACAATGTCCAAACCCGAACCAAAGAGATGTGTTGTAAATTGTCTAGTCTAAAATGGGATGCTGTATGCTGTTTCCTCTATACCTGTTTTGATTGCAGATTATTTCATGATATATAAAACTAATAAGTTATACTGCTTATTGAAGAATTTAAATAAATTTCTGTTTTGGGTCCGTTGATTTCGCGTACCCGTAAACTCGCAATAATGTTTATTACGAAAGAATAAGTGAAGTAGAAAGAAGAAAAGGGAAATTGATGTGACTTCGCGAATGAAATATATACAATCCCGTAATTAAGTAATCCCGGTTTAATTAAGATGGAGTTCGAACACCCTGTTCCAAATTTCGAGGTTGGAATTTAGAAAGGACGTCGTTAAAGAGATAAATTGTCTGTCCTTTGACAATCTGATCAATTCCTCGAAGAGTTAAGCACTCCAAGTTTAAGTGAGGAATAACTTGCAAAGATGAATTGATCTTTAGTTAAGTCACTAAATCCTCTGTCTCATTGTGAAGGTTCGTGCACACACACACACACACACACACACACACACATATATATATATATATATATATATATATATATATATATATAAATAACTATATATATATATATATATATATATATATATATATATATATATAATATAAATATATATATATATATATTTATATATATATATATATATATATATATATATAAATAACTATATATATATATATATATATATATATATATATATATATATATATATATATAGTTTAACAAAAAGTATAATAGATAGAAAATTAAAGACAAGCTTAATATTATTTAATATGTAATGCGCTAAAAGCTTCAGTTGTACAGTGGTAAAAATTTAATAGAAAAAACGAGTAAGTATTATAACTCCGTTAACCCTTTAGCGGACAGTGGTTTTCAAGCAAAACCTCCTGTTAAAATTTTTCTCTAATTTTTGAGAAGTATGAATGCGTGTTTTTTTTCGGTTTTTCGTTTTTTTTTGACATTTAAAACTTTCAATAAATGACAGTACTACATTCAATTATTTTGTAATGCATGTATTTAAACTTGCTGTACCTGGGAAGTTAGTAATTCAATTTTTTTCACTTATGGCCCCAAACAAAAATGTCTATTCAAACAACACTTATAAATTGTTAAACTGTTTATTTATTTTACTTTTTTGGAACACTTATTTATTGTTCCTCCAATATAATTAAACTTTTATAAAGTATTATGTTCATGCTGTACAACGGGATGGATTTGTGAGTCAACAATCCCCCTCAATCCCTCTTATGGTATCCTCTAATGGAAATCGCTCTAAATATTGTAAAATTGTAATACAATTTGCATTTATAAGGTTCTTAGGTAATATTTATAAAGTGATTTCATTAAATTCCATAGATTATAACTCTACCTCGTTTTTGCTATATTTTTTCTTGAATTTTTAGTATTATTTCCCATACTTTTAAATTATACAACCTTGTTTTAATAAGTGCTCTTTTGTTTGGAGCAGCATATCCAAACTTGGATCTTCCGCCAATAAACTTAAACTAACCAACCAACCAACCAGAGAGTATATGTAGGTGAACCTTTAAAGGGTTAAGCTTAAAAAATGCAAAACAGATAGGAAGAAAGAAGGATTGGGTGTGGAAGGTTTAAGACTTTCATACAAGGGTAAACAATTGTTTGAACAGGCCTGAACGTTCCCGTACATCCAAAAGATCGTAAGAATGAGAAAAAAGAATACGAATAAGTAAAACAAAACAAGTATAAAGCTATACAAAAAGTCAATTCATCCAGTATTTATGTTGTCAATGCGTCAGTTAAAATTACAGTTTGTTTAATAGTCTCGATAAACAGTATAACGAACCTAAAATATAAATGAAATTGATAATGATTAAAATTGTAAAGAGGATTTCAAAATAATTGATTTCTTGCAACTTTAAAAAATTATTGCAGAATGAATAGAACTGGAAGATGACTGAAAGGGTTGGATGCTGCTCTTCGTACCAGAGTTCATGTGTATGAATCCCTCTGTTAGTATTTTTTGCCGAAACCGACAAATCATCAGAATTGGCTTTAAGAAGTAGGTCCAGGTCTCATTAATCATCGTATAGCAAAACAGTACGGAGTAGCAATGAAATGCAACCAATCAATAAATTTACCTTCTCATAGTTTAGCTTTTTTAAGTTTTAATGTTAGTCAATTCAATACTCTAACAACTCCCTAATCAAATTGAATTTGACTTGCCAAGCTGAATTCAATTGCATTAACACATTGTATGCGCGACACGTACTAGTAAGGGTTAGTGTAACAACGTGGTATGTTTGTGGGTACAAAAATAAAGGTTTATGTATGAAAACGAAGCCGAATGTTCTTCTCTACTACATAGATTTTGGAAAAATTTAAACAAATAAAAATTAGTGTTTACATTATTAGTTTTATGGTTACTCTTTTTATTTTTTATTATGTAAACATATTTTTATATAAAATAATTCGAAAAAATTAAAACTATATACTATTATTTCTATTTGATTTTTCCTATTTATGATACTATTATAAATTTATCCACTAGAAATATATTTTTCGTTTACAAAAAACGTATAGTCGTTATTTATATATTTCTATTTATATATTTGTTTATATATATTTCAATATAAAATACGAAAATTTGGTTAAAAAATGAAATAATTTTCGTTCTGTTGAGGTATAGCTGAATAACTAAATTTACGCTTAAAACGCCCACTCCCGGTACAATTCCGCTGCGAAATGAACCCGCACACAATGTGTTAACAGTAGAACGTCCATTACAGTTTGTTTAATAGTCTCGATAAACAGTATAAAGAAGCTAAAATATAGATGAAACAGAGAGACAATGATTAAATTGTAAATAAGATTTCAGAAAAATGTATTTCGTACAACTTGAAAAAATTATTACAGAAAGAATAGCACCGGACGATGACCGAACGGGTAGGGTACTGCTCTTCGTACCAGTGTTATAGGGTTCGAATCCCACTGTTATGATTTTAGTCCACAACCGACTAATTGTCAGTCAGAATTAGCTTTAAGCTATAGGTCCAGGTCTCATTAATCTACGTGTAGTAACACAGTACACCGTAGCACTGCAATCCAACCAATCATCGCTTGCTTTACCTTTTCATAGTTCAGCTTCTTTAAGTTTGGATATAAAATGTTGCTCAATTCCCTATGCAAATAACTCCCTAATCAAATTGAATTTGACTTTTGAATCTGAATTCAGTTGCATGAAGTCACTTACAGATCAAATCGTAATTCGGTTTTAAGTGGTAGGTCTCTATCTCATTAACCTTCTCTTAGCAAAACAGTAGACTTCTAGGGCTCCAAACGCATTCAAGACAAACTACAGAAAGAATTTTCGTAGGTATTTTGTTTCCAAACATGTGTCCATTAATGTTCTATCTTTTAACACATTCTATGCGGGACACGTAATAGTACGTTTTCTGACGATTGATACTTGAGCGCGGGTCCCGTACTAGTAAGGCCCGTACTAGTAAGGATTAGTGTAACAAAATGGTATGTTTGTGGGTACAACAATAACGGTATATACATGAAAAAGAAGCCGAATGTTCTTCTCTACTATATAGATTCTCGAAAAAACTGGAGACAAATAAAAACAGGTTTTTACAGTATTATTTTTAGGATTGCTCTTTTCATTTTTTATAATGTAAAAATGTTTATATATAATAGATTTTAAAAAATTAAAACTATATACTACTATTTCTAATTTATTTTTCATATTTACGATTCTCTTATAAATTTATCCACTAAAAATTGATTTTTTTCTTAAAATCTTATTGTTGCTATTTCTATATTTCAATTTCTATATTTGTTTATATATATATATATATATATATATATATATATATATATATATATATATATATATATAATCAATATGAAATAAGAAAAGTCGCTTAAAAAATGAAATAATTTTCGATCTATTGAGATTTGACTGAATAACACAATGGACGCACAAAACGCCCTCTCCCGCTACAATTCCGTTGCGAAATGAACCCGCACACAATGTGTTAAATAAGTTTTAAATGCATAAGCAGCATCATATGCGGATAATAGTGTTCAACCTTTTAAACAAATTTTAAATACAAGCGCAGCTTCGCAGATGTTCTATAGCACCCTACCTGTATAGAACATTTTGAATGCATAAGCGTTAAAGGTGTTTGTCGTCATCGAAGCTGACATGCATAATTATAGATAAATTTTCCGTGTAGAAATATAATGCACATCTATATTCCTATACCATGATAGCATAAGAGTAACATTATGTCTAAAAATGATCGACTATTCAACAGGGAATTATATTTGAATTCTGTCGAAAATGGAGGACGTTAACATAAAAATTAATGAATTCATCGGGAAATTTTTGCGATGAAGCGTGAGTAATTTAAATGAGAAAACGCTTTGCCAGTCGAATCTATTTGACGACCTGCTTCATTTAGGTTTCTCGCGATAAAATCGGACCTCCGATATCACATATCTGGAGGACATTTCATCTTTTTGAAGCGTAAACGATTCCCCTATGAATGGGGATTTGTATGGCAGCCAGATGGGAATTCGAACACATTTTCTGGCTAGGGAAATGTCGCGTATCCAACACAAAGACGGACGGGCTTAAAAGGATGTAATTTTCTTTCTTTAGTCGTGTCGTATAGGAGTTTTGATGGATGGTAGAAGATGAAAAATATTCTTACATTTTTTAGATATTTAGAATACTTCATGAATGATTAATATTAGGTATATAGCAAGCAAACATACATATGTTTATGTCTAGGTGTAAGTTACATTTTCAAAAACGTAGAGCCGTATCTACTTCATTTAGCGCCCGTGGTCCAAAACTGGTCTTCTTCCCTATCATCAATTATAGTGCGGAAATATATAAACCTTTTTTTTCTTTTTTTTCTATATTATATATTCAGAAAGAACTAATTTTGTTATTTCTTAAAATGTTCTTTGTATATTAATTTTTAATTTTTTCTTCTAATCTTATTTATACTAAAAAATAATTTTGAAAATTTTGGGGACATTATTTTATTGATAAACTGAATAGTTTTTTGAGTGAAATATTTTCTATTTGAAAGTTAAATTTTAATAAAAAAAAATTGTCGAATTTCTAATTTTAAATTATGTTTAATAACTTTAATAAATTTAAAATTTAAAACGAATAGGAAAATATATAAACCTCTTTTTTTATTTTTTCTATATTATATATTCAGAACGAACGAATTTTTCTAATTCTTAAAATGTACTTTGTATATTAATTATTAATTTTTTTCTTCTTACCTTATTACTAAAAAATATATTTGAAAATTTTGGGGATATTATTTTGCTGATAAACTTAACAGTTTGAGTAGAATAACTTTATATGAAAGTTCAATTTTAATAAAAAAATTGTCGAATTTCTAATTTTAAATTTAGTTTAATAACTTTAATAAATTTAAAATTTAAAACGAACACGAAAATATATAAACCTGTTTTTTTTCTTTTTTTCTATATTATATATTCCAAACGAACGAATTTTTTTAATTCTTAAAATGTTCTTTGTATATTAATTTTTAATTTTTTCTTCTAACCTTATTAATACTAAAAAATATTTTTGAAAATTTTGGAATATTGTTTTGCTGATAAACTGAATAGTTTGAGTAGAGTAATTTTTATTTGAGAGTTCAATTTTAATAAAAAAAATTGTTGAATTTCTAATTTTAAATTTAGTTTAATAACTTTAATAAATTTAAAATTTAAAATGAATACCCGAATTTATATTAAAGCGTACTACGGGTTTTTGGAAAACATTTTGTAAGAATTTATACCAAGTGAAACCTCTCGAATTATTTTAAAAAATAAGAAAATTCATAAAAAAATAATTTTTAAACAAATAGGATTTTATTATTAAAACTTTTTCAACTTTTCCTTGTTTATATTAGGGGCGAATCGTCCTCTTTTGCACCCCATTTTACTCACGGTGTGGAGCCTCTAAGATTTATGGGCCGGTTTCAAATACCACCTTTGCCACGCCCTAGTTACGGCGCTGCAAAAACGAGACAAAAATTTTTTATTATAGGATCTATAAAAATATTTAAAAAATTACTTTAACATATCAGTAGTATAAAGAATATATTAAAATTACGTATTACTCATATATATATATATATATATATATATATATATATAATGTATGACTTAGACTTAAATGACCCACACCCACATTTAACTGAAGAGTTTATGGATGCAAAAGCCTAAGTTTGAGGGGGGGTGTAAATCTTTCGACATTATTCATTTTAATGTTATACACTGAGTTATTGACTTAATAAAAAAAACTTTATCACTATTTTTATTAAATATTTTCATTTATTTTAAAATTTTTAAATTTAATTTGCGTAAAAGAGTAGTTTGAATTTAATATACTATAAATTTTCTTTAAGTTTTTAATATGATTCCGATTTTTATCTGTTCTTTTAAAGTATTCGATCTGTGTTTCGTTTTCGAATTTTTTAATAAAAATCGGAACGAGATGACATCTTACTTGCATGTAATGCTGCGGGTTGTATATATGTAGGACATGTTCCGAGGGATTAAAGCATGGAAGACACATATCAGTCATTGTATAAAATCTTCTTTATTATAATCCTTTTGCCTATGTAGTAACTACGTCATTTAGATATCCTTTGTTCAAATTTTGAAGCAAAAAACGTGGAGAATGTTGCCAGCCCAATTTTCCGCCTTGAACAGTCTTTTTTGGCGTTGCTACCTAAGCATATTCCAATTGTGTACTTCTACGTCAGCTTCTTTACTTTGTATAGTTCCACTCGACTGTGTCTTTCTCCTATTACGCCATCGTTAATGACCATAAATGACGAATTAATGTAAAGTTATTTTTTGTGGTTTGCTTAAGTAACGATGACGAAGGCTATAAAGAAGTTATTCCACCTTCCTAATCGACAAATACTTTTAAACTTTTAAATACTTTTAAATTTTGAATATACTTTTAAAATTTAAAATACTTGAAATTAAAATATTTTTAATTTTTTTTTAACTTTTCAAAGTATTTAGAAACTGGGTATTTATATTTATGGACAATGAATTCCTCAGCAGTTTACAAAGCCAACAGCTTCCAATTATTAAAAATGTGGCCATATTGACACATTAAGTGTTCAGTCCATCTACTTATTTTAAGCATTACACGCATTTAATATATATGAAAACAATTTCACGAGGAGATTTGAATACCGATATAATATAAATAAAAACATCGATAAAGATTGTTTGGACACGGCAAGATCAGGAGAAAATATTAGGCTCCCATGCTTAGAGGTTTATGGCCTTTTTGGCTAGGTCACCCTGTTCTGATGTGAAACCATAATTTTATTTTACTTCTCACACCCAGGTAATTTTCCAACATCCAACTTGCTGCTCGCTTTTATTCATAATTCAGTTCTTAGTAAAATATAAATGTTCTCGAATAAATCGGAAATCCGCCAGTTCCCGAAAGGCGGCTAAAACAGTAGAATATCGCTGTAAGGCGGACGCTGTGACGTCATTCCCGGCTTTGTCCAATATTTCCGTAACAAATTCTCTGAAAATTCCTCACACATTCCCCCTTCTTAGCAGATGAAGGAAATATAAGCTTCTGGTATAGATAAAGCCTTATAATAACTCCCAGTCCGCAGTCTTTTAGTTACCCGTGCAGAGATTATTAATTTCGAGCTTTCCTGCTGATGCCATTCGTACTTATCTATTGTTCGCTTTCACGTAGTTATTTTAAGATAGTTTTGTCTTTACTTCTTAAATGAATCATATGAATAGTTACTCTGTAATTTAATTGCATCTATATAGTTACTATTAAATACTGTGTATTTATAGTTTCATTTTATTAATTTGTTTAGACTAAAAATATTAATTATATAGCTATATTTTAATGATATTAGTTTAAATTATTTCTTTCATTATATTAATGACTACTAATTAATTTCTTTTATATTTTTATGACGTTTAATTTTTAATTAAATTAAAAATGAAATGAATAAAGTAGTTATTGTTTGAATCCATATATTTATAGCCATATTTTACACTTAATACACGAAAGCTACAGCACTTTTATTCATAATCTAAATAAAGCTTAGATTTATATGCTTGAGTCACTTAATTATTTGTTATGATTGTTATTAGAGTAATTAACACTTGGCATGCGGGTATACTTCACCGCCAAATTATGCGTGCAGAGGGCTTTTTTTCGTGAATCCAGAGAAAGTTCGGTGATTCAAAAAAAAATCACAGTCAATCGAAAACTACTTTGTTTTTATGAACGGAACTTTTCTATTTTACACTTCAATATATACTGTATGATTATTATTAAAAAAAAAAAAAAAAAAAAAAAAAAAAAAATATTTTTTACGAAATCACAAAAATAAACGATTTTTAAAATGAAAGTCCGACTATCTGTCAGCACCTATTTCTTTATCACTGTCTTTGGCACAATTGCTCATTTTATCCGTTTTGTATTCAACAATAAAAAACCAAGGTTCAAATGGACAAAACGCGACTTGTACGTTCTGGAGCTAGGAATTCGAATGGAGACGAAATAACGCAACCAAAGACCGAGTCACTCGACAATCCTAACGTGTGGAAAGAAGAAATGCAAAGCGTTGCATAGCAACGCAAACAAGACGTATATAATGTCACACATACATATAATTATACGTATTTGGTAGATTTGTGGTGGTTAAATTCCACTGTGGCATGGATATTCGTAGCCGTTCGGAATCGGCTTTAAGCAGTAGGTCCCGGTCTCATTAGCCCTCGTGTTGCAAAATAGTAGACCGTAGTGCTCCAAACCAGATCAGATTGTGGTGGTTAGCGGTTATCCACTCAAAAACTACTAAATATGTATTTTTACGTGACCCAAGCTACAGTGACCGACTGCAAAAAACGTAAAAATACGTTGCCCGCACGCGAAGTGTTAATATTAGATTGCTATTGAATAGTATGGCTTCAGAAATGCTTACTTGGTTTTATTTAGTTTGAAGCGGTACGTCTGTATTCTGCTATGCGAGAGTTTATGAGACAGGGACCTACTGTTTAAAGCCGATTCTAAATGCGTACGAACATCCATGCCAACCCCTGGAATTTCAATCAGCCACGTCTGATACCGAACGGTAGTTCCCTACCCCTCGCCCATAGTCCAACCAAAAATGATGAATTATTATAAAAATATTGGTTGTGATTAGATTAGGCAGCGATGACAAAAGATGACTAAGAAATGTTAACTGAAGAAATACGTTTATTGATTATATTTAAAAAGTAAAATCTGAAGATTTTACAGTTGAGTTTAGATTTTAAATTTTAGCAAGAAATAAAGCTAGAAAACTGGTTTCATTATTGAGTAGTTTTAATTATTGAGTAGTAGTAATTTTTAAATCCTAAGGGGATATTATACAGTTTTAATTTTTCATATAATTATTGTTTTATAGTTTTCTATTAAGCAATTATAAGTAAAAATTCAAAAAAATTATAACAGGTGAAACAATTATTTGTTTTATTGTCTCTCAAATTTTTCTGTTATTTTATTATGATTTTAGAAAGTTATGGTAGGTCAAAAATACACATACTTTTAAAAATGAAACCACATTATTAAGGAGGTATGACACCCCTTAAAATTTGACCTAATTAATCACAGAAAAATATTTTCTTAAGAAAAACATAGAATATTTGGATTATTCAAATCCTAGAGGTGGAATACAATCATGGTTTTAAAATTTTTAATTTATTAAAATAATAAATTGCAAACTCTTAAAAGTTGGGTAAAAAAATTTATCGTAATTTTGTAGAACAAAATATTTCGTTAATTAAACTTTTTTTTTTCTCTTCATTCGCCAAAGAGTTTAGGCTATTTTTTGTTTCGTTTTACCTTACTAAAGAGCAGTATTTTTTAATTAAATCTTTCATATAATGCCAATCTACCTCACATAGTAGCTCTAATTGTCTACCACATACTAACCTAACAGAATAATTAAAAAGTATAATTAATTATCATGAATTTTATCGTCTACTTTAAATTGGACAATTTTAGCAAATACGTACAATTTGTTCAGACACAAGCACACTTAATAAATGGAAGTAATTATTAGACAAAGAAATTTTTAAATTAACGTAAATTACATTTTGTAGAAAAGCTTTTTTACCTGTCATCAGGAATTTAAAAAATGTTGTAAAAAACACATTAATACTAAAATATTAATGTCACTGAAATTAATTTTTTAACACATTGTGTGCGGGTACATTCCGCGGTGGAATTGTACCGAGAGCGGGCGTTTTGCGCGTCAAATTGGTTATTCAGTTAAATCTCAATAGATCGAAAATTATTTCATATTTTAAGCAAATTTTCATATTTTATATTGAAATATATAAACAAATATATAAATAGAAATATATAAATAACGACCATAAAATTTTTGTAAACAAAAAGTATATTTTTTAGTGGACCAGTTTAAAATAGTGACGTAAATATGAAAAATGAAATAGAAATAGTAGTCTATAGTTTTAATTTTTTCCCGTTCTGTGGTTCCGCATTGACTGATGTAAAAAGTAGTTTTTATTTGTCTCAATTTTTCCAAAATCTATGTCGTAGACAAGAACATTCGGCTTCGTTTTCCTGTATATACCGTTATTTTTGTACCTACAAACAAACCGTGTTTTTACGCTAACCCGTATTAGTACGTGACCTGCGCTCAAGTATCAATCGTCAGAAAACTTACTAGTAGGTGTCCCGAGTTCAAGTATCAATATTCAGAAAAAGGACTAGTACGTGACACAGGCTCAAGTATCAGTTGTCAGAAAATACGTCACACGCGCTCAAGTATCAATCGTCAGAAAACGTACTAGTACGTGTCCCGCATACAATGTGTTAATTTAATGGTAATTATTTTTATGAATTTGCTTAATATTTTGTAAATATTATGGTTGTCAGTTAATAATACTTCATATTAGTGTACAGGAAATTGTTTCTTGTTAACATTTTACCTTTATATACAAGATTTGCTAATAATAATTCTTATTTAATCTTGATGATTATTTTGTGCATTTGTGAAAATGTACCATCGATGACTCATTTGTGATATTGCTGCAAATATTCGTCACTTATGTATATTATTGTATAATAACTTATAAAACAGGCGTAATATAATTTTGAATATATATCGAATGTCAGTTAATTCAACAGAATTCACGAGAAATGATTCAATTGTGTTTCCATTGTAAAATGTAATTAGCTATTCATAACATTTGGTAATAAACTGCAAACATATCTTTTGAAAACATAATGTAAATTTACGTTTGGTGATAATTATGTACATTTGTGTCGAATACTAAACTATCTAGCATTTAGTTCTGTTTACTTTTTAAATGTTCGCGAATTAAACGCGGTGCTGAGTAATAATGTGTATTTCGTTAATATTTATGTTGAGTAATTGAGATCCGAAGATATGTTAGTTATTTTTACTTAAACCATGATTTTAGAAAATACAATAGTCGGTATTAATTTAACATAGTCATTAAAATTCTATTTCAGCTACTTCCCACCAGAGTATTTGTTTCTAAATTATTTGTAAACATCCCGTATATAATAATACTCTAAGTTATCTGATTTATGAAGCGGTTGGACCTGGAATGAATAGAGGAATCCATATTGGATTCTAAATGAGTTATGGTTAGCGAAATTCAAAGCGAGTAAAGTATATCTTTTCCTAAACTATTGATTCTAATCTAAAACAAATTGGTATAAATATGCTTCATATCGCAGCGAAAAATACTGTCATCTTTAAAATGTTCGAAATCCACCCCTTCCAATTTTTCGAGCGTGTAATACCTCTAGCACTATTTTTCCCGGTTAAGAGCATGTTGAGCGATTAAATTTATCAATTTATCACATAATAAATAGGTAAAATAACATTTTCCCCCATACTTATGACATTATTGATTTAATCATCTCATTAAGGGCGTTACCCAAGTCCTTTAACGGCTAACAGCGATTATTCAGTCCCACGATTAGTTGGCGCCATGAGTTAATCGCGGTTCGTAGTTAAACGACTTTGGTGAGACCGGCCCTTAATATTTTCTTATTTTAAACTATTTAAACACCGTCTGCATTATTTTCATACGTTTTATCACTGAATTTTCATATGTGCATATGTGATAATTTTACATTCAATCATCGATTATTTTTTGTTGCAAAGAAACACTTATCACCAGAATTAACAAGAAATTCTACTTCACGGAATAATAAATATCTAGAGTTTAAATTATATATCTCTAAAAATTAAGAAGTTTGTTCCTTTCTCTGTTTTTTTTTACATAATTAAACGTTGTGACTAAATGAATTCAACATGATTCTAAACTGCATTCAAGTATCGGGAGACTTTAGAGGCGTATGAAGATGAACAAATAATTGAGCATGCACCAGATAATTCTCAGTCAAGAAACAAACCATTTTTTTTACTTGCCTCATAATGTACTTTACAATTTTGGAATATTAAAAATTTTAATGATAAAATGTTTGTTTTATGGCTGATTATTATCTACTGCATAATATATATATATATATATATATATATATATATATATATATATATATATATATATATATATACACCCTATTTTACCCGGTGAAGAGCTGGCGAATACATTTTTCAATTTATCACATAAGAAAAAGTTAAAAATAAAATTTTTTACTAGCATTATGACGTCATTCCATCCCATTTAATCATTTCTAATTTTAAATTATTTAAAAATCGTCTGCATTATTTTCATACGTTTGATCACTGAACTTACATGTTACGTCAATAGTTTTTTTTTATATTTGGTTTAAATAATAGATTAGGTACATATAAGATAATTTTATATTGAATGATCGATTATTTTTTGTTGCCATGAAAATGTTATTGCTATTAAAAACAAATTCTGTCTACCTCCAGGGTGTAGGGGAAATGATAGTTTCATTCCTTTACTACCATTAATGACTGTGGCAAAAAGAACTTAAGAATAATTTCGACTTAGCTAAGAAAATTCTGAATTATCCCTCTAAATGGGTTCATAAACTTCATTCACAGTATCAGGGGACATCATAGGAGTATGAAGATACACAAATTATTGAGCGTGTACCAGATAATTCACAGCCAAAAAACAAATCCCATTTTCTACCTGCCTGTTAGGGTACTTTACAATTGCGGAAAATTAAAAATTTTGCTGATCCCGTTATAGCATAGGCTATATACTAGTTTAGTTATAAAACCAAATTAACAATAAAGGGATAATAGATTTAATTTATTATCTGTCATAAAAAGTGAAGAATAATATTACCCTTCATCAATAACAGTTCTAATACATCTTTTCATAGCACTGCCGCATTCAAAATGAATTTCTCAGAAAAAATATTCTTATCTATAATAAACAAACATGGATTGAAAGAAAAAATAAATTATTATTTTATGTCGGTTTACTTTTAAAGGTATCGTAACACATTTTATAAATTATTAATTCTTCTACGTTTCATGAATGAATCATGATAACGATAATTTGCAGATAATTTAATAAATAAATGCATTTCAACAAAACAAATTATAAGTTGTTATAATTTATAGATCAGGAATTGTGTTTTCTTTGAAATTCTCACGCATCTTTAATTGCCTGGAGGGAATTTTTAAAGAGTTTCTGAAAACATTCTTTCACTCCGCCGGCACTGATAAAATCAATTAGAGCGTGTAAAAACACAATGATGGGTTTAATCAAGATCACATTTAAATTCGATACTGTTATCTATTATTCAGGTATTATATTTACCTGGGGATAATGTTTCCGAACAATATTACCATTTGATAATTGAATAGTTATTATATCTTAATATACGTTGCGTTTTATGCATAACAGACAATGGATAGCAGACAACAGAGAGTAAACTAGTTTTGTTTTCATATCAATTTACGTGAACAAATTGAAAATATACCTTTCTCTATCTCTCACACATTAAAACATAGACATAGAAAGATCCAGAAACACACATAGACGCACACATATATATTATGTGTTTTTTGTGTATATACATGTAAAGTATATATATATATATATATATATATATATATATATATATATATATATATATATATAAATGTTACCGTCCAGGGGACAAACTAGCCCCGAACTTTTACGCTTGAAAATTCATTTTAAAAATTTCCCTATTATTTTCCACACCATGCTGGGCTGGCAAGAGTCCCGCTAACCGTCTGTTCGAAATAAACACATAATCGTCGTGGCAGAAAGTAACTTTTATTTCATCCGATCAAAATAGCACAGAATCCAGAGGAGTCTATACCTGACGGTGTCAGAACGCTCTCTCTCCCTCTAATGCTAACCTTCTGCGAGAGACGACAAAAACCCGTGTGTGGTTTTCTGTCATGGGTAAATGCTGAAGCAACTGTTTTAATTGCTTATAGAGAGTAACCTTTGACTAGAGCCATCTGCTAAAGTGTGGCGTTTCAGAGGAGCATTATTGCTGATCAATACAGATTTTCCTGGGAGAGTTATAACTTCCTAATTAAAAATGCCAGCTATATCATTTTCTGTTTTGGGAATCATAGAAAGAATTTCGGGGTTCGGCTGAAGGAATAAAAACATCCACGTTTAAATTGGATGGCTGGGAAATATGGTTAATATAAAGAGAAGAAATTAAGATCTAGAATAACGAATGGGGAAAAGGGATAATTTTGGAATAGGCTTTAGGGCTTAGATGTTGATATTATTAACACACACACACACACACACACACACACACACACACATACATATATATATATATATATATATATATATATATATATATATATATATATAAAGATAGATAGATAGATAGAGTTTGATATATATATATATATATATATATATATATATATAGTGTGTGTGTGTGCGTGCACGTATATGTATGCATACACACACACACATGAACGAACAAAGTAGGCGAACCATGGCCGATTGGTGCTGACCTTCAGTACGTGGGTTCGTGGTTTCGAATCCCACTTAAGCTGTAGGTCCTGGTCTTATTAGCCCTCGTGTTGCAAAATAGTAGACGGTAGCACTCCAAGCGTAAACAAACCGAACGAACAAAGTATTTAAATATCTGATTATACAAAAGCTGAAATGATGAAAGTCTTCTTGTATCTAATACTTATAAATAGTCTTGTACTAGTTAAATATATTTTTCTAATAGATGAAAAATTTAAGTTAAAAAAACTGATAAACAAAATAAATTATAATTTCCAAAATGTATGCCCTCGTTATGTATTTAAAGCTTACCGACTATAACGAGTATTTGACCTTTTATCAGAATTATTCTTATTATAGCTTCAGTAAGAAAGAAATGCAAATTTAAATGCAACTTGACTCTGCAAGGCACAACTGTTCAACCCCCTAAATGCGTCTCTCCCTGTTCTGTAATTTATTCATGCAAACATTCCGCATGTTGAGACTTCCAGTTCTGAAAGTGAAATCTCGAAAAATATGAAAGGTAGTTCTCTGAAGATGGAAATTTACCTACACGTTTAGAAGCATAAATTTTCCATTTGGACAAGAACCTGTGGAAGTAGAAGAATTATGAGTGTGCTCAGGCTATTATACGTTTTGGCTGGCGCACGTCCAAATTTTGGAGTATCTATCCAAACATCTTTCATGTTATTTACCATAAAATATGGAAACGCTTAAATCAAAACTTATTTCATTTATTTATTCTAAGCGCTATAAATGTTTCACAGCGCAGTAAAGATACAAATTTTGGTTCGTAAATTTTACTAAGTTTAAAATATTGCTTTCAAAGCTTTATCTAAGGTAAAATATCCACCGACACTCTGAAAGCCTTCTTTTTTAAAAAAGTTTTTAGGGGGTTTTAATACTATATGAAAGTTATATATGAATTTAAATAGCGGCATAAAGTAAACATAAAATATGAAATATTACAATGTAAATTCCTTCAGGTTAAATGGCGAACATAAGCTGAAGTTTGCGAAGTAAATATTTGCTAAATATAAATGCGTAGAGGAAAAATTAAGAATAATTTATCTCCCTGGAGATAAATTTCCAAAGAACGGCATTGTGGTTGTGTGTTATCATTAAAAGTTTTCACCCTCTTTGCAGTGTATCAATAAGAACGTGGATCACGTGATAAGACCCCGACTTCTAAACAAGTCGTGGAAACTTTTTGGTGCTGGGTTCTGTTTTCGTGAGTAGCTTTAGGCGTGATTAATTGAAACAAGAGCGTGTGCGATAGAACTGCCGTGATTGTTTTGTACAGATTTGTTGTTATAAAAAGAGAGTGTTTCAAACTATTGTTTCAAACATTCTATCTTTTTAAACCGCCACAAGTTAAAAACTTCAAGTTTTATGTAAAGTAATTGATAGCGTTTTAACAAGAGCCCTAAAATTCTAAAAAATAAAATATAATTTTTATTCGAGAACAATAATGACTCATACACAAGACTAGAATAAAAACTGTAATATTGGTCTACTTCAAATAGACACCCTCCGAATGATATCTCAGAATATCACTTTTCGATATTGACAATGTTGGTAAATATTTCTCGATATCCCTGAATATCACTTTTTGATATTGATAATGTTGGTCAATACTCCTCTGTATCCATGAATATCACTTTTTGATATTTAGCAATGTTGGTCAAATTCCTCGGTATCCCTGAATATCACTTTTAGATAATGACAATGTTGGTCAATATTCCTCGGTATCCCTGAACATCACTTTTAGATATTGACAATGTTGGTCAATATTCCTCGGTATCCCTGAATATCACTTTTAGATATTGACATGTTGGTCAATACTCCTCGCTATACATGAATATCACTTTTTGGTATTTAGCAATATTGGTTAATATTCCCTAATACCAATGAATATCCTTTTTTATATTTGGCACTGTTGGTTATTATTCCCCTTTATCCTTGAATAACATTTTTTAATATTCAGTAATGTTGGTCATTACTCTCCGATATCCTTGTATATCATTTTTTTATGTTTAGCAATATTTGTCAATATTTTCCCGATATTGCCGTATTTTTTATACTTCGCAATCTTTACCAATTTTTAATTTTGTCATCTGAGCTTATTCATTTACTCCTTCACTTCAATTTTTCTTAGTTGTTTAGATTATTTACTTTTAAAATGGACATTACCTAGTTATTTTCCTCAGAACAAAAATCTACATAATCTAGTTTTGTTTTCTAGTGCTGTCTCAGAAATTTAAGAACAATCGAAATAGATACAATTGTATTGCTTCAAACGGAGCGAAGAAAGGACATATTCGATTCAGTACCGTTCTCATTCAGAATGTTGGGAGATGTCATTTGAAGCCAGAAAATATTCTTATTTAAGAATATCAATAGATATCTGTGAATAATATTAAAATAATCTAAATTTCATTACTTTTTCGTGATATTGCTAACGACATTAAGAAAAAACAATCAAAGAAATGGGTTTCAGAAAAACTGGAAAATTTATTAAGTTTTCTTTTTATATAAAAATGCTTCTCTTCGAAGCAATACAAACAACTCTTTTATATGCTTTTATTTAAACATTTCAGATTTTAATTTCACACTTTGACGGTCAATATCGGCAAATGTTCAAAATTTCATGTCCGGAAATCAAAATTTTGAGCAGTATTTGTACGATATTCACCAGTATAGTAACGTATTTCTAAAGTGTACTTTCAGCTTTCCATGCGAATGTAAAGAAAAAATATTTTATGTCTAATGTGTATTTCGAAAGAATAGAAATCCATGAATCTGTATAATTTTTCTCACATGCATATCATATCTTACTGAATGCAATTACTACGAAATTCTTAAAACCGTTTCATCACAGAATTATTTATAATTATTGAAGAGTTTATGAAACGAAATTTCTCATAAATATTCATTTTCCTTTTAAATGCTGACATTGCCTGATAGAATAGATTATTATAATCGCTAGATACTCCTAATCATCTCAATGCGAGAAAAATGATAATTTAGACTGAAAGAAATATTACTAAACAGCATAAAAGAAGGTAATTCAAGTCTTGATACTCGGGCAAAAAATGCTACTCAAATATAAAGTAACCTTTTAAAAAAAATAAAAAAGAAACTAAAACGCAATTCTTCCCCCCAAGTGTCTGTATTTAATCCTAGTAAATTATAACTCTAGCAAATTATTTCAAATCTCAAACTTGCTTAATGATGAAGACGAAAAGGACATTCACGGTCCCCGAAATTCAATTATATCTTTAGGATTCGACGGGACGGAAATTTAAAAACCGTTTTTCATTTATTATCTAAAATTTCGCGTACATCATTAAGACAGTCTTTCTTAAGCCCCGGTATCATTCTCTTTTGACAGAGAATTCTAAAGAAGTATTTTTTTATAAAATAAGAGTTGGTATTTTTTAAAGATGCGTATAGAATATATGATGTAAGAGAGAGATAATTTTAAAATCATCCCTATTTTTAAGAGTAAAAAAAATATTATAAATAAGTTACACATTATACAGAAAAGTTGCTAGGTAAATATTTTGAATGAATTGATAGTAATAATTTTAACATAAAGAAACTAAAACAAACTCATGATATATTGAATCACAATTATAAATTCATTTTCTCAACTTTTGTAAATTGATATATAAGTATATGGAATATATATTGCTTACTTTTTCTTAGTTTATATAAGATGAATAGATTAATTTTTTTTACTATAAAATATTTGTATATCATATGAGTAATTGAAATAAACGATATTGTAATGATGTAAAAAAGGTATAATACTAATGAAAAATGAGTAAAAATTAAGAAATGTTGAAATATATCATTGAAAATGTACAGTTTCACAATAGTCCTGATAAAGTTTTTTTTTGCCTCCCCATATCCCGCTCCTTTGTGTCATAACATGCGAACAAAGTTTTTATATTTAAAAGAGTAAAATATACTTACTAATCCAGTATTCAAGGTCTCATGTGTACGAATAGTGGGGAAAACGCACGGAAATAATAATGCATAGACACTTGCCTCTTAATCATTCGGAATTTGTGGACGGTTTTATTACGTGAGTATAACAGAGGTCGTCAATATTAATCAAAAGAGGAATTTAGGACATTTTCTTTGAAATTTCATAAAGCGGACAATTATTGTCTAACAATATTTAAAGCAGAATTTGGAGACAAAATACCACAATACCTCAAAATAGCTCAAATCATTTTTAAGTCATATACCGTGCTTTGAAAGAACATGAAAAAATTCAAGTTCTTAGAATATTAACCCTTATCACTATGCAAACAAACAAAGTGCACCTTATTCATTTAGAACTAGGACCAAAGCAAAAGACTCCTAGACTTGGCCCACTACAAACCTAATTTAAGTAGCAAAGCCGTAATTAATGAATGTGGAGGATCTTTAGCTTCGATCGAGCCTCGACCCCCCTCGATCTCTCTAGGTCGAGTCTCGATCCCACAATCCTCTAGTTTTGAGATGGACGCATTTGTTAATTGAGCTACCAAGTGTCGTACACAATAATGAGGTTTTATTTCTGTAGTTACTTCCATAAGTTAATTTTAAAGAGTGATGTTTCTTCACACAGACTTCTAGCTCAAAAATATAAAACACGGTACTTAAAAAATCCATATTAAAACACAAGTCCTTTATTGTATTGGATAATTTAGATGCAATATGCTGTACACAGCTTTGAAGTTCTGTAGTATACCTAACCATTGTAGCCCGAGTCATTTTTGTCAATATAACTATATGTATGAGTATCTTAAAGTTATTAAAAACTGCACAGATTTAAACAAATGTGAAATTTAAACTACTTTATATTATAACCTGTTTGATTAGTGATCGGCTCGTTTTTTAGTCAGAATGATATTAATAAAAGAAAAATACTACGTGATAAAAGAGTTATTTGGTATTCCATGTAAACACAATATTTTAGAGCAAAAAAATACTTGTCATAAATCCAGTCAATATATATTTAAAAAGATATGTTATATGTGAGGCTTAATGTCTACCGTATAAAATGTCTATCCAAATGTATCATTAACACATTATGTGCGGGTCCATTTCGCAGCGGAATTGTACCAGGAGCGGGCGTTTTGCGCGTCCATTTAGTTATTCAGTTCAATCTCAATAGATCAATCATTATTTCATTTTTCAACCCACTTTTCCTATTTGATATTGAAATATACAAATAAATATACATATAATATATAAATATACATATATGTAATCATTTTCAGAAGAATAAATAAAAAGTTAATTTTAAATCTAAATTGATATATTTTGTCAACCTTCCCGTTCTGTGATTCGCATCGACTGATGTAAAAACAAGTAATTATTTCTCTAAACCTTTCCAGAATCTATGCAGTAGACAAGAACATTCGGCTTCGTTTTCCTGTCTATACCGTTATTTCTGTATCCACAAACATACCCTGGTGTTATACTAACCTGTACTAGTACGTGATCCGAGGTCCAGTATCAATCTTCAGAAAGCGAACTACTAAGTGTTCCGCGCTCAAGTATCAATCGTCAGAAAAAGTACTAGTAAGTGTGCCACATACAACGTGTTAACTTTCGACACGAATGTATAGAAAAAAATGATATATTATCCTTTTAATGTCTCTATGTAATGTTAAATATTTATATACCGAAAGAATACATAAATAAAATTATATCAAACTAAAATAAATAGTCTATAATACTGAACAGAAATCCATCAGTCTGTATTATATTCCTCACAAGCATATATTATCTTACCAAATGTAATTATTGCGATATCCTTAAAACCGTTTCATCAGAGTTATTTATCACTTGAAGAATTAGTGGGTAAGAAATTCCTCATAAATATTTATTTTCCTGATAAATGGTGACATCGCCTGATAGAATCGATTATTAAAATCGCTAGAAACTCCTAATCATCTTAATACGGAAAATATACTCTAGATAAAAAAAGTATTACGAAACAGCATAAAGCAAGGTAATTGAAACCTTGATACACAGGTAAAAAAATGATGCTGAAATGGAAAGTATCCTTTTTTCAATAAAAGTAAAAGACACTACTATATAATTCATCTCCAAAGTGCCTGTGTTTAATCCCAGGAAATTATAAGTCTTTCAAATTATTTCATGTTTAAAACATGCTTAATGAGGACGACGAAAGGGTATGTATGGTATCCGTAATTCAATTATGTCTTTAGGATTCGATGGGAATGAAATTTGAATTTTTCTTTTATTATCCACCATTTTGCGTGCATCATTAACAAAGCCTTTCTTAAGCTCCGGTATCTTTTAGTTTTGATAGAAAAATCTAAGGACATATCCTTACTTCTATAAAAGAATAGGTGGTGTTTTTTTATCCTTAAATAGATCTAAAGAATTTGTGATGAAACGATGATGAGATTTGTCTGCATTCCTTTTTTAACAGAAGGAGAAGTAAATATAAGATGCGTGTTTAAGATGTTTGTTTATTTTCCCTGATTATTAAAAATTCCCTAGGAAGTGACACACTTATGTCTGTAAATCTGTGTCACATAATATTTTTGACATTCTTCTATTCTTATGGTTCTCAAACGTTTTATCCCGCGGGAAACCTTACAATGCATATACATAGCAAAGTAACCCTTTAAAAATAATTAGTTAACACTAGATTTACGGACCGAGCCAATTTGACTCATTAAAAATTTGATTTTTATATATATAGAAAACTATATAATCACTTTTCAAAAACATACGTTGGTTTTTAGTTAAGTATTAAAATATATGGAAAATTTCATTCCTCTTTCTCGCAGACCCCTTCATTTCGCATTGTCAAATGTGGTATACCTATTTTCCCGGTTGTGAGCCAATTTGACTCATAGAATGTATATGAAAATAAATATAGTAATATAGTATAAAGTATAGTATAAAGTATATAAAGTATAGTATAAGGTAAATATAGAGAAATGTCCTTCCGTTGCTGTTGAAATATTTCCTAAAGAAATCAAAATAGTCGTTTAGAAACCTGGGGTTTTGTGGAACATACTGAGACACCCTAATGTATGCTATTTTGGGATCATTTTTATAAAAGATCCTGGAATAGTTTTACAGGTCCTTATAGGATTTCAATCTCTTAGACTTTGATCATCTTTGTCAGAAAGTGCCTCTTTCACATCCCTTTCCCTTCTGAGATATCATATCAACAAATCTTTCTGGTTTTATTACTCAAAGTAGGTCCTCCAGCTGTACGTATTCTTTATGTGTGTTCGGGTTTCATGCACCCGGGGTACCTGAGTTCATCCTCGTAGTGTTGAGATTACCTTTGTAGAGTTTGCTCTTTACTGGGTTGGGCGACATTAATCTTCGAACAATAACAGAACTCTCGTGAGACAGCAGGGAATTTGTAGGCGTTATGGATCGTTGTTGTGATGACTGAGATCAGTAGAAAGTTGCTGCTGTATGGCCGAAAAAGCTGGGTCAGCTTAAAATTCTCAAAGAGTAGACCGTACTTAAAAATCCTGAATTCATGGTCTCAAGTGTACGAATAGTTGAAAAAAACACGGCAATTATACCTTTGAGGCGCTTGACTCTTTAGCATTCCGCATACAAGGCAGATGATTTTGTCCACTCTATGTATGGAAAAAATGCATACATAAAATATATTAAACTAAAAGGAATGCTCTCTAATACTGAATACAAATCCATCAGCTTATATTATATTTCCCACAATCATATCTTACCAAATGCAATTATTACGAAATCCTTAAAACCGTTTCATCAAGACATTATTTATCACTTGAGGAATTAGTAGAAAGGAATATCTCATAAATATTCATTTTCTTTATAAATGCTGACGTCGCCTGACAGAATCGATTATTACAATCGCTAGAAACTCCTAATCATCTCAACGCGGAAAAAATGATACTTTAGTCTGAAAAAAAATATTACGAAACAGCATAAAGCAAGGTAATTGAAACCTTGATACAATAGTAAAAAAACGCTGCTGAAATGTAAAGTATCCTTTTTTTCAAAAAATAGAAAAGAGACTAAAAAGTAATTCTTCCCCCCAAGTGGCTGTATTTAATCCTAGTAAATTATAACTCTTGCAAATTATTTCATGTTTCAAACTTGCTTAATGATGAAGTCGAAAAGGACATTCACGGAACCCGAAATTCAATTATGTCTTTAGGATTCGTCGGGACGGAAATTTAAAAACCGTTTTTTCGTTTATTATCTGGAATTTCGCGTGCATCATTAAGAAAGCCTTTCTTAAGCCCCGGTATCTATCTCTTTTGACGGAGAATTCTAAGAATATAATCTTTCTTTTATAAAATAAGAGGAGGTATTTTTTATTTAGATATCTAAAAAGTTGTGATGTAACGGAGGGATTTATTTTTTCAAATTCGTCTACATTCCACCTTTTTTACATTTAGAAAAATAAATATATAATGGGTTTATATTATGCTTATTTAGTGTACCAGAATGTTAAAAGTTTTGAGAAAGTCACACACTGATTAATGTCTGTAAATCGGTGTTACGTCATATTTTTGACATTCTTTTGTCCACTTAATTTTTTATTTCATGGAGATCTTTACTTTCCACATACGTAGTAATAAAACTATTGAATAAAAATATACTAAGGTTTTTTTATTTATCATACAGTACCTATGTAGCGTGCATACTTGCTGCAAGTTTGATTTTTGCGGTTAATATCTTGTCATAACAAATCTGAAGCGACAAACTTGCATCAAAACTCCTGCAAGTTAGACAGCCGAGCGATGACCGATTGGTGTGGGTGCTGGCCTTCGGACCCGGAGTTCGTGTGTTCGAATCCCACTATGGTATGGATGTTCGTAGCCGTTCGTAATCGACTTTAATCAGTTGGACCTGGCCTCTTTAGGTCTCCTGTTGCAAAAAGTAGACCGTACCCTTCCAAACCAAAACCAAAGCTTTGCAAGTTAGAGGGAGCATGAAGCGACCTCTCCTTTGCCACGTTATTTTGCTTCAAAACTGTGGCAACCTTGTTATGCCAACCTTGAAGGAAGCGAAAATTCTCAGACTTGCTGCATTCTTGTCTCGAACTTACAGACTTGTCATGCTGAACTTCCTGCAAGTTTGCAGGCTTTCAAAGCAAGACTACCACAAGTTTGCTGCAACTAAATTTGCTATCTGGGTAGATATAAACAAAAATTCTAAGCAGTATAAAGCAGCATAAAAATATAATAGTACTTTCAAAAATTACATTGAAGCGAGAATATTTTAACGAAATGATGCAAGTGCAATGATACATTAATGGATGTTTCAGTTCTTCTTGGTCGAACGACTGCCGCACAGTTAGGGCTCTGATCTTAGGTTCCTGAGTTCATGGGTTCGAATACTGCTGTGGCATGGATATTCGTAGCCGTTTCAATTTGGCTTTAAGATGTAATTCTCGCTCTCGTTGTTTATTTCTTTTGTAACAACAAAAGAAAAAACTGTAACATTAGAAATCCAACCAAATTGACCCCTTGTGCTGTGCATGAGGTTTGTCTGACTCATTTTCACATCTCTTTTCCATTTCCCGTTTTTGCATTTCTGGCGAATTTGTTAATATTATTAATCCTATGTAAGATACTAGGAAACATTATAGAAAGAATTTCAATATCCGTAGAACTTAAAACGAAATGTTTCTCTTTTTTATTTTAATGATTCGGCGTCTGAAACTTTTTATGAACGAACATCGGATTGTTCCATAACACCATTCTATTAAAACGTATCAGAGTCAGAATTCTGGTATCGTCTTGATAGGAGAATATCCATTATAATTAGAAACGTCTCCCTTTGTACTGTTATTATTTGTCAAGACATATTTTACGCTGGCCGATTGGTTAGGGCGCTGATCGTCGGTATCGTCGAATCGTGGGTTCCAATCCCACTATGGCATGGATATTCGTAGCCGTTCGGATTCGGCTTTAAGCAGTAGGTCCCGGTCTCATTAGCCCTTGTGTGCAAAACCGTAGAGCTCCAAACCAAACCAAACCAAGACATATTTTCGAGACTGGCTTTTTTTCATATGTCTTAAAATTAAACACCGTAATAGGGGAGATGCAGAAAATGAATTGAGAGTATAACTTTATTCGATACAATGACACATTAAAGAATTTTGTGACGGTCATTCATCTAATTCAATAGAATTGATACATTGTGACAGTCATTCATATAATCGAATCTAGTCTGATACATTTCATCAATTTATCATTTAATTTTAAAAGAAATTCTTCCTTCCCCGTCTCCATTCGTAAGCATTATTTACAATTTTATATTGATTTATATTCTTTAGTTTTTATGCGTTTGTCTAATCAGTGAATGATAATAGTTCTTTAAATTCTAGCAAAGTAATATTTATTTGCGATTTCCGGGGTCACGTTTGTGATAAGAAAATGATTCCTTGGAATAAAAAGTTCGAAAACCACTGTTGTAGTAGTTTCTTGTATCCAATAAGAGTTTAAAGTAACCTACTAATTAATGGATAAATTACGTAACGAACTTGATGGTTTGTTAAGAATGCAAAGGTTTACTGTTTTGAAACATGAAGGTTAATAAATTCGGTACCTATAAATTAAACCCATATCCGAATGCCTACAGAAATCCATGACGATAATGGGATTCGAAACCACGAAAGCCGTTACCGAAGAGACCAAAGGATAGACCCCTACTCCTTCGTCCATCCTTTGACTCGTAGAAACTTCACCCCTCCAACTAAAACAATAATGAAAAAAATGTGCTATTTCCCCTTTTTTGCATATATTCAATAGAATAGGAGTGCAAATACATTATCCCAACCAGGGGCGTACACAAGAAGGGGGTTAGGGGTTTAACCCCCCATTAAGTTCAGACAAAAGGGCGAAAATAAAAATTTTAGTAAAAATTATGCGGGCTATTATTTTTTTAGAATTATGACCCCCCCCCACCACACTGATCTCAACCTTCAACTATTTAACATTTTAAACAATAAATAATGAATTCGATTATAGAATTTTAAATGTGTTATATGCATCCATCGAGATAACACAACCAAGATCTCAGCTGACCAAGCTTTTAAGTACTGCTTTACGAAGAATAATTAAACATACATAATTTAAGAATTTTAGTTTATTTTTACTCACATACAACTTTTTAATATAGATTTCAAAGTATAACAAAGATTTACTTAACAGTAATAAAGAAATCAACTTTAGATTACCCTCTGAGAGTACTCTCTAGTTTCTACTTTTATTAGTTAAGACAGAATTTAGTCTACCAAACCACTTCGAAATATACAGATTTTCTAACTGTAAGTCAGTTTTGAGCCTCTTTGCAAAAGAGAAAAAAAAATCATGCTAGACAAATAATAAAGATCTTCCAAGTTCATTTGTAAAGACAGAAAGAATTGTGGCTCCATCTGTTGTCGAATGTCTAAGACGAAAATCGATATCAAAAAAAGAATACAATGTTTTTCTTATTATAAGTTCTTTTAGATTTGCTACTTAAAACTGAACTGCGATTACATATTGGACCAACCAATTATGACAAATAGTAGCACTGAAAAGTGGGGTGTACCGAACTGTACCACACTACCTACTCGGCTATCATCCAGAAAAACAAATGAATAAAGTAAGATAATCTCAATAATTAGATACAGCTTGAAAACCTAAAACTTTGTATTATGTTTTTTACTTATTCATTCCTTTTATAAAACAACGTATAAATTCTTTATAATTCCTGAATACAAAATTAAATTACGAGAACAAACGGATAGGAGAAGACATCTTAATTTTGATATTTTCTAGAATACATTTATCCGTAAAATCTGTAATTTTAGTCTTCATTCTAAGCCATGATCAGTAGACTAAAAATAAAGCTTGAATCTCTTGAATTGCATTTTTATTACCTTATATAAACTATTATAATATAAACAAAGTCTTTAATATTATAAAAAAATAAATCATGTGGACACAAGATTTACTTGTACATCTTTTAAATTATTCGTATTTTTTTAATTTTGATAATATGATCCATCCTCATAGTTATCATTTGCTCATTTCTTACAAGATTCAACGTTAGTTTCATTTTTTACTATAAGGTTGTAGTCTGATAAGAAATAAAGCAAATTTGTGGCTGCCTGCAGTGTTTGTATCTATTATATTAACAATTTTTTGTATAGGTATTTCATTGCAATACGAAATTTTGCAAGATTACTATACTAACTCTACTCTAAAATAGGATTCGACTTGGTCACTAATTCAAAATTACGAGGACCTTACTCAGAGTTTAAAACTAGATTAAAAAAATAAACTATAGCAATTAGCATTTAATGCAGACCAAATGCAATAAATGAAACACTCAGTATCGTTAACAACATGTATAACGTAATAGCAGTTAATACCTTTAACAAGATTTAGAGAAAATAAAAGGTTCTGGAATAAAAACGTTTGTCCTTTATAAAGTATCGAAAAACAACCAAAAATGTATAAAATGTAAGAAAAACATCAAAATTATATTTAAAATCCTTCCCCCCCCCCCCCCCCCCCCCCCCCCCCCCCCCCCCCACCCGGGGGACATACATCAAGTAACCGTACTTTTCTTTATCATTTAACCATTTGAGTTCGGTGAAGCGCTATCCGGCTTCGCTTGTTATGCTCCAAAAATGCGAAGAAGCACGACAGAGCTTCTCTTGTTTTTGTAGCAAAAAGTGGATGCTGCTGTTGGTTAGTACAATTTCCGCATCTATTGAGAGCATTTGAATGCATATCTATCGCAGTTTGTATTCATTTTACTCCATTGCGATTTTTAATAATATAAGAATTAAAATAAAATACAGTGGTAAGTAGTCACGCAGTAGAGTCGTGGATGGGGGTACGGTAGACAAAATGAGCGCGTTTTATTTATTTATTTGTAGAAAAAAAAACTTTTCGTTGTTGTATAGAAATTAGAAACTGTTTTCACTTTCTCGACGAGTGTTATACTGATCATTATCGGTGCTATAGAAGAGGAACGGTTAGCGAGCAAAAATACCACTTGAAGATGACCCATAAGTACAGAGTTTTCGTCAGAAAAATGGCCCGGGCGAAACTGGCTACAATGGGATGTATAGAGTAAAAAATTGGTAATAAAATGAGACGATCCAACTGAATTTGCGCTATAAAGTAAAAAAAAGGAATTATAATTTCTGCAGCCAAACATTCTTGTAATAAGTGAAAAATACGCTAACGTCAGTGGTCAAAAAGTTCTATGATTTTTACCTTCATCCTTTGTCGACTAAAATAGAATATGGAAAAATCCACCCTCGTTATTGTCACTTTACTTCCGATTATATATAGATATATAAATAGATATTATAGATTGTAATTTTTAATACACATAAAGCTCGCCAAGTCTCGAAGAAATATTGGATTCTAAAAGTACAAATAAAAATATTCTTTGTGAGACTTATTTATATTTTTTTACGATAGACATCCAAGATATTGAAGGGGTGCAATTAGAGATACATCTTTTACCGCAAACGAAATACTTCGAAATAGAGATTTACAAAGCCATGAAAAGCTATCAGCTTCTTTGTGCCTCAGGCAGTAGGGTTGCATCCCTCAATAAATGTCAGTGAAAGAGGGGTACAGTTCCTAAACAATAGACCTAACCCTCCTACCGCAAAACTTCATGCGGGAAAGCACTGGAAAAAATGTACATTACATCCATTTTCGGAACGTTTTTGGAGGTCGAAAATTGTATGTTTTGAAGTCATCATCAGTTAGGCGGGATTGTACGTGCGAACCTATTAAAGGGTTAAAGCAGAACAAATGTAAAAAAACGAAACACTTAGTATCCCTAACAACATGTATAAAGTAACAGCAATTAATATATTTAACAAGATTTAGAGAAAAAAAATGTTTTGAAATACAAACGCATTATAGCTGTGGTACTTAACTCGACAAAGACGGGTATCGATTAATCAGAGGATGCAGTTTCGACCAAAAAACCCCAGTGTTAATGAATAACACTGTAGAACATAAAATGGGTTCGTGATCGCCATGTCTTGCAACCTCTGAGGGTGGTTGGGCAAGCCTCTGGGGGTCTTCTGCTTGGCCCCTGCTTCTAAATTACGAGGACCCACTTGAGCTAAGAGTTGGACTGAAAAGTTCATAGGCTTACACATATATATGGCTACTAATTTTACACCCATATGATTTTTATCTATCTATAACCTTCAAAAGAAACGTGTATAAATTTGACAGCTGTCGGACTATTTATTGGTTTATGAGATATAGTATTTTGGGTGAAGGAATTTTGGTTAGGAATGGATAAAAAGGAATTTCGTGTGTTAGTAAAGCATTGCTTTATAGAGAAAAAAAATGCTGTTGAAACCAAAGCTTGGCTTAATAAATATTATTCGGACTCTACACTAGAAAAATCAACCATTGAGAAGTGGATTGCTAAGTTGAAAACAGATGAAATGAGCACCTAGGACGATGCACGCAGTGGACGCCCCAAAGAGGCAGTTGCCGATGAAAACATCAAAAAAGTCCATAAAATAATTTTGGATGACCTTAAAGTGAAGTTGATCGAGATATAAGACTCTAAAGATATCAAAGGGGAATGTGTTAGACCTATTGTGAATAAGTATTTGGGTATGCGAAAGTTCTATGCAAAGTGGGTACCTCGCGAACTCACAATCAATCAAAAACAACAAAGAATTGATGATTCTGAGTCGAGTTTGGAGATATTTAATAAACCCAAATTTATTCTTCGATATGTGACAATGGACGAAACATGTCTCCATAATTTCACACCGGTGTCAAATAGACAGTCAGCCAAGTGGACTACACGTGGTGAACCAAATCAAAGCGTGGAGAGTCGCAAGTTGGCTGGGAAGGTTATGGCATCTGTATTTTGGAATGTTCAGGATATAATATTCATTCAAAAATTGAAAAACCATCAACAGCAGCTATTGAATAAAGTTATTTTAGCATTTGAAGGACGAATTGCGGAAAAAGTGCCCCATTTGAGGAAAAAAGTGCTGTTTCATCAAGACAATGCACTGTGTCGCAAGTCAATAAAAATGATGCAAAACTATATGAATTGAGCTTCGAATTGCTTCCGCATCCACAGTGTTTTCCAGATCTGACCACCAGCGACTTTTTCCTCTTCTCAGGCCTCCAGAGATTACTCGCTCGAAAGAAATTTAGCACCGATAAAGAATTAATCGCCAAAATTGAGGCCTTTATTTTGAGGCTAGAGACAAATTGTACTATAAAAATGACATCGAAAAATTGTATGACCACTATAATCGTTGTTTTGCACTTGAAGGCATCTACATTGAATTATAAGATCAAATTTTATCAAAATTTTATGTTTTTTTTTCTATATTACCTTACGAAATTTTCAGCCCACCTCTTAAGACGTTCTTCTCACTAACGATGCTCGTCGAACAAAAACCGCACCCGTCACCTTAATTCGTGAAGACCATGTGATTGGCTCGTCTAAGTGACCTTGGCAATAACACAATTCCTAGTACAAGAAAAAAAATCATATATCTAATTTCTGTTTATTTTCCGATTCATAGATTAACTTTCGTGCAAACCTCCTTGTAATGCAAAAAATAAATCAAAACCTAGTGTTTTGCATTTCTTAATACGATTTACTACTAAACCTTTTCTTTTCAGAAAGCAAAGGCTTGAAAAAACAAAATGAGAACTCCTAGGTAAGTAGGGGGTATCCAAACATAATCGCAAAAATGCATCGAAGAATAGACAACAGAGTAA
Source organism: Pardosa pseudoannulata (assembly GCA_032207245.1). Classification (NCBI taxonomy): domain Eukaryota; kingdom Metazoa; phylum Arthropoda; class Arachnida; order Araneae; family Lycosidae; genus Pardosa; species Pardosa pseudoannulata. The sequence continues at coordinate 173,887,197 of CM063510.1, read as the reverse complement.
AGAAATATACCTAGATAATATACAAATCTACTGATATCACAATACATAATTTATTTGAAGATGCACTTCATTCCGAGAATTTTTCAATTTTGGTGAAAATTCCGAAAATTTCGGATTTTGGGGAAAACTCAGCGAATTTCGGATTTTTTTGGGTAAATTCTAAAAATTTAGGAATTTTGGGAAAATCCTGAAAATTTCTGATTTTTGCGAAAATTCCGAAAATATTGGATTTTTGAAAAAATGTCCAAAATTTCGGATTTTTGAGAATTTCGGATTTTCGAGAAAATTTCAAAAATTTCGGATTTTTGAGAAAATTCCGAATAGACGTTCTTTCACTCCAGTGATGCTCGTTAAACGAAAGCCACACCTTTCGTCTTAATTCGTGGGGTGCCTTAATTTTCTCGTCTAAGTGACCTTGGCAATGACACAGTTACTAGTACAAGAATAAAACATATCTAATTCATGTTTATTTTTCGATTCATAGATTAATATTCGTGCAAACCTTTATGAAATGGGAATAATAAATCAAAACCTAGTGTTTATCATTTCTGAATACGATTTACTACTAAACCTTTTCGTTCCAGAGAGCAAAGACTTCAAATAACAGAACAAGAACTTCTAGGAAACTAGAGGGTATCCAAACAGAATCGCAAAAATGCATCGAAGAATATACAACAGCGAAAAGAAATATGCCCAGATAATATACAAATCTACTGATATCACAATACATAATTTATTTGAAGATGCATTTCGACAATATCGCTAGAAAACGTGAAAGGAGAAAATTTTATTTTTCTCGGGAAACACTTCAAAGAATTTTTAGAATAACATCGCGTAAGGTTCAATCAAAACTCAAAACAAAGCAAGAAAAATTATTTTTTTTTCTCTATTCTAAATGTAACAAAATATTTTAGAGAAAGGATGAAATCTGGAAGATTTTTGTTTTAGTATTTGGTAAATTTGTCTTAACCATATTTATATGAAAACAAGAGTCTTACAAATTTACTCAAAGAAAAACAAATATAAATCAAAGTAAATATTTATCTTTAACATAAATAATAGGAAAAAAAATAATTTCTCGAAAATGGAACGTAATATATTCAATAAGAAAATTATTCATTATAACATTTTTATGGTGAATTATAAAATAAACAGATTTTTTTTAGATTGAAAGTTTTACAATTTTCAATATAAACTGTAAAACTTATAAAAAGAATTGAATATTTTCCCTTCAATTACTATAACCTATAAACATTAAAAAATATAAACAAATTACAAAATATTTAAATTGGTTTAATCGGGTTGCATGAAAGGAAACAATAGATAAAAATTCCTTTTCTTTTAAAGTCAGGAAATTCAAATTACGCAACACATTACAAATTTAAAAAAATATTTTCTATGCAACATAAATAATAATAAAAACTGTTTATGCTATCTATTAGTGTATTCCACTTAAAATTGTAGACATAGAGATAAGAAGGGCAATATTCAAATTTAGATTTTAAATTCTAGGACATATGTGTAAACAGTTATATAACACGAAATATGCTAATAGTCTTTCGTTTTATCAAGCTTACATAAAAGATAAATTTAAGATAAAATATATTTAATTTTGCAGTGAAAATCACTCTTTAGAGATACGTTGTTTTCTAATAGCATGAAATATTGCGTAATCGTCAAGTAAATAATTCTATATATGTGCATATATCTCTGCATATATAGTATATATATACATATATATATATATATATATATATATATATATATATATATACATAGAGAGAGAGAGAGATACAACACATACATACACACATATATATATATATACACAGAGCGAGAGAGAGAGACCCATATATATGTATATATTTGTGTGTATATGTCTATATATACATATTGACACATACATATATCTATATATATAAAAATGAATTTGTGTCTGTCTGTCTATCTGTCTGTACTCAATAGACTCAAAAACTATGCATCCAATCGCCGTGAAAATTCGGGAAATATTTAGGTATATCCATGGGAAGGTTTTTGTAAATTTTGAACGTTCGAAATTCATTCCTTCACCCTTTTTCGAGCATTTCATGTCATTATTCCAAGCATTATTTTCCCCGGTTAAACGCAAACGGTTAAGTTTTTAATTTATCGTATGATAACTAAGTGAAAGAAGCAATATTTCTAGCAAAGTGACGTCATCCCAAGTAATTGTTTAAAACGCAGTTTTCCACGGTTAAAAGCAGGAGATTAAAAGTTTCAATTTATTACATAATAAATAGGTGAAAATGATATTTTTCTATCATTATGACGTCATTCTTTTAAATATTTCATTTATTCATTTCTTATTTTATATTATTTAAAATAGTCTGCGTAGTATCAATTCGGTTTGACATGGAAATTTAGATATAAAGTGATTAACTCTCATTTCTATGTGACGCAAAATATAGCATTTTTATATGAGAATTAATTTTAAATTTAATTCTTGGTTCATTTTTATGTTACAATGAAATGCATATCAACAATATTCTAAGTACAAAAAGTACAAATTTCAGTGACTCTCATGTCCAAATAAAACCTATCATTTTATAAGTTATCTTCATATTGATATGGTTGTCGATATGAATGTGTGTTTCTGTTTCATACAAAACTATGTGGTTTGTCATAAATGCCCTTAATTTTGGAAAACATTTATTACTACCAACAAAATTAGCACTGTTGCTGTCAAAACCTCTGCTTCCTATTCTACCACGTATTATGGCAAAGTATATTAACGTTGCTAATCAACGTACAGTAGTAATATAGTAATGTAATTTAGGGTTAAACTTATATTTTAACATACAAAAGTTTAAGATTTAATATAAGACACAAATTTGATGCAGATTTAATCGTTTGCATGTAAGCATATATTTTGTTATATTCATTTATGATATTAAGAACAGTTTGTATTTTTATGTTTTTTTTATACAAATCTACCCGATAAGCATAGAGTAACTAACTTTGGAGAGAAATCCTTGATATCGCCAAATGAACATGTTCCATATTAAAACATCTTTAATTCCGAGATTAAAATCTGACTGTGACTATCTATGTATATATGTATGTTTGTATCTTCGTCTATCTTCTTGCGAACCGTTGGACGCCGACAAGCTCCGAAGGTACCTAAAGACGCGAAACAATCCACGGATGACATTTCGTCCACTCGAGTTACGATATTCCAATTAGTTCGAAAGATATTAACGAAAAACCGAACAAAATGGCAGCTAAATTTTGCGACACCAGCTTTCCATTGTTCAGTTGGCGTCTAAATAAGGCAGTGTTATTCATTGTTGGCATTATTATCGCTATATATTTGGTATTCGGGAAACCCAAAAACGTATCTGCGCTATTTATATTGAAGTGTAATTATATAAATATATGATGACATTTATGTATACAAGACTATTTTCTTATCTGCTAAAGGCTAAACTCATTTTTGTTTAGGAAATCACTTTTCTTTTCTATTTTATTTTCTTGGCGATATTTTTATTTTCAGTAATTAAAAACTTGCCATGTTCTATCAAATTTGTTTTCAATTCGCAGTTGCCATTTATTAAATAAAAACTAACATATGGTTATAGGTTTTGTTATATAAAACCCAACAACACTCGATGAAAAAAATTGCAAGTGATATACGGGAAAAAATAAGTTTTCATTTTATAAATGGCAACTATGAAATATTGAGATATAGTAGCCACTTTTGATTAAAGTTTAAAATGTGATTTCAAATAATACAATTGTTCTCGGTTATATACTTATTTCGTTTTATCAATATTGATTTGGTATATTTCTTTCATTTTAAATTCTATTGCTCCATTTTTATTTATTCAATTTTAAGACTTCTGTACTTCACCTACTCTTAATAAGCTTGGCGACTTTCGGTATACATTTCTTTTAATTATGTGTTATAAAAATTAAAACTTCATTCTTATGATAAAGCTCTCAGGTAATATAATTGTTTTCGGATTTTGACCTTATGTTCTTAGTTCATTTTATCAACATTTAGTATTTTTCTTTCATTGTCAATTCAACTGCGCCATTTTTATTTATCCAATTTTGAGACCGCACTAACATCTATTCATAATTAGTCTTGGCAGAATTACTTAAGGAAGTTATTTAGGTCAATCGCGTTCTGATATTTTAATTAATTCGAAATATATTATTTTAAAACCAGCAAAAACACTGTTTTAGTTATGTAGTACAGTCATTTTAACTGTTGAGTTGGCGTGAAAAACAATTATCATATTTTCATTGTTGTTGTCGTCGTTTTCGCCAGATATTTGGTAATAGAATTGACATTAATGCAGAACAGCTATCGCCTATCCTGCCAAACCTTTGCTTGTTTGGAAAATTTGAACTGCGGCACATTTTGGTATTTTTGTTAGTAATTTATTATATTCTTGAAGAATTTTTCAAGTCCTTACTTTTGATATGTTTCTATATTATATATATATATAATATATATATATATATATATATATATATATAATTATATAATATACCATTAAAATTCGAATGTAAATAAATGCATTTATTAACATAAATACATTTCGATGCATTAATTCGCCAGATCTGGTGAATGCATAAACTCTTTTCACCATTAAAATACCCTAATTACAATCAGTTAAAAGTATATTAATTAAAATATGTAATGAGTGGAGCCACTTATTGCCTATAGTCCCAACTATTTGTCACACACAATAACATTTTCTGTTTGAAATATCCCAGTATCAAAATCATTTTATTTTTAATAGCTAAATTTTTTACTTCATCAAAATATGTAAATCTTTATTTTACTTTCTCAATTTTTTTAAGAAGTTAGTATTTTTTCTGTTATATGTTGGCGTGATTTTTATTTTCAATAATTACAAATTTACCATGTTCTTTCAAACTTGTTTTTATTTCACAATTGCCATTTTTTTAAAGAAAAAATTATCGTCATAGGTTTTGTTGTTTAAAATTTAATTTTTATGTATGTAAAACATTACTACTAAAAGACATTCAATCTCGGAAATGAATTATCCTATTCAGAACAGTACTTATATATATTACTCTCCACAGTATTTTGAAATTTGACTCCTAAATTTAAAAAAGCCGTGGAATTGAAAATTATTATGCAGCGGCTTACGGGCAACACAGTGCACTTATTGGACATTCGGCTATTAATAAACTGTAATAATCGTCAACAATCTGAAACATACTGGATTTATTCAGCATTTCTATTAATACATCGTATTATTTTTAATAGTGGTTCTAAATCTTTCATCGAAATATATTAAAACCCAGACCGAAGGCTGGGTGCGAAGCAGCTAGTATAGATATAAATATAAATATGTAAACACATGTATATATATATGTATATGTGTAGATGAGTGTATACATATATATATATGTGTGTGTGTGTGTGTATAGATATAGATATAAAGTGTGTAAGTGTATATATATATATATATGTATATAAATATATGTATGTACATATATACATATAGACAGTTATATATTCATATATATATATATATATAGATAGATATATAGATATATAGATATAAATATATAGATAGATATAGATAAAAATGTACACACACGCACATACACACACACACACACACACACATATATATATATATATATATATATATATATATATATATATATATATATATATGTGTGTGTGCATATATATCTACAGGTGTATGTATACATGTATATATATGAAGGTGTATATATGTATATATATGTGTGTGTATATATATATATATATACACATACAGTACGTTTACATTAAACTTTATTATCTCGTTGGTATGGTAATGCATTGGGGTATTTGACAACAGCGTTGAATCTAAGCCATTGTCTAAGAGCCTTCAATGTCTGAATTAGTGCAGTGGAATGTCTCTGCGGGGATCTTCTGGTTTGGGAAAGTTTGAAGGATTCATTACCTCCTGCAGAATCGATAAGCGGAGGTAATCACGCGGAGTTCATGCAAACATGTCCACAGTCAAATCAACCGCTCCTGGCAGACGATTCTAATATGCGCTCAAACGTATTAGCAACTTTCAGAGATAACTTCTCATTCCAGGTATGCTGATGGTTATGCTTTTAGCTACATTGCATCTTTATGACAGTTGAAGTTAGTTAATATCTTTTCAAATGTTATAAAATGTATTTTTTCCGTATTTTATTTTTAAATACATAATTATGTTTTTCTAAGTTATTTATATCTCTGAAAATTACCATTAAAAGTGTAAATATACTATTATAGCGATACTAATTATACCTATATAGCGTTATTAAACATTTGTGGAATGATAGAGTGGTTCTCTTCGGTGCCTGAGTTCGCTTGTTTGAAGCCCGCAGATGGCATGGATGTTCGTAGCCATACGGAACCAATATTAAGTAGTTCTCCGACTCATTACGTATCATGTACAACATCGTTTAAACAGTACACCGTAGTGATACCAAATCATCTTTTATAACTAAGAAGTTTACTCGTTTGTGAGTTTGATTTTTATTTAAAATAAATTTTTGAAAAATTCCAAAAATGTCGAATTTTCGGTAAAATTTCTAAAATTTCAGGTTTTGGTTAAAATTCCGAAAATTTCGGGTTTTTGGGAAAATTCCGAAAATTTCGGGTTTTTGGGAAAATTCCGAAAATTTCGGATTTTTGGGAAAATTTCCAAGAATTTCGGGTTTTTGGGAAAATTCCGAGAATTTCGGGTTTTTGGGAAAATTCCGAGAATTTCGGGTTTTTGGGAAAATTCCGAGAATTTCGGGTTTTTGGGAAAATTCCGAGAATTTCGGGTTTTTGGGGAAATTCCGAGAATTTCGGGTTTTTGGGGAAATTCCGAGAATTTCGGGTTTTTGGGAAAATTCCGAGAATTTCGGGTTTTTGGGAAAATTCCGAGAATTTCGGGTTTTTGGGAAAATTCCGAGAATTTCGGGTTTTTGGGAAAATTCCGAGAATTTCGGGTTTTTGGGAAAATTCCGAGAATTTCGGGTTTTTGGGAAAATTCCGAGAATTTCGGGTTTTGGGGAAAATTCCGAGAATTTCGGGTTTTTGGGAAAATTCCGAGAATTTCGGGTTTTTGGGAAAATTCCGAGAATTTCGGGTTTTTGGGAAAATTCCGAGAATTTCGGGTTTTTGGGAAAATTCCGAAAATTTTGGATTTTTGGGGAAAATTATGAGAATTACGGGTTTTTGGAAAAATTCCGAGAGATTCGGATTTTTGGGGAAAATTCCGAGAATTTTGGGGTTTGGGGAAAATTCCGAGAATTTTGGGGTTTGGGGAAAATTCCGAAAATTTTGGGGTTTGGGGAAAATTCCGAAAATTTCGGATTTTTGGGAAAATTTCCAAGAATTTCCTGTTTTTGGGAAACTTTCGAAAATTTTGGATTTTTGGGGAAAATTCCGAGAATTTCGGGTTTTTGGGAAAATTCCGAGAATTTCGGATTTTTGGGGAAAATTCCGGGAATTTCGGATTTTTGGGGAAATTCCGAGAATTTCGGGTTTTTGGGAAAATTCCGAGAATTTCGGGTTTTTGGGAAAATTCCGAGAATTTCGGGTTTTTGGGAAAATTCCGAGAATTTCGGGTTTTTGGGAAAATTCCGAGAATTTTGGGGTTTGGGGAAAATTCCGAGAATTTTGGGGTTTGGGGAAAATTCCGAAAATTTTGGGGTTTGGGGAAAATTCCGAAAATTTTGGGGTTTGGGGAAAATTCCGAGAATTTCGGGTTTTTGGGAAAATTCCGAGAATTTCGGGTTTTTGGGAAAATTCCGAGAATTTCGGGTTTTTGGGAAAATTCCGAGAATTTCGGGTTTTTGGGAAAATTCCGAGAATTTCGGGGTTTGGGGAAAATTCCGAGAATTTCGGGGTTTGGGGAAAATTCCGAAAATTTCGGATTTGTGGGAAAATTTCGAAACTTTCGTATTTTTCGGAAAATTCCGAAAATTTTGGATTTTTGGGGAAAGTTATGAGAATTACGGGTTTTTGGGAAAATTCCGAGAATTTCGGGTTTTTGGGAAAATTCCGAGAATTTCGGGTTTTTGGGAAAATTCCGAGAATTTCGGGTTTTTGGGAAAATTCCGAGAATTTCGGGTTTTTGGGAAAATTCCGAGAATTTCGGGTTTTTGGGAAAATTCCGAGAATTTCGGGTTTTTGGGGAAATTCCGAGAATTTCGGGTTTTTGGGAAAATTCCGAGAATTTCGGGTTTTTGGGAAAATTCCGAGAATTTCGGGTTTTTGGGAAAATTCCGAGAATTTCGGGTTTTTGGGAAAATTCCGAGAATTTCGGGTTTTTGGGAAAATTCCGAGAATTTCGGGTTTTTGGGAAAATTCCGAGAATTTGGGATTTTTGGGGAAATTCCGAGAATTTCGGGTTTTTGGGAAAATTCCGAGAATTTCGGATTTTTGGGAAAATTCCGAGAATTTCGGGTTTTTGGGAAAATTCCGAGAATTTCGGGTTTTTGGGAAAATTCCGAGAATTTCGGATTTTTGGGAAAATTCCGAGAATTTCGGGTTTTTGGGAAAATTCCGAGAATTTCGGGTTTTTGGGAAAATTCCGAGAATTTCGGGTTTTTGGGAAAATTCCGAGAATTTCGGGTTTTTGGGAAAATTCCGAGAATTTCGGGTTTTGGGGAAAATTCCGAGAATTTCGGGTTTTGGGGAAAATTCCGAGAATTTCGGGTTTTGGGGAAAATTCCGAGAATTTCGGGTTTTTGGGAAAATTCCGAGAATTTCGGGTTTTTGGGAAAATTCCGAGAATTTCGGGTTTTTGGGAAAATTCCGAGAATTTCGGGTTTTTGGGAAAATTCCGAGAATTTCGGATTTTTGGGGAAAATTCCGAGAATTTCGGATTTTGGGGGAAAATTCCGAGAATTTCGGGTTTTTGGGAAAATTCCGAGAATTTCGGGTTTTTGGGAAAATTCCGAGAATTTCGGGTTTTTGGGAAAATTCCGAGAATTTCGGGTTTTTGGGAAAATTCCGAGAATTTCGGGTTTTTGGGAAAATTCCGAGAATTTCGGGTTTTTGGGAAAATTCCGAGAATTTCGGGTTTTTGGGAAAATTCCGAGAATTTCGGGTTTTTGGGAAAATTCCGAGAATTTCGGGGTTTGGGGAAAATTCCGAGAATTTCCGATTTTGGGGAAAATTCCGAGAATTTCGGGTTTTTGGGAAAATTCCGAGAATTTCGGGGTTTGGGGAAAATTCCGAGAATTTCGGGTTTTTGGGAAAATTCCGAGAATTTCGGGTTTTTGGGAAAATTCCGAGAATTTGGGATTTTTGGGGAAATTCCGAGAATTTCGGATTTTTGGGGAAAATTCCGAGAATTTCGGATTTTTGGGAAAATTCCGAGAATTTCGGGTTTTTGGGAAAATTCCGAGAATTTCGGGTTTTTGGGAAAATTCCGAGAATTTCGGGTTTTTGGGGAAATTCCGAGAATTTCGGGTTTTTGGGAAAATTCCGAGAATTTCGGGTTTTTGGGAAAATTCCGAGAATTTCGGGTTTTTGGGAAAATTCCGAGAATTTCGGGTTTTTGGGAAAATTCCGAGAATTTCGGGTTTTTGGGGAAATTCCGAGAATTTCGGGTTTTTGGGAAAATTATGAAAATTTTGGATTTTTGGGGAAAGTTACGAGAATTACGGGTTTTTGGGGAAATTCCGAGAATTTCGGGTTTTTGGGAAAATTCCGAGAATTTCGGGGTTTTGGGAAAATTCCGAGAATTTCGGGTTTTTGGGGAAATTCCGAGAATTTCGGGTTTTTGGGGAAATTCCGAGAATTTCGGGTTTTTGGGAAAATTCCGAGAATTTCGGGTTTTTGGGAAAATTCCGAGAATTTCGGGTTTTTGGGAAAATTCCGAGAATTTCGGGTTTTTGGGAAAATTCCGAGAATTTCGGGTTTATGGGAAAATTCCGAGAATTTCGGGTTTTTGGGAAAATTCCGAGAATTTCGGGTTTTTGGGAAAATTCCGAGAATTTCGGGTTTTTGGGAAAATTCCGAGAATTTCGGGTTTTTGGGAAAATTCCGAGAATTTCGGGTTTTTGGGAAAATTCCGAGAATTTCGGGTTTTTGGAAAGATTCCGAGAATTTCGGGTTTTTGGGAAGATTCCGAGAATTTCGGGTTTTTGGGAAGATTCCGAGAATTTCGGGTTTTTGGGAAGATTCCGAGAATTTCGGGTTTTGGGGAAAATTCCGAGAATTTCGGGGTTTGGGGAAAATTCCGAAAATTTCGGATTTGTGGGAAAATTTCGAAACTTTCGTATTTTTCGGAAAATTCCGAGAATTTCGGGTTTTTGGGAAAATTCCGAGAATTTCGGGTTTTGGGGAAAATTCCGAGAATTTCGGGTTTTGGGGAAAATTCCGAGAATTTCGGGTTTTTGGGAAAATTCCGAGAATTTCGGGTTTTTGGGGAAAATTCCGAGAATTTCGGGTTTTTGGGGAAAATTCCGAGAATTTCGGGTTTTTGGGGAAAATTCCGAGAATTTCGGGTTTTGGGAAAATTCCGAGAATTTCGGGTTTTTGGGAAAATTCCGAGAATTTCGGGTTTTTGGGAAAATTCCGAGAATTTCGGGTTTTTTGGGAAAATTCCGAGAATTTCGGGTTTTTGGGAAAATTCCGAGAATTTCGGGTTTTTGGGAAAATTCCGAGAATTTCGGGTTTTTGGGAAAATTCCGAGAATTTCGGGTTTTTGGGAAAATTCCGAGAATTTCGGGTTTTTGGGAAAATTCCGAGAATTTCGGGTTTTTGGGGAAAATTCCGAGAATTTCGGGTTTTTGGGGAAAATTCCGAGAATTTCGGGTTTTTGGGGAAAATTCCGAGAAATTCGGGTTTTTGGGGAAAATTCCGAGAACTTCGGGTTTTTGGGAAAATTCCGAGAATTTCGGGTTTTTGGGGAAAATTCCGAGAATTTCGGATTTTTGGGGAAAATTCCGAGAATTTCGGGTTTTTGGGAAAATTCCGAGAATTTCGGGTTTTTGGGAAAATTCCGAGAATTTCGGGTTTTTGGGAAAATTCCGAGAATTTCGGATTTTTGGGGAAAATTCCGAGAATTTCGGGTTTTTGGGAAAATTCCGAGAATTTCGGGTTTTTGGGAAAATTCCGAGAATTTCGGGTTTTTGGGAAAATTCCGAGAATTTCGGGTTTTTGGGAAAATTCCGAGAATTTCGGGTTTATGGGAAAATTCCGAGAATTTCGGGTTTTTGGGAAAATTCCGAGAATTTCGGGTTTTTGGGAAAATTCCGAGAATTTCGGGTTTTTGGGAAAATTCCGAGAATTTCGGGTTTTTGGGAAAATTCCGAGAATTTCGGGTTTTTGGGAAAATTCCGAGAATTTCGGGTTTTTGGGAAAATTCCGAGAATTTCGGGTTTTTGGGAAAATTCCGAGAATTTCGGGTTTTTGGGAAAATTCCGAGAATTTCGGGTTTTTGGGAAAATTCCGAGAATTTCGGGTTTTTGGGAAAATTCCGAGAATTTCGGGTTTTTGGGAAAATTCCGAGAATTTCGGGTTTTTGGGAAAATTCCGAGAATTTCGGGGTTTGGGGAAAATTCCGGGAATTTCGGATTTTTGGGGAAAGTTATGAGAATTTCGGGTTTTTGGGAAAATTCCGAGAATTTCGGGTTTTTGGAAAGATTCCGAGAATTTCGGGTTTTTGGAAAGATTCCGAGAATTTCGGGTTTTTGGGAAAATTCCGAGAATTTCGGGTTTTTGGGAAGATTCCGAGAATTTCGGGTTTTTGGGAAAATTCCGAGAATTTCGGGTTTTTGGGGAAAATTCCGAGAATTTCGGGTTTTTGGGAAAATTCCGAGAATTTCGGGTTTTTGGGGAAAATTCCGAGAATTTCGGGTTTTTGGGAAAATTCCGAGAATTTCGGGTTTTTGGGGAAATTCCGAGAATTTCGGGTTTTTGGGGAAAATTCCGAGAATTTCGGGTTTTTGGGAAAATTCCGAGAATTTCGGGTTTTTGGGGAAATTCCGAGAATTTCGGGTTTTTGGGAAAATTCCGAGAATTTCGGGTTTTTGGGAAAATTCCGAGAGATTCGGATTTTTGGGGAAAATTCCGAGAATTTCGGATTTTGGGGGAAAATTCCGAGAATTTCGGGTTTTTGGGAAAATTCCGAGAATTTCGGGTTTTTGGGAAAATTCCGAGAATTTCGGGTTTTTGGGAAAATTCCGAGAATTTCGGGTTTTTGGGAAAATTCCGAGAATTTCGGGTTTTTGGGAAAATTCCGAGAATTTCGGGTTTTTGGGAAAATTCCGAGAATTTCGGGTTTTTTGAAAATTCCGAGAATTTCGGATTTTTGGGGAAAATTCCGAGAATTTCGGGTTTTTGGGAAAATTCCGAGAATTTCGGGTTTTTGGGAAAATTCCGAGAATTTCGGGTTTTTGGGAAAATTCCGAGAATTTCGGGTTTTTGGGAAAATTCCGAGAATTTCGGGTTTTTGGGAAAATTCCGAGAATTTCGGATTTTTGGGGAAAATTCCGAGAATTTCGGATTTTTGGGGAAAATTCCGAGAATTTCGGGTTTTTGGGAGAATTCCGAGAATTTCGGTTTTTTGGGAAAATTCCGAGAATTTCGGGTTTTTGGGAAAATTCCGAGAATTTCGGGTTTTTGGGAAAATTCCGAGAATTTCGGGTTTTTGGGAAAATTCCGAGAATTTCGGGTTTTTGGGAAAATTCCGAGAATTTCGGGTTTTTGGGAAAATTCCGAGAATTTCGGGTTTTTGGGAAAATTCCGAGAATTTCGGGTTTTTGGGAAAATTCCGAGAATTTCTTGTTTTTGGGAAAATTCCGAGAATTTCGGGTTTTTGGGAAAATTCCGAGAATTTCGGGTTTTTGGGAAAATTCCGAGAATTTCGGGTTTTTGGGAAAATTCCGAGAATTTCGGGTTTTTGGGAAAATTCCGAGAATTTCGGGTTTTTGGGAAAATTCCGAGAATTTCGGGTTTTTGGGAAAATTCCGAGAATTTCGGGGTTTGGGGAAAATTCCGAGAATTTCGGGTTTTTGGGGAAAATTCCGAGAATTTCGGATTTTTGGGGAAAATTCCGAGAATTTCGGGTTTTTGGGAAAATTCCGAGAATTTCGGGTTTTTGGGGAAAATTCCGAGAATTTCGGGTTTTTGGGGAAAATTCCGAGAATTTCGGGTTTTTGGGAAAATTCCCGAGAATTTCGGGTTTTTGGGAAAATTCCGAGAATTTCGGGTTTTTGGGAAAATTCCGAGAATTTCGGGTTTTTGGGAAAATTCCGAGAATTTCGGGTTTTGGGGAAAATTCCGAGAATTTCGGGTTTTTGGGAAAATTCCGAGAATTTCGGGTTTTTGGGAAAATTCCGAGAATTTCGGATTTTTGGGGAAAATTCCGAGAATTTCGGGTTTTTGGGAAAATTCCGAGAATTTCGGGTTTTTGGGAAAATTCCGAGAATTTCGGGTTTTTGGGAAAATTCCGAGAATTTCGGGTTTTTGGGAAAATTCCGAGAATTTCGGGTTTTTGGGAAAATTCCGAGAATTTCGGGTTTTTGGGAAAATTCCGAGAATTTCGGGTTTTTGGGAAAATTCCGAGAATTTCGGGTTTTTGGGAAAATTCCGAGAATTTCGGGTTTTTGGGAAAATTCCGAGAATTTCGGGTTTTTGGGAAAATTCCGAGAATTTCGGGTTTTTGGGAAAATTCCGAGAATTTCGGGTTTTTTGAAAATTCCGAGAATTTCGGGTTTTTGGGAAAATTCCGAGAATTTCGGGTTTTTGGGAAAATTCCGAGAATTTCGGGTTTTTGGGAAAATTCCGAGAATTTCGGGTTTTTGGGAAAATTCCGAGAATTTCGGGTTTTTGGGGAAATTCCGAGAATTTCGGGTTTTTGGGGAAAATTCCGAGAATTTCGGGTTTTTGGGGAAAATTCCGAGAATTTCCGATTTTGGGGAAAATTCCGAGAATTTCGGGTTTTTGGGAAAATTCCGAGAATTTCGGGTTTTTGGGAAAATTCCGAGAGATTCGGATTTTTGGGGAAAATTCCGGGAATTTCGGATTTTTGGGAAAATTCCGAGAATTTCGGGTTTTTGGGGAAATTCCGAGAATTTCGGGTTTTTGGGAAAATTCCGAGAATTTCGGGTTTTTGGGAAAATTCCGAGAATTTCGGATTTTTGGGGAAAATTCCGAGAATTTCGGGTTTTTTGGAAAATTCCGAGAATTTCGGGTTTTTGGGAAAATTCCGAGAATTTCGGGTTTTTGGGAAAATTCCGAGAATTTCGGGTTTTTGGGAAAATTCCGAGAATTTCGGGTTTTTGGGGAAAATTCCGAGAATTTCGGGTTTTTGGGAAAATTCCGAGAATTTCGGGTTTTTGGGAAAATTCCGAGAATTTCGGGTTTTTGGGAAAATTCCGAGAATTTCGGGTTTTTGGGAAAATTCCGAGAATTTCGGGTTTTTGGGGAAAATTCCGAGAATTTCGGGTTTTGGGGAAAATTCCGAGAATTTCGGATTTTGGGGAAAATTCCGAGAATTTCGGGTTTTTGGGAAAATTCCGAGAATTTCGGGTTTTTGGGAAAATTCCGAGAATTTCGGGTTTTTGGGAAAATTCCGAGAATTTCGGGTTTTTGGGAAAATTCCGAGAATTTCGGGTTTTTGGGAAAATTCCGAGAATTTCGGGTTTTTGGGAAAATTCCGAGAATTTCGGGTTTTGGGGAAAATTCCGAGAATTTCGGGTTTTTGGGAAAATTCCGAGAATTTCGGGTTTTGGGGAAAATTCCGAGAATTTCGGGTTTTTGGGAAAATTCCGAGAATTTCGGGTTTTTGGGAAAATTCCGAGAATTTCGGGTTTTTGGGAAAATTCCGAGAATTTCGGGTTTTTGGGGAAAATTCCGAGAATTTCGGGTTTTTGGGAAAATTCCGAGAATTTCGGGTTTTTGGGAAAATTCCGAGAATTTCGGGTTTTTGGGAAAATTCCGAGAATTTCGGATTTTTGGGGAAAATTTCGAGAATTTCGGGTTTTTGGGAAAATTCCGAGAATTTCGGGTTTTTGGGAAAATTCCGAGAATTTCGGGTTTTGGGAAAATTCCGAGAATTTCGGATTTTTGGGAAAATTCCGAGAATTTCGGGTTTTTGGGAAAATTCCGAGAATTTCGGGTTTTTGGGAAAATTCCGAGAATTTCGGGTTTTTGGGAAAATTCCGAGAATTTCGGGTTTTTGGGAAAATTCCGAGAATTTCGGGTTTTTGGGAAAATTCCGAGAATTTCGGGTTTTTGGGAAAATTCCGAGAATTTCGGATTTTTGGGGAAAATTCCGGGAATTTCGGGTTTTTGGGAAAATTCCGAGAATTTCGGGTTTTTGGGAAAATTCCGAGAATTTCGGGTTTTTCGGAAAATTCCGAGAATTTCGGGTTTTTGGGAAAATTTCGGGTTTTTGGGAAAATTCCGAGAATTTCGGGTTTTTGGGAAAATTCCGAGAATTTCGGGTTTTTGGGAAAATTCCGAGAATTTCGGGTTTTGGGGAAAATTCCGAGAATTTCGGGTTTTGGGGAAAATTCCGAGAATTTCGGGTTTTTGGGAAAATTCCGAGAATTTCGGATTTTTGGGGAAAATTCCGGGAATTTCGGATTTTTGGGGAAATTCCGAGAATTTCGGATTTTTGGGGAAAATTCCGGGAATTTCGGATTTTTGGGGAAATTCCGAGAATTTCGGGTTTTTGGGAAAATTCCGAGAATTTCGGGTTTTTGGGAAAATTCCGAGAATTTCGGGTTTTTGGGAAAATTCCGAGAATTTCGGGTTTTTGGGAAAATTCCGAGAATTTCGGGTTTTTGGGAAAATTCCGAGAATTTCGGGTTTTGGGGAAAATTCCGAGAATTTCGGGTTTTGGGGAAAATTCCGAGAATTTCGGGTTTTTGGGAAAATTCCGAGAATTTCGGGTTTTTGGGAAAATTCCGAGAATTTCGGGTTTTTGGGAAAATTCCGAGAATTTCGGGTTTTTGGGAAAATTCCGAGAATTTCGGGTTTTTGGGAAAATTCCGAGAATTTCGGGTTTTTGGGAAAATTCCGAGAATTTCGGGTTTTTGGGAATATTCCGAGAATTTCGGGTTTTTGGGAAAATTCCGAGAAATTTCGGGTTTTTGGGGAAATTTCGGGTTTTTGGGGAAATTTCGGGTTTTTGGGGAAATTTCGGGTTTTTGGGAAAATTTCGGGTTTTTGGGAAAATTCCGAGAATTTCGGGTTTTTGGGAAAATTCCGAGAATTTCGGGTTTTTGGGAAAATTCCGAGAATTTCGGATTTTTGGAGAAATTCCGAGAATTTCGGATTTCTGGGGAAATTCCGAGAATTTCGGGTTTTTGGGAAAATTCCGAGAATTTCGGGTTTTTGGGAAAATTCCGAGAATTTCGGGTTTTTGGGAAAATTCCGAAAATTTCGGTTTTCTGGAAAATTCCGAAATTTTTGGATTTTTGGGGAAAGTTATGAGAATTACGGGTTTTTGGAAAAATTCCGAGAATTTCGGATTTTTGGGAAAATTCCGAGAATTTCGGGTTTTTGGGAAAATTCCGAGAATTTCGGGTTTTTGGTAAAATTCCGAGAATTTCGGGGTTTGGGGAAAATTCCGAGAATTTCGGGGTTTGGGGAAAATTCCGAGAATTTCGGGGTTTGGGGAAAATTCCGAGAATTTCGGGTTTTTGGGAAAATTCCGAGAATTTCGGGGTTTGGGGAAAATTCCGAGAATTTCGGGTTTTTGGGAAAATTCCGAGAATTTCGGGTTTTTGGGAAAATTCCGAGAATTTCGGGTTTTTGGGAAAATTCCGAGAATTTCGGGTTTTTGGGGAAATTCCGAGAATTTCGGGTTTTTGGGAAAATTCCGAGAATTTCGGGTTTTTGGGGAAATTCCGAGAATTTCGGGTTTTTGGGAAAATTCCGAGAATTTCGGGTTTTTGGGAAAATTCCGAAATTTTTGGATTTTTGGGGAAAGTTATGAGAATTTCGGGTTTTTGGGAAAATTCCGAGAATTTCGGGTTTTTGGGAAAATTCCGAGAATTTCGGATTTTTGGGAAAATTCCGAGAATTTCGGGTTTTTGGGAAAATTCCGAGAATTTCGGGTTTTTGGGAAAATTCCGAGAATTTCGGGTTTTTGGGAAAATTCCGAGAATTTCGGGTTTTTGGGAAAATTCCGAGAATTTCGGGTTTTTGGGAAAATTCCGAGAATTTCGGGTTTTTGGGAAAATTCCGAGAATTTCGGGTTTTTGGGGAAAATTCCGAGAATTTCGGGTTTTTGGGAAAATTCCGAGAATTTCGGGTTTTTGGGAAAATTCCGAGAATTTCGGGTTTTTGGGAAAATTCCGAGAATTTCGGGTTTTTGGGAAAATTCCGAGAATTTCGGGTTTTGGGAAAATTCCGAGAATTTCGGGTTTTTGGGAAAATTCCGAGAATTTCGGGTTTTTTGAAAATTCCGAGAATTTCGGGTTTTTGGGAAAATTCCGAGAATTTCGGGTTTTTGGGAAAATTCCGAGAATTTCGGGTTTTTGGGAAAATTCCGAGAATTTCGGGTTTTTGGGAAAATTCCGAGAATTTCGGGTTTTTGGGAAAATTCCGAGAATTTCGGGTTTTTGGGAAAATTCCGAGAATTTCGGGTTTTTGGGAAAATTCCGAGAATTTCGGGTTTTTGGGAAAATTCCGAAAATTTCGGATTTTTGGGGAAAATTCCGAGAATTTCGGATTTTTGGGGAAATTCCGAGAATTTCGGGTTTTTGGGGAAAATTCCGGGAATTTCGGGTTTTTGGGGAAATTCCGAGAATTTCGGGTTTTTGGGGAAAATTCCGAGAATTTCGGATTTTTGGGGAAAATTCCGAGAATTTCGGGTTTTTGGGAAAATTCCGAGAATTTTGGATTTTTGGGGAAAATTCCGAGAATTTCGGGTTTTTGGGAAAATTCCGAGAATTTCGGATTTTTGGGAAAATTCCGAGAATTTCGGGTTTTTGGGAAAATTCCGAGAATTTCGGGTTTTTGGGAAAATTCCGAGAATTTCGGGTTTTTGGGAAAATTCCGAGAATTTCGGGTTTTTGGGAAAATTCCGAGAATTTCGGGTTTTTGGGAAAATTCCGAGAATTTCGGGTTTTTGGGAAAATTCCGAGAATTTCGGGTTTTGGGGAAAATTCCGAGAATTTCGGGTTTTTGGGAAAATTCCGAGAATTTGGGGTTTTTGGGGAAATTCCGAGAATTTCGGATTTTTGGGGAAAATTCCGAGAATTTCGGGTTTTTGGGAAAATTCCGAGAATTTCGGTTTTTTGGGAAAATTCCGAGAATTTCGGGTTTTTGGGAAAATTCCGAGAATTTCGGGTTTTTGGGAAAATTCCGAGAATTTCGGGTTTTGGGGAAAATTCCGAGAATTTCGGGTTTTTGGGAAAATTCCGAGAATTTCGGGTTTTTGGGAAAATTCCGAGAATTTCGGATTTTTGGGAAAATTCCGAGAATTTCGGGTTTTTGGGAAAATTCCGAGAATTTCGGGTTTTTGGGAAAATTCCGAGAATTTCGGGTTTTTGGGAAAATTCCGAGAATTTCGGGTTTTTGGGGAAAATTCCGAGAATTTCGGGTTTTTGGGAAAATTCCGAGAATTTCGGGTTTTTGGGAAAATTCCGAGAATTTCGGGTTTTTGGGAAAATTCCGAGAATTTCGGGTTTTTGGGAAAATTCCGAGAATTTCGGATTTTTGGGGAAAGTTATGAGAATTTCGGGTTTTTGGAAAAATTCCGAGAATTTCGGATTTTTGGGAAAATTCCGAGAATTTCGGGTTTTTGGGAAAATTCCGAGAATTTCGGTTTTTTGGGAAAATTCCGAGAATTTCGGGTTTTTGGGAAAATTCCGAGAATTTCGGGTTTTTGGGAAAATTCCGAGAATTTCGGGTTTTTGGGAAAATTCCGAGAATTTCGGGTTTTTGGGAAAATTCCGAGAATTTCGGGTTTTTGGGAAAATTCCGAGAATTTCGGATTTTTGGGGAAAATTCCGAGAATTTCGGATTTTTGGGAAAATTCCGAGAATTTCGGGTTTTTGGGAAAATTCCGAGAATTTCGGGTTTTTGGGAAAATTCCGAGAATTTCGGGTTTTTGGGAAAATTCCGAGAATTTCGGGTTTTTGGGAAAATTCCGAGAATTTCGGGTTTTTGGGAAAATTCCGAGAATTTCGGGTTTTTGGGAAAATTCCGAGAATTTCGGGTTTTTGGGAAAATTCCGAGAATTTCGGGTTTTTGGGAAAATTCCGAGAATTTCGGGTTTTTGGGAAAATTCCGAGAATTTCGGATTTTTGGGGAAAATTCCGAGAATTTCGGATTTTTGGGGAAATTCCGAGAATTTCGGGTTTTTGGGAAAATTCCGAGAATTTCGGGTTTTTGGGAAAATTCCGAGAATTTCGGGTTTTGGGGAAAATTCCGAGAATTTCGGATTTTTGGGGAAAATTCCGAGAATTTCGGGTTTTTGGGAAAATTCCGAGAATTTCGGGTTTTTGGGAAAATTCCGAGAATTTCGGGTTTTTGGGAAAATTCCGAGAATTTCGGGTTTTTGGGAAAATTCCGAGAATTTCGGGTTTTTGGGAAAATTCCGAGAATTTCGGGTTTTTGGGAAAATTCCGAGAATTTCGGGTTTTTGGGAAAATTCCGAGAATTTCGGGTTTTTGGGAAAATTCCGAGAATTTCGGGTTTTTGGGAAAATTCCGAGAATTTCGGGTTTTTGGGAAAATTCCGAGAATTTCGGGTTTTTGGGAAAATTCCGAGAATTTCGGGTTTTTGGGAAAATTCCGAGAATTTCGGGTTTTTGGGAAAATTCCGAGAATTTCGGGTTTTTGGGAAAATTCCGAGAATTCCGAGAATTTCGGATTTTTGGGGAAAATTCCGGGAATTTCGGATTTTTGGGAAAATTCCGAGAATTTCGGGTTTTTGGGAAAATTCCGAGAATTTCGGGTTTTTGGGAAAATTCCGAGAATTTCGGGTTTTTGGGAAAATTCCGAGAATTTCGGGTTTTTGGGAAAATTCCGAGAATTTCGGGTTTTTGGGAAAATTCCGAGAATTTCGGGTTTTTGGGAAAATTCCGAGAATTTCGGGTTTTTGGGAAAATTCCGAGAATTTCGGGTTTTTGGGAAAATTCCGAGAATTTCGGGTTTTTGGGAAAATTCCGAGAATTTCGGGTTTTGGGAAAATTCCGAGAATTTCGGGTTTTTGGGAAAATTCCGAGAATTTCGGGTTTTTGGGAAAATTCCGAGAATTTCGGGTTTTTGGGAAAATTCCGAGAATTTCGGGTTTTTGGGAAAATTCCGAGAATTTCGGGTTTTGGGGAAAATTCCGAGAATTTCCGATTTTTGGGAAAATTCCGAGAATTTCGGGTTTTTGGGAAAATTCCGAGAATTTCGGGTTTTTGGGAAAATTCCGAGAATTTCGGGTTTTTGGGAAAATTCCGAGAATTTCGGGTTTTTGGGAAAATTCCGAGAATTTCGGGTTTTTGGGAAAATTCCGAGAATTTCGGGTTTTTGGGGAAAATTCCGAGAATTTCGGGTTTTTGGGAAAATTCCGAGAATTTCGGGTTTTTGGGAAAATTCCGAGAATTTCGGGTTTTTGGGAAAATTCCGAGAATTTCGGGTTTTTGGGAAAATTCCGAGAATTTCGGATTTTTGGGGAAAATTCCGAGAATTTCGGGTTTTTGGGAAAATTCCGAGAATTTCGGGTTTTTGGGAAAATTCCGAGAATTTCGGGTTTTTGGGAAAATTCCGAGAATTTCGGGTTTTTGGGAAAATTCCGAGAATTTCGGGTTTTTGGGAAAATTCCGAGAATTTCGGGTTTTTGGGAAAATTCCGAGAATTTCGGGTTTTTGGGAAAATTCCGAGAATTTCGGGTTTTTGGGAAAATTCCGAGAATTTCGGGTTTTTGGGAAAATTCCGAGAATTTCGGGTTTTTGGGAAAATTCCGAGAATTTCGGGTTTTTGGGAAAATTCCGAGAATTTCGGATTTTTGGGGAAAATTCCGAGAATTTCGGGTTTTTGGGAAAATTCCGAGAATTTCGGGTTTTTGGGAAAATTCCGAGAATTTCGGGTTTTTGGGAAAATTCCGAGAATTTCGGGTTTTTGGGAAAATTCCGAGAATTTCGGGTTTTTGGGAAAATTCCGAGAATTTCGGGTTTTTGGGAAAATTCCGAGAATTTCGGGTTTTGGGGAAAATTCCGAGAATTTCGGGTTTTTGGGAAAATTCCGAGAATTTCGGGTTTTTGGGAAAATTCCGAGAATTTCGGGTTTTTGGGAAAATTCCGAGAATTTCGGATTTTTGGGGAAAATTCCGAGAATTTCGGGTTTTTGGGAAAATTCCGAGAATTTCGGGTTTTTGGGAAAATTCCGAGAATTTCGGGTTTTTGGGAAAATTCCGAGAATTTCGGGTTTTTGGGAAAATTCCGAGAATTTCGGGTTTTTGGGAAAATTCCGAGAATTTCGGGTTTTTGGGAAAATTCCGAGAATTTCGGGTTTTTGGGAAAATTCCGAGAATTTCGGGTTTTTGGGAAAATTCCGAGAATTTCGGGTTTTTGGGAAAATTCCGAGAATTTCGGGTTTTTGGGAAAATTCCGAGAATTTCGGGTTTTTGGGAAAATTCCGAGAATTTCGGGTTTTTGGGGAAAATTCCGAGAATTTCGGGTTTTTGGGAAAATTCCGAGAATTTCGGGTTTTTGGGAAAATTCCGAGAATTTCGGGTTTTTGGGAAAATTCCGAGAATTTCGGGTTTTTGGGAAAATTCCGAGAATTTCGGGTTTTTGGGAAAATTCCGAGAATTTCGGGTTTTTGGGGAAAATTCCGAGAATTTCGGGTTTTTGGGAAAATTCCGAGAATTTCGGGTTTTTGGGAAAATTCCGAGAATTTCGGGTTTTTGGGAAAATTCCGAGAATTTCGGGTTTTTGGGGAAAATTCCGAGAATTTCGGGTTTTTGGGGAAAATTCCGAGAATTTCGGGTTTTGGGGAAAATTCCGAGAATTTCGGGTTTTTGGGAAAATTCCGAGAATTTCGGATTTTTGGGGAAAATTCCGAGAATTTCGGGTTTTTGGGAAAATTCCGAGAATTTCGGGTTTTTGGGAAAATTCCGAG
Organism: Pardosa pseudoannulata; assembly: GCA_032207245.1. Classification (NCBI taxonomy): domain Eukaryota; kingdom Metazoa; phylum Arthropoda; class Arachnida; order Araneae; family Lycosidae; genus Pardosa; species Pardosa pseudoannulata. The sequence goes on along the minus strand of CM063510.1, from coordinate 173,865,108 downwards.
AATTTCGGGTTTTTGGGAAAATTCCGAGAATTTCGGGTTTTTGGGAAAATTCCGAGAATTTCGGGTTTTTGGGAAAATTCCGAGAAATTCGGGTTTTTGGGAAAATTCCGAGAATTTCGGGTTTTTGGGAAAATTCCGAGAATTTCGGGTTTTTGGGAAAATTTCCAAGAATTTCGGGTTTTTGGGAAAATTCCGAGAATTTCGGGTTTTTGGGAAAATTCCGAGAATTTCGGGTCTTGGGGAAAATTCCGAGAATTTCGGGTTTTTTGGAAAATTCCGAGAATTTCGGGTTTTTGGGAAAATTCCGAGAATTTCGGGTTTTTGGGAAAATTCCGAGAATTTCGGGTTTTTGGGAAAATTCCGAGAATTTCGGATTTTTGGGGAAAATTCCGAGAATTTCGGGTTTTTGGGAAAATTCCGAGAATTTCGGTTTTTTGGGAAAATTCCGAGAATTTCGGGTTTTTGGGAAAATTCCGAGAATTTCGGGTTTTTGGGAAAATTCCGAGAATTTCGGGTTTTTGGGAAAATTCCGAGAATTTCGGGTTTTTGGGAAAATTCCGAGAATTTCGGGTTTTTGGGAAAATTCCGAGAATTTCGGGTTTTTGGGAAAATTCCGAGAATTTCGGGTTTTTGGGAAAATTCCGAGAATTTCGGGTTTTTGGGAAAATTCCGAGAATTTCGGGTTTTTTGAAAATTCCGAGAATTTCGGGTTTTTTGGGGAAAATTCCGAGAATTTCGGGTTTTTGGGGAAATTTCGGGTTTTTGGGAAAATTCCGAGAATTTCGGGTTTTTGGGAAAATTCCGAGAATTTCGGGTTTTTGGGAAAATTCCGAGAATTTCGGGTTTTGGGGAAGATTCCGAGAATTTCGGGTTTTGGGAAAATTCCGAGAATTTCGGGTTTTTGGGAAAATTCCGAGAATTTCGGGTTTTTGGGAAAATTCCGAGAAATTCGGGTTTTTGGGAAAATTCCGAGAAATTCGGGTTTTTGGGAAAATTCCGAGAATTTCGGGTTTTTGGGAAAATTCCGAGAATTTCGGGTTTTTGGGAAAATTCCGAGAATTTCGGGTTTTTGGGAAAATTCCGAGAATTTCGGGTTTTTGGGGAAATTCCGAGAATTTCGGGTTTTTGGGAAAATTCCGAGAATTTCGGGTTTTTGGGAAAATTCCGAGAATTTCGGGTTTGTGGGAAAATTCCGAGAATTTCCGATTTTTGGGAAAATTCCGAGAATTTCGGGTTTTTGGGAAAATTCCGAGAATTTCGGGTTTTTGGGAGAATACCGAGAATTTCGGGTTTTTGGGAGAATACCGAGAATTTCGGGTTTTTGGGAGAATACCGAGAATTTCGGGTTTTTGGGGAAATTCCGAGAATTTCGGGTTTTTGGGAAAATTCCGAGAATTTCGGGTTTTTGGGAAAATTCCGAGAATTTCGGGTTTTTGGGAAAATTCCGAGAATTTCGGGTTTTTGGAAAAATTCCGAGAATTTCGGATTTTTGGGGAAAATTCCGGGAATTTCGGATTTTTGGGGAAATTCCGAGAATTTCGGGTTTTTGGGAAAATTCCGAGAATTTCGGGTTTTTGGAAAAATTCCGAGAATTTCGGGTTTTTGGGAAAATTCCAGGAATTTCGGATTTTTGGGAAAATTCCGAGAATTTCGGGTTTTTGGGAAAATTCCGAGAATTTCGGGTTTTTTGGAAAATTCCGAGAATTTCGGGTTTTTGGGAAAATTCCGTGAATTTCGGGTTTTTGGGAAAAATTACGAGAAATTCGGGTTTTTGGGAGGGAGAAAATTCGAGAAATTCGGGTATTGGAAATTCGAGGTTTTTTGGGAGAAAAAAATTTTCGGGGTTTGTGGGAGAATTTCGGGTTTTGGGGAGAATTTCGGGTTTTTGGGAAAATTCCGAGAATTCCGAGAATTTCGGATTTTTGGGGAAAATTCCGGGAATTTCGGGTTTTTGGGAAAATTCCGAGAATTTCGGGTTTTTGGGAAAATTCCGAGAATTTCGGGTTTTTGGGAAAATTCCGAGAATTTCGGGGTTTTGGGAAAATTCCGAGAATTTCGGGTTTTTGGGAAAATTCCGAGAATTTCGGGTTTTTGGGAAAATTCCGAGAATTTCGGGTTTTTGGGAAAATGGGAAAATCCGAGAATTTCGGGTTTTTTGGGGAGAAAATTCCGAGAATTTCGGGTTTTTGGGGAAATTCCGAGAATTTCGTGTTTTGGGAAAATTCCGAGAATTTCGGGTCCTTTGGGAAACTCGTCACGAGAATTTCGGTTTTTGGGAAAATTCCGAGAAATTCGGGTTTTTGGGAAAATTCCGAGAATTTCGGGTTTTTGGGAAAATTCCGAGAATTTCGGGTTTTTGGGAAAATTCCGAGAATTTCGGGTTTTTGGGAAAATTCCGAGAATTTCGGGTTTTTGGGAAAATTCCGAGAATTTCGGGTTTTTGGGAAAATTCCGAGAATTTCGGGTTTTTGGGAAAATTCCGAGAATTTCGGGTTTTTGGGAAAATTCCGAGAATTTCGGGTTTTTGGGAAAATTCCGAAAATTTCGGGTTTTTGGGGAAATTCCGAGAATTTCGGGTTTTTGGGAAAATTCCGAGAATTTCGGGTTTTGGGGGAAAATTCCGAGAATTTCGGGTTTTTGGGAAAATTCCGAGAATTTCGGGTTTTTGGGAAAATTCCGAGAATTTCGGGTTTTTGGGAAAATTCCGAAACTTTCGGTTTTTTCGGAAAATTCCGAAAATTTTGGATTTTTGGGGGAAAATTATGAGAATTACGGGTTTTTGGGAAAATTCCGAGAATTTCGGGTTTTTGGGAAAATTCCGAGAATTTCGGGTTTTTGGGAAAATTCCGAGAATTTCGGATTTTTGGGGAAAATTTCGAGAAT
>CM063510.1:173844725-173857225 GCA_032207245.1 Pardosa pseudoannulata | reverse complement strand
GGGTTTTTGGGGAAAATTCCGAGAATTTCGGGTTTTTGGGAAAATTCCGAGAATTTCGGGTTTTTGGGAAAATTCCGAGAATTTCGGGTTTTTGGGAAAATTCCGAGAATTTCGGGTTTTTGGGAAAATTCCGAGAATTTCGGGTTTTTGGGAATATTCCGAGAATTTCGGGTTTTTTGGAAAATTCCGAGAATTTCGGGTTTTTGGGAAAATTCCGAGAATTTCGGGTTTTTGGGGAAAATTCCGAGAATTTCGGGTTTTTGGGAAAATTCCGAGAATTTCGGGTTTTTGGGGAAAATTCCGAGAATTTCGGGTTTTTGGGGAAAATTCCGAGAACTTCGGGTTTTTGGGGAAAATTCCGAGAACTTCGGGTTTTTGGGGAAAATTCCGAGAACTTCGGGTTTTTGGGGAAAATTCCGAGAACTTCGGGTTTTTGGGGAAAATTCCGAGAATTTCGGGTTTTGGGGAAAATTCCGAGAATTTCGGGTTTTTGGGAAAATTCCGAGAATTTCGGGTCTTTGGGAAAATTCCGAGAATTTCGGGTTTTTGGGGAAAATTCCGAGAATTTCGGGTTTTTGGGGAAAATTCCGAGAATTTCGGGTTTTTGGGAAAATTCCGAGAATTTCGGGTTTTTGGGAAAATTCCGAGAATTTCGGGTTTTTGGGAAAATTCCGAGAATTTCGGGTTTTTGGGAAAATTCCGAGAATTTCGGGTTTTTGGGAAAATTCCGAGAATTACGGGTTTTTGGAAAAATTCCGAGAGATTCGGATTTTTGGGAAAATTCCGAGAATTTTGGGGTTTGGGGAAAATTCCGAGAATTTTGGGGTTTGGGGAAAATTCCGAGAATTTTGGGGTTTGGGGAAAATTCCGAAAATTTTGGGGTTTGGGGAAAATTCCGAAAATTTTGGGGTTTGGGGAAAATTCCGAAAATTTCGGATTTTTGGGAAAATTTCCAAGAATTTCCTGTTTTTGGGAAAATTCCGAGAATTTCGGGTTTTTGGGAAAATTCCGAGAATTTCGGGTTTTTGGGAAAATTCCGAGAATTTCGGGTTTTTGGGGAAATTCCGAGAATTTCGGGTTTTTGGGAAAATTCCGAGAATTTCGGGTTTTTGGGAAAATTCCGAGAATTTCGGGTTTTTGGGAAAATTCCGAGAATTTCGGGTTTTTGGGAAAATTCCGAGAATTTCGGGTTTTTGGGAAAATTCCGAGAATTTCGGGTTTTTGGGGAAAATTCCGAGAATTTCGGGTTTTTGGGAAAATTCCGAGAATTTCGGGTTTTTGGGGAAATTCCGAGAATTTCGGGTTTTTGGGGAAATTCCGAGAATTTCGGGTTTTTGGGAAAATTCCGAGAATTTCGGGTTTTTGGGAAAATTCCGAGAATTTCGGGTTTTTGGGGAAATTCCGAGAATTTCGGGTTTTTGGGAAAATTCCGAGAATTTCGGGTTTTTGGGAAAATTCCGAGAATTTCGGGTTTTTGGGGAAAATTCCGAGAATTTCGGGTTTTTGGGGAAAATTCCGAGAACTTCGGGTTTTTGGGGAAAATTCCGAGAACTTCGGGTTTTTGGGGAAAATTCCGAGAACTTCGGGTTTTTGGGGAAAATTCCGAGAATTTCGGGTTTTTGGGAAAATTCCGAGAATTTCGGGTTTTTGGGAAAATTCCGAGAATTTCGGGTTTTTGGGAAAATTCCGAGAATTTCGGGTTTTTGGGGAAATTCCGAGAATTTCGGGTTTTTGGGAAAATTCCGAGAATTTCGGGTTTTTGGGAAAATTCCGAGAATTTCGGGTTTTTGGGAAAATTCCGAGAATTTCGGGTTTTTGGGAAAATTCCGAGAATTTCGGGTTTTTGGGAAAATTCCGAGAATTTCGGGTTTTTGGGAAAATTCCGAGAATTTCGGGTTTTGGGGAAAATTCCGAGAATTTCGGGTTTTTGGGAAAATTCCGAGAATTTCGGGTTTTGGGGAAAATTCCGAGAATTTCGGGTTTTGGGGAAAATTCCGAGAATTTCGGGTTTTGGGGAAAATTCCGAGAATCTCGGGTCTTGGGGAAAATTCCGAGAATTTCGGGTCTTGGGGAAAATTCCGAGAATTTCGGGTTTTGGGGAAAATTCCGAGAATTTCGGGTTTTGGGGAAAATTCCGAGAATTTCGGGTTTTGGGGAAAATTCCGAGAATTTCGGGTTTTGGGGAAAATTCCGAGAATTTCGGGTTTTGGGGAAAATTCCGAGAAATTCGGGTTTTGGGGGAAATTCCGAGAAATTCGGGTTTTTGTCGAAATTCCGAGAAATTCGGATTTTTGGGAAGTGGAATATTTTACTACTATTAAGTATAACATAAAATCAATAAACAAAGTTTATCTACCATAACATTTCCTTTTGTTTTGGGGTGCTACGTTCTACTTTTTAGCAGCATGAATGCTAATTAAACGGGACTGTTAAAAGTCGATTCACAGCGGTTACGAATATGCCATGTCTCTGTGGTGTTGAAATATTCTAACTACAATATTAAAGATGAGCGTTCTAACTATTCCGCAATCGTTCGAATCTAACGTAAAATTTTACCCATTATATAAATGTTGATGTTAATCTTATGTAGAGGATCTACATGTACAACGTTTAGCACAAACACACTAGCTTTCAAATGAAATTCCAAATTAGAATTGTCTTAAACTCTACACTATACATAGAAATTGATAAATTTTATTTTATGACTATTATTATTTTCTTTATACGTTGTATACGAAAAAAGTTAAAGACGTTTTTTAAATGTATTTGTCTAATGCATGCGAGATAAAATATGCGAAATATTCGTTGGATTTTAACAAAGAAACTTAATTGAAAATGTCTTTATAAAAGGAGAAGAGAGGAACGAACTTTCAATAAACGCTAGAGCACACTAAATTGCAAAATCGAATTAAGTCGTTTTCCGTTAGTTATCTGATCAAAATCCTATTCATTCGAACGTTACACACATTAGTCATAGTGCAGTAACTTTGATGGAATGTTTAATCGCGTTAACAGACAATGAAAATTTCGGTTACTATTTCTGTTTTCGCCCTTCACTGCATTTAAGGATCAAAATTTTGTAAATTTATTCTCAGTTTATTTGAATTATTTATCCGTTTTTCCGTCCTGAAATTCTACGATGAAAGTTTCAGAATTTCTAAACAAGCTGAAAAAAAAAGCATCAACCTAAAAAGATAAATTCAAATATCCAATTCGGATATCAGGAAAAAAATTTCAAAATCAAAATTCAGCTGCGATTTGCATCGAATAAGGCTAGAAAACTCCTGTTTATCCCAGAATCTATATTTCCACAGTTTAAAAAACCTGCATATATATATATATATATATATATATATATATATATATATATAATATATACCTTACCATCTGCCAGCGAAAGATGTTTTCGCCATGCATATTTGATGCAAAACATGCACAAGGTTCCTTGGGTCTTTTTTTCATCTACGAGCAGTTACGCTGCAAACAGTTTTATTCCATAAGAACGTTTAACCTCGTCCCGAAATGCTCCACAGTTCTGTTTATCTCAAGATTTCGACTTCCGGTGTATAAATATCAAGAAATAAATGTATCTGTGGAAATCATAGCGGAATATTTTCTTACATTTCGATATCTTTCAGGGTATGTCGGTCATACGAATTCTCGATCGATATCATCTCTTTCCTAAAGATTCTTAGGAAGAGTCGAACGTCTTTCTGCAGATGTGATAAAACTTCTTTTCGCGTAAACAAACTCTAATATAGGTATTTTTTCTTCTCCCCTTAAGTATCGGATAGGGTTGAGTTTCGAACGATGCAATCTAAATCTTTGCTGCAGAAGATATGCTTGTTAAAGTTGGTTTCAAACACTTGTCCATGATAGTTAAAGGATTTCACCTCACACACTGTAAAGACACCCTCCTTACAGTTTAATCCTTATCCGCTATACTCACAAACACATGTGCATGTGTCACAAACACACACACACACACACACACACACATATATATATATATATATATATATATATATATATATATATATATATATATATATATGTATGTATGTATAATGTGTGTGTGTGAGAGAGAGAGAGAGAGATGATAAATTAACTTTATTATACATGTATCCAAAAATAAATTTCTGGTGATTTAATCTCTAAAATTGCAACCTTTAACGAGATAAAGGTGTCTTTTTGTACAGTCAGTGATAAATATTTTTTTACTTGTTACGTGTGTGTGTGCGTGCGTGCATGTTGGAGGGCCTTTCTCCGTTACCACAGGCAACAAGGTTTTTTTTTTCTATTACGTTAAACTGACTGAAAAACAACAACCAAATTGTTAATTAATTACTCTTAGGAAACAGAGTTTGAATGTTCGATTGTCAGTGAAGGTATGGAAGTTCGTAGCAGTTCAACATTAGGTATTTCTTATAGGAATTGTGTAGCAAAACATTAGCCCGTAGCGCTTCAAACTAACGAACTTCTAGCAGCTTCACAGCACAAGATTTAATCGGGAATAGAACCTAAATGTCCATTTCAAGGAGCCTAACGACGGCCGAATGGGTAGATCACTGACCTTCGGTACCGCAAATCCTGGGTTCGAATACCACTGTGGCAGCTATTCACAAGAGAACCAGAGAGAGTCGGTCATTCTCAGGACCCGTGGGAATTTATTCCCCTGAAAAAGGCAGGGGTTTCCAGGCCCACAGGGATTTCAGATTTTTATATCCCTGCATACATCTATGTGGAATGCCGGCTATCATTGAGGAGTCCGGTCCACTGACCACTCCCTTGCTCTCAGCCCTTTTCTCCCCCCCCTCTATTTACGAGGGGTCTTTCAAGAAGAAGGCAGTCGGTTGTTGGGGGCTTGAGGGAGAAAAGGTTGTTTCTCTCTCCCAAACGATGTTGTTTTATATCATGTATATATAAGTCGAGATAATTAAGTCTAGGACTTTAAGCGATTGTTTTACTAAGCCCCCACAAACACAGAGGTGTATGTATGTTGCGAAGTTACACCACTGTAGCATGGATGTTCGTAGACAATCACATTTGACCTAAAGCAGTAAGTTCCGGCCTCATGAGCTCCCGTGTTGCAAAAAAGTTGATTTTAGTGCTCCAATCGAAACTGGACAAGCAAATATAAAATACTTAAGCCTAATCAGTCCAACCACAATAAAACAAATGCAAAAATAAGTAGGTCAGCAGGGAGATAATTTCTCTCTCATGACATATTATAACTAAATATCTTAAAACCGAAATAAAAGTGGTATAAATCTGTAAAATGTATTATTTGCCAAAGTACTGAATTTCATTTCACCCAGACGACCGTGTCGAGCGATAAATATTCAGATTTAATCATTCTGGAGTGCAGGTAATCAGGGGATTACGAAACATTCGTGGAATCGAAATTAAGTTATGGTCTTAGAAACTGCCGTAATTTAATAAAAGAACTCTTGCTGCAGATGGCGGCTCTGCACCATTTTTAAGTCTCAACTGTTTGATTTATTTGGTATTCATTTATGTGCTAAGTATATAAGGAATGTATTAAAGCATTTTCCGTACTTAACACTGTTAAACGACGTGCACTGATTCTTAATTCCCACTTATAAACGGGTATTGTGTCGCATACATTATGCCTTATATCCATTGGAAATTTAATTAAACCAATAGGAACTGGCAAAAGTTATATCGCTTCAAATTTAAATAAATGGAATATTATTACGAAATACTAATTAAATACGGATCGTTTGCTTATACTTTCGTAAACGTTAAAAATTATCTTGAACTGCTTATTGTTGTAATTATTTAAATTATATTATTTCTATGGATTTGTGCGTGTTCTTGGTTACATAATACAAGTAACACATACGTAAATTGAGAATAAATATAAATTTGTTTAAAACCTCATCCCCTATATAATAATTGCCTGAGTTATCTGTCCGTCTGTCTCCTAACTTAAGAAGCGGTTAGACCTGGAATGGGTAGGGACATCCATATTGAATTCTTGATGAGTTAGGGTTAGGAAAATCCAAATCAAGTCTTTAAAATGTTCGAAATCCCCCTCCCCCCTTTTCGAGAGTTTAATGCCCTTATTTCGAGCCTTATTTTCCCCTGTTAAGAGAAGGTTATTAAGTTTATCATTTAATATATAGATAAAAAACATTATTTTCTAGAATTATGAAGTCGTTTAACTATCTCCCTTAGTTATTTCTTATTTTAAATTATTTAAATATCGTCTGCATTATTTTCATACTTTTAATCACTGAACTTATATATGACGTAAATAATTTTCTTTCATATTTGACGTAAATAGTAGATTAGGTATATAAGTGATCATTTTAAATTTAATCGTCAGTTATATTTTGTTGCAATGAAAATTTTATCGCTGGTATTAACAACAATTTCTTTTCATAAAAATTTATGAGTATTTTACGGAATGATAAATATCTAGCTATTAAGTTATGTCTTTGTATATTAAGAAGTTTGTTATTTTTTGTATTTGTTTTTCATATATAACCGCATGGTTTCACTAAATGAAATCAACGTGATTCTAAACTGCATTCACAGTATCGGGAAACATTAGAGAAGTGTAAAGATAAATAAATTATTGAGCGTGTACCATATAGTTAAAAGCCAAAAAACGAACCATTATTCACTTGCCTCATAGGGTACTTTACAATTCTGGAAAATTAAAAATTTCACTAATCCTGTCATATGACGGGCTATATGCTAGTTTTGAATAATAGAATGAACTGTCCATCCATGCGCATGTGTAAATAATTTTTTCCAAATTATTATTTTGTACAGTTGAAATAATGTATTTTACTAAACATTTAAGGTGACAAAAAACTTTCAAAATCACTTTATTCTGTTTTAATTAACTTAAAAATGTAGTATGCTGTTAATAAATAAATTAGTAAAATGTAATTACTATCATAAACATTCTTGGAAAATATTTTTTTAAAAAACTATCGCAATGGATAAAATGTCTGCTTTTTGCGAACAAAATATTTATGAAACTTAGTTGAAATATATAAATGATATCTTCAACATTTCGAAAAGTATTACTTTAAACTTACTTTGAGTATTTTAAACAGGTCTTCGAACCGGAAATGAACGGAAAACCGGAAAAAATTATTATTTTGTCGGAACTAAAGGGGAATTTAAACAAAAATAATAGCGGTTTATTTTGGGTTCAATCATTTTGTTACTGTCACCAACTTATCAATATTTTTAACGTAATATCTATAATAATAGTCATTACATGTCTATTGCTTCTAATGTTCCTGTTTTGATGTTCCTTAGCACTTTTCTGTTTCAGTTTCTCATGAAACTACTTGTAGAAGTTTTTTTCAGTTGTGAAATTCGATTTGGATAATGGATAACAACGCCAATGCTCGGCGTTCTCTGCTCAGCGCTCGTTTCGTACGTGACGGTAAAATTGCATCCATTTGCACAGTGTACCATTAAAAAAAGTATAAAATCATCTAAATTTGATATAATTACACTTTTTAATTAGAATAGAATCATTTTAGTAGAAATAGGAATATACGTAAACTATTCATTCGGAATTGGACTGAAAATCGTTATTTCTGTTACAACATTGGGTGAGGGTACATTTTTCAGTGGAATTGTACCGGGAGCGGGCGTTTTGAGCTTAAATTTAATCATTCAGTTAAATCGCAATATATTGAAAAATTATTTTATTTTTTAACTAACTCGTACTCGTATTTTATATTGAAATATATAAACAAATATATAAATAGACAAATAAAAAAATATATGTATAAATACAAATATTTGTATAATATATAAATATACATATACATAATATCATTTTCGCAACGATAAATAAAAAGTTAATTTTTAATCTAAATTGATTTTGTTAATCAAACGTTTCGTATTGTGGTTTCTCATCGACTGATCTATGTCTTGGACTATAACATTCTGCTTCGTTTTCCTGTATATACCGTTAATTTGGTATCCCAAAACAAACCATATTGTTACTCAAACGTGTATTAAAACGTGACCCGCGCTTAAGTATCAATCGTCAAAAAACTTACTAGTACGTGACCCGCGCTCAAGTGTCAATCGCTAGAAAACGTACTAATACAATGTGTACAATGTGTTAAAACGAAATCCAAACCTGAAACGGTATATTTTTTTAAGTTGAAAAGGAACAAAAAAAATTACGGTTCAAATCCCTGTTTTAAACTATTTATAAAATAGAAAAATTTCTGTTTTAAAAATTTCCTTTAAAATTATTACTTCTAATTTTACAAGAAGGTAAAGCCTTTGTTCCGGAATGTAGCAGGAAATGTAAAGATGACGTAAGTAAGGCACCAATAAAAAGACAAATTACGCGGACATTGTCTTGTAGACACAATAGTAGTAGCAGTGAATATAAACAGAGTAACACTGAGAGTTTACATACGTTTTGCACAGAAGATTGTTTTAGAAGACGTCGTACATAGTTGTTTTCAATACATCTTTTAAAATTTTAACATAGCATTAAAATTTTTTATCTGCTGTATTTTACGATATATTTCAAAAATATATCGTAAACAGATATTTCCCTGCTTTTTAAACGTTTATTTATTGTGTCAAGGTTTTTGTAAATAAATGACCCACTTCTTCTCTCTTCCTACGAACAAAACGCATAAATACTTGAGATATAAACGATCCATTTTAGTTCGAGAAGGGTAATATTTACTAGGTGCCAAACACTTAAATATTTGAAAAATAAACAATCCATTTCAATACAAAGAGTGTATTTTTAAAACTCTTCCTAGTCACTAAAGATCTTTTCAAAATAAGTGATCAATTTCATTATTCGAAGGGTATTTTTACTCTCTTCCTAGGTGACAAATACCCAAATATTTGGCCCGAACGATGGCCGAATGGTTAGGGTGTTCTCTTATGAAACCGGAGTTCGTGGGTTCGAATTCCACTGTGGCATGGATGTTCGTAGCCGTTCGGAATCGAATTTAAGCAGTAAGTCAATTTCTCATTAGCCCCTGTGTTGCAAAAAGTAGACCGTAGCTTTCCAGACCAAACCCAAATATTTAGAAATAAATGATCTATTTCAATACGCTAAGTGTATTTTTCATTCTCTTTCTAGGAGGCAAAATCATAAATACTAAAAAAATGAATGGTGCATTTCTATACGCCTAATGTATTCTTTAGCCTCTTAATAGGTGCCAAACAAGTAAATGAATCACGAAGTATATTCTTTAAACTCTTCCTAGGCTCCGGACACCTACATATTTGGAAATCAATGAATGATTTCAACTTGTTAACTCGTTGTTAACTTGTCAACTCGTTGTCTCTTCCTAGGCACCCAATACCTAAATATTTCACAACTAACTGATCTATAACAATACACCAACAAGTGTATTCCTTCATTTACTGGTTACGTGCCAAACACGTAAACATTGCATTAATTTTTTTACGGCAATGATACGTGGATGATACACAGATTTATTTCGTATATCACGATCCAAGTCAGTTTTCCAATGACGAATATTTACTTCTTGCTTAACACTAGATTTACGGATGTTGATATTATACCTATTTGTACTGAAGTGAGCCCATTGGACTCATACAAGAAAATGGAAGTTTTTTGCAAAGAAAATAGTTCCAAATTCATTTAAATGAAATGTTTATTATCAAAACGTTCACTGAAAACATTTTTTATATATACAATCTGTTTTTGAAACCATTTTTCCGTAAACATTTCTATTCCATTGAGTACAATGGTTTCTACATATGTTTCTCTTGCAGGATTGTTGAAATTGACAATCCTTTCGTGCGTCAGTAGCACGAATTTCTGTCATTGGAAGGGAAGTGTTCTCGACTTCTTCTCTATATTTACTTTATATTATACTTTATATTAACTTTATATCACATTTATTACTATATTTATTACTATATTTTCATACACATTCTATGAGTCAAATTGGCTCCTAATCATGAAAATATGTATACCCCATTTGACAATGCGAAATGAAGGGGTCTGCGGGGAAGAGGCATGAATGTTTACATATATTTTATTACTTAACTAAAAACCGACGTATGTTTTTGAAAAGTGATATCAAAGTTGTATATACATATAGTGATCACATTTTTAAAGAATCAAATTGGCTCGGTCCGTAAATCTAGTGTTAATGATATTTTCAGTATTTCGGAGTTTTTTTTAAATTGGGAAATCGTTTTTATGATTTTGTTTTTGCTTGAAAAAGATAACAAATAATGAGATTAATTTTATATATTTTCCTTTCTTCCATCTTTCCCTCGTTCCATGATTTCTTTTTTACTTTTATCGGTTGCTACTTGTTTTGTGTGTGCATTCACTTGGGACACGTGTTGTAATGTTTCAGCCCGCATTGCTGTTTAAGCAGTCGGATTCCTGCCTATTCGCTGTTTGCTTTTAACTATATAAAACCTACACAGTAGAATTTAGAATGTCTTCCTGTTTCCAGCCCTAAAGCCTAAAAGTTTGCATGTTTTCCTCCCCTCAGTCTTATTATTCACCTACCAGTCTAAGAAAACAAGTTTAAAATAAATTATTATAGTACTGTAGCGAAGATGAGTAGATGAGGTAAACGTAATAATGGAAACGAAAGCACTCAACATCAACTCGAATTTTTTTTTATTTACCTGCAACTGAATGAGTCGCTACTTTTATACAATCATGAAACCTTCCAGATAAGGAAGGCTCGTAGAAAATGTGAAACTGAAATTTACATAAATTTGCATAATTAATTGAGATAAACATAAAAGGTGTCTTGCCTCGTTTTGCCGGAAACCGAAGTTCGTGGGTTCGAATCCCACTGTGGCATGGATGTTCGTAGTGGTTCGGAATCGGCTTTAAGCTGTAGGTCCCGGTCTCATTAGCTCTCGGGTTTCAAAAAGAAGACCGTAGCACTCCAAACCAAACCAAACCAAAACTTGCCTCGCTTGCGTTCGAAGTCCACACCCTCTAATTCACGAGGCCCTCTGCTTGGAACTGAGTGACAATGTTCCTTTCAATCTTTCATTTCGGTGCAGTACTAATGAATTGTTTTGCGTTATTCAGCCAATAAGTAGTGTTTCTAAACGAGTTGTAAATACCTCACAGAAAAACACCTGCAAATATCGGATGTTTACTATGAGTCCTCTACTAATAGTTACGCTTCTAGAGGATAAGAAAACTTTCGCAGATAGTTTTAGCTACTTTGGGATCCAGAGGTCCTGGCAATCGAGGGCTATTGTAGGAAAGAAATGGTTAAAAGCCCCTGAATGATATCGCATTGAAATTATTGCATGTCCAAAGTGGCAAAACTTTTGTCTGTGTTCTCTGTCTCTACTCCAAAGTAAGTAAGGCTTGTGTTAACGTACAGTCTATTCCATAAAAGAATGTCTCCCATAACTTCGTCAATAGATAGCGCGCAGATACCGGATTAATTGCACGTGTTCTTCAAACATTATAGAAGAATGCTGTATGGTTATATTCCTTATTCGATTTGTTTTGCTGTGTTTCAATCAACCATTCCAAAAGGAGTGCCACGTATGCGAGCCGTTTTGAAGCAGTATTTCTGTGTCACCATGCAAAAGGACCCAAAATGGCTTGTGCAGCTACAGCCCGGTATACGAGAAAGTCGGAGTCGTTCGTCAAGAAGTGGGTAGCACGTTATAAAGAGGTACAAAATGTGGACGACTTACCGGAACAGGGTGAACGCCCCTCGAAATCAAAATCGAATGATAAATTCTTGAGCAATCGATAATAATGGGGACTGGAGAACTTATTAAATGAAATGCATTTCAGTTTAATATGTATACTACACGGTACAAATGTATTTTTAACTCATTAGGTTGTATTCTTAAAGAAATAGACGACTTATGGACGTTTTATGGAACAGACTTTAAGTAAATCACAAGCCTTACTTACGTCGACTTTGCATTTTATACAACATTCCGACTCAGATTTATCTTTCTAGTGTACGAATATTCCTGAAAATTGCAGCGAACGTGTCAACTTACGTCTTCTCATTTTTTACAAATCAATTATAACGTAAATACAAAAAAAATAGTTTTACAAACTTAAATTTTATTAATCTCTCTAAAATATCCTTAAAATGTGTCTTACTTGTGAAAAAAATTTAATAGAATTTTCTAAAATGAAAAAACATCCTATTCAAATTTTTTTTCCTTCCTTTCGAAATCTATTCATGACTTTTACCGTACCTCATCTTTTGAAGAATATTTTGAAGCGGTTGACACATACAGGAGGGAAAAAGTACTATTTTTCCAGGGAGTATCTCTGGGAAAAAAACCTTTTTTCTTTCAATATTTGAAAGAAAGTCGTTTTTTATTTAAATATATAACCAAAAGGAAAAAACCGCCTCGAACATTTTTAACTCTTCTCGAAATGGAGGATTTAAAAAATAGATCAGTGATTGATCAGCTGCACAAAGTATATATTTTAGCCTTTTTAAAAAATAATGTTCATTCATTGGGAGGAC
>CM063510.1:173814725-173834725 GCA_032207245.1 Pardosa pseudoannulata | reverse complement strand
TATTCTGCCTAAATGCCTTCTTCCTATATCAATAAATTAGAATAGAGAGAGTAAAATTATAATTTGATTCTACCATTCCTGACTTTCTTTTGGTACTATTTTACGCTCTAAAAGAAAAACAAAAAACATTAAAAATATTTATCACTAAATTACACTCTCTAATAATAGCAGAAATAAAATTTTAAAAATAGCGAAGTGTTTGCTTTCGTCCCATTTTATTAAAATATCCCTTTCTGAAATAAAAACGGCTGAAACGTAATACCCCCAAAAGCCATAAAGTGTAATATGACCCTCACTTTATTCCTTTCGAAATTAAAATCCTAAGAAGTGTAAACATATTATTATACTTGTACTTAAATTTATAACACTGTGTAAAGACCGATCTCATAAAACTGGAGGTGAAATTCTGGTTTGTTGGATAATAAAACTTTACCGTTAATTTACTGGGTTAGGCCATAAAAACCGAAACAATTTTAACTGCAAATTTAATGTAACCGTCCCAAAACGGTTCTTTTCGTTTCAGCTATGCTATCTGATTAAGGAAATGTACTTAATATCAGTCTTGGAAATAAGAGCATAAAGTTTCGACTTTTTTTTAGTTTCAATATTCACAGGAAAAAAAATGTTGAGTCATTTTATTTCACTGCCTTATTAGACTTTAACGTTTAGAAATTGAAAGTAATTTCGTTACAGGAAAAGATTCATTTTCTTTCGATAGTATTACAGGACTTCGGAGGTTGGCTCGTCAAATATCCGGGTGAATAGAAAGACTAAGGCATCTGTTCTTGATTCTACAGAGATGTTTAAATTCGAAATGGCAGTAACGTAAATATGACATTTTTCACTCTTGTAGTAAAAAAAACGTGTCACATAAAACCCTTTAAACATCGTTTGAGATTGTGTAGAACAAACGTGTAATAATTAAGACTAGTAATGATACTTTCCTTTATTATATTCTACGGCAGTGCTACTCAAACTTTTTGTCAAACGAAACCCTTTTCTTCCCACATACATGTAATTTATCAAAATTATTTCACTTTAAAATTTCATTAAAAAACTTCCTCTCTCAGCCATTCTAATTTCTTAAATTCTATTTTGCCAGCCACAAAATATCTTACTCAAAAGAGTATCCCCGACTTAAAATTCGTCCAACCCATTTCCCAGAGCTTTCTCTGAACACATTTTCCTACTGTCGCTGGGAAATAGCTCAGTTTTCCCCCTGATCTAACAATTAAATTCTTGACGTCACTTGTCATGTGCTAAAATTCTATCTGTCTCTCTCTGGTGCACACCTCTAGATCACTGCTCTTCAGAACCGGAGTGCATGGGTTCGTATCCCGCTGTGGGCATGGATGTTCGTAACCGTTCGGAATCGGATTTGACAGTACGTCCCGATCTCATTAGTCCTTGTGTACAAAATAGTAGACCATATCTCCAAACTAAGAAAAAGGTGTGCACCTTTTTTCGACCAAAGTGTGTTTCGTACCATTCTCTTATCTGCCGTTGACTGGCAAATATGTCTTTATCAGTTTCTCAATAAAGATTTAAGTTGTTCTCAAAATGTACTTATCTTCAATGTGGCCCGACTGCAACATTAATCATTAGTCTAGTTTTTTAGACTTCTCTTAATGATACTTTCTACTACTATTTTTCTATAAGTTTATAGCTTAGTGGAACATTATGCATGTTGTTGCCAAATCAGGTTACGTCAAAAAATTTTTCAGCTAAATATACAAAGTCATAAATATTACCTACATATTTTGCCGTTTCATGTATTAGTTTTTACTTGATCTTTGAAATACAAAATATTGTATTTTTATCCCCCCTCCCCCCAAAAAAAGTACACGTAGCTAACAAAGGAACGAATAAGTACAGGTCTCATCTACATGTTGAAAAGTCCTTTAATAATATCTTCAGTATGTATTTTATTGGCAACATTGGGTATTAGAGCTTCATTATTATTCTAAAAGTATTTTAGTAGGCTAAATTGGTTATGTTACCAGAAGACAACATATAGCATCTACAAGGTAACCGTTTCTCGTGATTCTAAACGTTAGCTGACATGGCAAGCGTGAATCTGGGAATTACCAAATAGTGAAAAACATGTCGTGATTCTTCTACAAAAATACAACATTTTTACCAGAGTATAGTGAATGTAGCAACTCTCAACCAATGAAACTTTATTTGGAACACAGGTATTTTTCAAGTGCTACGTTGCAATTTCTAATCAACATGTAGGAATAAGTGAGAGTAACTGGTTCAAGGGGAGCTGTATCCCGATATTTGAAGTAGTGATATTTATACAGCAGTTAATAGTTTATTATTTTCCTAAATTTTTAGAAACTTTTATTTATTTATTTATTATTTAGAGTTGTATTAAATGCTAGGCTTGATGGCTCTGAAAGTATATGGTACATTTTGTTCTCTCGGCAGTTCCTATGCAATATCGACAAAATGGTTGAGGTAGTACATAAATATCGAATTTGTACATAAATATCGTACTGGGAAATTGCCTTTATTAGCATTTCACTGTATAATCCCTTCATCTGTTTCCCATTTTATTATGAGAGTACCATATATGTAGGGTAACATCACTACACCCAAGCCTTACTCTTTAATCGAACCCAAGCCCAATAACTAAGAGCATAATACGATGTCCACCATACAATCAGGGCGATTGGGATAGCTAAAAATAGTCCATAGAATTTTTTTAGAATGAAATACCCTTCTGCACTCGATATTGTATTTAAATTTTGTTAGCAGTAGCTCTTGACACTCAAGTGTTTTATATGAAACATTCTTACACTAAAAGTGCAGTGCTATATAAATAAATAACAAAAAAATTTCAATTAAATGTATGTTTTCTTTACAGTATTGCCCATTTCACACATAAAAAAGTGAAGATTTTTTCCTCCGGGTATCGTTTTTATTTAAAAAGCTATTGGTTTGGATATGACAATAAGTTGAATGTGTCGAATAAATATAGATATGTCGAATTTGGATATGTCGAGTGAGACTCTACAAAGAGTCCACGATAAATACTGATGCCGAGTCTTATTCAACATGCGAGAGAAAAGCGTTAATGTTATACTTATGCAAATGAAAAGAAATATTATAAATAATTCTTTATCCACTCTATGTCATTTCTAAAAAACACCCCAAGCCATTCAAAGAAGAAATGCTCATAAAATTTATTTTCTCATATGAAAATTTTCTGGCACATGCAGGCAGATGAAAATTGAAAACACGTGCTTCGAATTTCCCGGAAATAGATATGAAATTTTGTGCCTTGGTATAAAATCAATATCTAGAAATCTTCTGTCATCTGCACAGTATGGGGAGAATGCGTTTTGCTTTTTATAAACTTGAATTTACGCTCGTAGTACATTAACTCGTTTTAGTGCCTCCACTCTATTAAGAAATTTAAGATTGTCCACAAATACTGGTAAGTCAACAGACAGATTGGTGTTTCTTGTTGTCAGCAATATACGAACAAGAGTGTATATATATATATATATATATATATATATATATGTGTGTGTGTGTAATATATCAACTATTTAACTTCAATAATTCTTAAAAACCTCCTCTCTCCCAGTCTAATTCCTTAAAATCTTTTTCCCAGTCTCTAAATAGAAAGGAGTGCATTCGACTTAAAATTCTTTCGATGTAATTCCCAAAGCTTTCTATTCTATAGATATAAATTTTCTGTCTATTCAACACTTTTCGCAGCTAACGCCGGCCAATAGCTCTGAGTTTTCCTAATCTTACACTTAAATTCGCCGAGAAAGGGGGAAAATTCTTACTGTCTTCGCTGTCGGGTGTACTTCTGTCTAAGCAGAATAATTTTTGTGTCTTTCTCTTGTCTGTCTTGCTGAAGATTCTAATTTTAGGTATAGAATGCCTGGAATTTTTTTTAGAAAATGATTTTAATAAAATGGGTTATTTTGGTTAAAATATTCTTATATACAGGCATACATACATGCACAACTACATATATGATCAGCAGGACCGTCCAAAATTATTAAGCGAATTTTAAGTTTAGAAAAAAAGAACAAAATCAAGTACGAACCTGTTGTTTGTTTTCTTCAGAGGACAATTTAAACAGGTTTACAAAATAAAATTTTCAATCAAAAATTTGCTTTAAAATTTTTCTTTTTTAATGCCAAAGAAAAAATGTCAAATAGTGTAATGGAGTATATGCTATTCTAACATTCCAAGTGTCTCATGTCTTGGAATTGTTGCTTCTAACGTTGAATATGTTCTTTTCTACTTGAAAACTACTTGAGTAGTCTATAATCGAAAACGTTCCTGAACAATTAAGAAGGATTTGCTTTCATAAAACTACAAAGCAATGCAATTTTGTCTACGGAAGGCTCTATCAAACATCACCGTTAGGGAATTTTCCCAACGAAAGTCTGTAGAGCCATCTACTGGTTGATGTAGAAATTATATAGCGTGTAAAACTTTGTAGAGTAAAATTGCGTTTAGGGATTTGTATACATTAAAAAGTCTTTTTTTATAAATTACGTTCTTAAGGATAAAATTTTGTGCTCATATGAATGGAAAAATAAGTTAAACCCTTCTAATTTTTTTATTAAAAATCAATTTATAATTTCAACTAAGTTAATTTAAAATTTGTGATTTTTAAATATTCTTCTTGCGAATTAAGTTTTTGAAAATTTCCACGAAAAGTGTGTTTATCACTCCTTATAACTATAAAATTAAATCTAGGTATTCATTTTAAATTTCGAATTTTAAAAGGTTAAAAATCGACTTAAATATCAACTTAAATATCAACAGTCCTAATTCGTAAGTGAAATTCTACATGAACACTTAAATATTTTTTGTAAATTCACTATTCAATCTGTTCACGAAATGATACTGAGTTATATTCAAAATATATTCAAACATATTCAAAATATATTCATAATTCATTCAAATATATTCAAATATACTCATATTCAAAATAAATTAAAAATAAATTCAAATGTATTCAAAATATATTCAAATACACTCAAATATTTTCAAAATATATTCATTACATATAAAACACTCAAATACATTTAAAATATATAAAATACTCAAATACTCAAAAAAAAGTACAAATAATTGAATTATTAAATTAGTTACGGAAATTTAAAAATGTTTTAATACTATTTGTATTATTTATATTTCAATGCGCATGTGTAAAATGTTTCATAAATATCAGTTAATATTTTCCAAAGACGTTTACTAACTTCAACTGTGTTCTTAATTTGCTTTTAGAAGAAAACAATAAAGATGTTTATATCCCAATTTGTTCTTACCGTCTTTCAAATGAGAAATGTAGTCAATAACTTTTCGAACAACCTGTATATTAATAAATATATGCAGAAAGTTTGACAATTTTTAAAGCACTTCCTGCGAACAATAAATATTTATTTTATCCTATTTATCATGGGGAATATTTTTGCAGCTTGGTCAGTTTGCAGAAAAAATTCTATTTAGAAATTTGATATTCTGCATGTGTCATTTTTATGCTGTTCCAAAACAGATATCATTTTTTAGGATCTGTCTTTGCCAAAAGCGAAATATTTGAATAATTTGAAACCCGAAACACTTTTAGAGCATTTGGTCACGTAGCACACCAAAATAGAATTCTCGAATTCTTCTATTTTTTTCTATTCTTTGTGTTCGAATAGCAATTCAGTTTGACCACAAATCGGTTCATATAATCACATTGTTTGCCAATATTTTTGAACTTGTTCCAAAAATTTAAAAAGTATTTTTTCTTAAGTTTAAAGTTTCTGGCACATTTCTATTAAAATCTGAAAAATATTTCTATATTTTTTACATAAACACGAAAATTTGTACATTAATAAAATATTAAAGTTTATAGAACTTTAAATAAAAAATTACCAATATTACATTTATTAGAAAACGTATATACTTTTGGTATATATATATATATATATATATATATATATATATATATATATATATATATATATATATATATATATATATAAACTATATGGTATAGCTAGAAAATACCAATATAGGTAGAATATTTTTTAATAAACTATATCCCCTAATTAATACTATTGAAAATAGTAAATAAAGCATTAATACTTTTAATGAAATTTATCAATTTTACTTGAATTGTGGGATAGTATTTTAAATAAAAATAAGATCTATAAATTCCACAGTTAAAACCAATTTTGTTTTAGAACTGTATTAGTATAGCATTTTCGACATACATTTATTCCGCAAGAAAAGTTCTCGATATGTTTAATATTTTAGATACTTTTTTCAAATTACCAAATCCTTTCGAATTAACAAATCCTTTGTAAATTAAAAAAAAAACTAACTGTTACTGAATTATTGTTTTGATTGTGTATAGTTTGTTACGCTTGCGTGATACATTAAAATTATATTTTTAAGGAAATATATGTATTTTCTATACAAAATGTCTAATTCACCATGTTATATTATACATGTACATATAAAATTAAAATTATAAGTATAGTAATTTCATACATAATTTTTTCATGTTTTTGTAGGGAATAATTAGTTATATTCGAAACTGTTATATGTAAACATTTTTATTAATTTCCATTGTACTTATAATCTCATAGTTTTTAATATAATTCATTTTTTTCATTTTAATTTCTAATTCCTATCAATTAAGAATGTTTATGTATATTTTTATCAATGTTTCTTTTAATTAAAATTTTATCGTAATAAATTTGATTTTATTGAATTATCAACATTACTTCTGAACTTCAAAGTAAAGTTTTATTTATGATGGGAAATGTGTTTTGCACATTCTTTTTATAAAATTACCCACTCTGTGTATTGCTTTATGTTTTATCTTATTTGAAGCTCAATTGATCACATGCGCTTCCTAATTCAAATACAAAGTGAAGTGAAATGCATGCACTGTAAATGCATGAAATGGGTTAGAATCCCACTGTGTCATAGATGTTCGTAGACTTTTAGATCTGCTTTAAGCAGTAGGTCCCAGTTTCTTTAGTCCTTGTGTTTCAAAAATAATACCTACCACTCGAAACCAAACCAAAACAAACCAAATCCACTCATTAACAGCGTAGGCTTTAAATAATATAAGATTTTATGTTCTCTTCTTTTATTGTCCAAAGTTAATAAAAAAACTTATATCTTAATTCAATATTTTTATGAATATATTTTTTCTATATTACTTCCGAAATCGAATTGAATATTGAGTGAAATTATTTAAAAATATCTTGTTAGAGCTCTAAAGCAACACAAATTTATACTGATACTGGAAATTCCTATAACATATATTTATTTTTAGTTTACTGTAAAATTTTGCTTCTCTTTCTTTTATTCTATGTTCCATAAATTGCATATAAATAAATATGAACCAACATATGGTAAGCAGAATTCTATTTCCTACCTTATCTTATTCTATCGAATGCAAATAGGAAACAATCGTCAACAATCTTTTAAACAAATAATTGAATTTTCTTAAGGTAAGAATTGAAATTTATTCAACACATTAACTGTTATTTGGAATAATAGTCGCTCTGAATAAATTCTATATACAAATGCTAAATAGATGTTCCTTTACATTGCGATCAAGCCACATGGGAATAAACATTGTAAAATAGTTTTCTATTACATAAATATATATTCTATATTCGACTTAAATATTTTTATCACCATGTAAATCATAGGAAATTAAAAATAAATATTTAAATATGCATAACAGATAGAAAATCATATACTGAACTATTTGAAGTAAATATAAATAATATTCTTATATTGCTACGTTTGTAGACATTTTAATCAATTCTAGCAACGTTTTCCCTCCAGGATTAATTTACCTTTTAAAATATATTTATATAAGATGAATATTAAGTTATTATATAAACTATATTATCATACTTTATCATTTCGAAGGAGATATGAATCTCTCATATAATGTTTAATCTACTAAACTTTTATTGTTCCTTACGTATCTATATTAGTTAAGTATATTTTCTTCTGTATAGAATCTGTAATATAGAATCCATACAGAATACTTGTATAATTCTATTATTTTTCTCTTCTTCTGTAAAATTTCAAATAAAATATTAAATATGAATCCCCATCCTATTTTCATACTATGTGATCTTACAATGTAATGGTTTTAATCTAATGTTTTTCATACTATCAAATTTTATAGTTGTTATATAAAACATGTATATATATATATAATAATATCTATATATATGTATGTATACTATATATATATATGTATATATGTATATATATATATATATATATATATATATATATATATATATATATATATATATATATATATATATATATATATGTGTGCTATATATTGTGTATATATATATATATATATATATATATATATATATATACTTACATAAACATATATGTATAAGCATATATATCATAAATATAATATAAAGGTATTTTGCTGTTTCATTCTATGCTATTTCATTTTTTTCTTTCATGTCAACGTATACAAGTGTACACACACACACACACACACATATATATATATATATATATATATATATATATATATATATATATATATATATATATATATATATATATAAACATATATATACTCATAAACATTTATTTTTATACATATCATATATATTTATATAATGTGTGTGTGAAATAGTTTGAACTTTAGTTAAGGAAAGTAATTTACCTCTTTTGAAATATATTTCGGGAAATTTTATCCTTTTTTGGCAATTTTGGCGAATATCTTTGTTTTCCTATCATTTTGGCTACTTAAAAACATCAAACTTCTTGTTACATAAAAGCTTTACATAACACGTGACGCTTAAACTACGTTACACTGCCTCACCTCGGGACTTACTATTAAGGCTCCATACAACTATAAAATAGAGATGTACGTGGTTTTCGGACAATAATCTGTGAGATTTGATGGTAAATAAAACACATTTTTATTTATCTCAAAATTATCTTTGTCTTCTTATTCGGCTACGTTTTTCATTGCCGTACGACTGCATTGCATAAAAATGGAATCTCTCCCCTTTGTGATGGACTATTTAGAAGTTACATATATGTATATTCATATATGTGCATACACACACAAATCCACACACACACACACACACACACCTATATATATATATATATATATATATATATATATATATATATATATATATATATATATATATATATATATATATATATATATATATACATATACATACATACATATACATACACATATATACAAACACAATATTTTCATATATTTAAGAAACCGAAGAAAACTAACATATATGTATATTGCAATGTATTAAACTATGCAAATATAGTAAGCAAACACAACTAGAACAAAACTGTATATATCGATGCATGCATAAAAATATGAAACGTTTCGGAGAAGTCTGAAATCTTCAAAATAAATGTAGTATCGGTATAGATCATCCAAAAGTATTCCTTTCCTAAAACGTGGTCGGTCGATTTACTTAAAGTTGTCATCCTTTATATCGGAAGTAGATTCTCCGTGAGAATATTTTGTAAATGAACTCCTAAACTCGTTAGATCAAGAGAAAAAAAAGAATCTCCAAACATTTGATCTAACTCATCACCCGCATTCCTTTTTGTTGAATCACTTTTTTGTTTGTTTTGTTTTGTAATCGAGCTCTATACTTGAAAGCAAGTTTATTGTTCCTACAGAATTTCTTGTTTGTAGTTGGTAAAAAAGTACTTTATGTTTAAATATTTTGCTAGTTTTGACAAACTCGATGGGTGTTTCAATAATCACATATTCTGATGGGTGCAAGAACAGTGTCACAACTCAAATATCTTTGATGTATAAAATATTGCTATCAAAGATATTTGATGTAAAGATAAACAACTGGCTTGCCATGTCAAATAAGTGCAACCATTGCCTCAAAACCAATTAAATTTCAATTTTAAAGCTTTAATATTAAAATTAGCATCTATTAAACAATGGTCCGACCT
This sequence comes from Pardosa pseudoannulata, assembly GCA_032207245.1. Taxonomy (NCBI): domain Eukaryota; kingdom Metazoa; phylum Arthropoda; class Arachnida; order Araneae; family Lycosidae; genus Pardosa; species Pardosa pseudoannulata. Next base: position 173,824,726 of record CM063510.1, on the reverse strand, counting down.
ACATGAAAATAAATTATTAACCGTTAGGTTTAAAATTGTACAAACCATTTTGATGTAGTCTATGAGATTAATAGCTGGAGATACAATCATCCTTATTAACATTTAAATTTACCAATATCAGGCCACCTGATATTGTTAAAGTTATAAAAGATAATAGATTACACGATGGCTAGGACATTTATTCCGATCTGACAATCCAAACCCAGTAAAAATGCTCTGTTTTACTAATACCATAGAGAACGGAAGATGTTTCCCATCTTCTGTTGAATCTGGAAAGACAAACAATTAGTTGCCTGAATCGGTGGAATCGGTAGTATTGGTAATTAGGGAAATTGGGGGAGCCTCGCTATAGAGAGCACCAGATGGAAGTAACTAAGCTCAGTTTCACTAATCCCGTGGGAAACAGAAGTTGAGCAAGACCACCAATTAGGTGGCTTGAATCGGTAGAGAGGAATTTTAGTTTTATAGATAAAATAACCTGGAGATGCCTCATTATAGAGAGGACGAGGTGGAAACAACTAAACTCAATTTTACCACCAATTGGGTAATAGGAATCGCTGGAGAAGGCGTTTAGTCTTGTTAATAAAGGAAACAGGAGCAGCCTCGCTATACAGATTACCAGATGGAAACAACTAAGGTCAGTTTTACTAATCCCATAGTAAACAGAAGATGAGGAAGACAAAAAATTAGGTGGCTTGAATAGCTGGAGAAGGAGTTTAGGTTTGTTAATAAAGGAGACTGGAAGAGCCTTACTATAGAGAGGATCAAATAAGAAACAACCAAGTTCAGTTAACTAATTTCATGGGAAACAGAAGTCAAGGAAAACCACCAACTAGGTGACTTGGATCGCTGGCGGAGTAGTTTAGTTTGTTAATAAAGGAAACTGAAGGAGCCTTACTATAGAGAGGACCAGATGGAGACAACTAATGTCGGTTTTACTAATTCCATGGGAAACAGAAGAAGAGGGAGATAACCAATTAGGTGATTTGAATCGATAGAGAGGGACTTTAGTTTTGTAAATAAAGTAATCTGGAGTTTCGATATAGATAGGATAAGATGGAAACAACTATTAGGGAAGCCCTTGGCCTGTAACAGGCTCTAATTTCTTGAAAAAAAAAATAAGTACGAGGAATTTATGATGTCTCATGGAAGATTACAGAATTAGAATAAATAGAAAACTATCTGAAATCTACATAAAAGTTAGGTATTTTCACTAAGATAAACAGAAGGAGAGACCAATGGGTATGTGGAGGAGCCTAGTAGAACCCTAAGAAGACTAGTAAAGAAAATCCCAACGGATCTAGACACAGAGTATGATTTGGATAAGTTAGAAGCTCTAAGGTCTACTTTTTTGCTATATGAGCGCTAATCATCCGGGACCTACATTTTAAAGCCAAATACGAACAGTTATAAGCATCCATGGCGGATAGTATCGAAGATCCGAAAACTAACCATTCGCTCATTAGACCCAGAAGAAGACTAAGGAATAGATGATAGCATGAGGTCGAAGATGATTTAAAAAGTTGGGAATCAGTTACTGGAAACTAAAGGCATTTAGTCGGGTGGAATGAAAAAATCTTAAAGGAAGCTAGGGCCCTTCTAGGTCTATAGTGCCGATGGTAATTATCATGGGAGATTTCTTTAATTCTGATCATCCAACTGATTTTTCGTATAACCAAATGATTTTTCTTTCACTTGCCAGCAGTGGTCCTCAAAGTGAGGAGGAAACCCAGGCCCAGAGATTTATCTCGCATGTTCTCTAGATATACAAGTCCATGTTTCAGGTACTCGAAGCAATTTCTCGAAATTGAATCCTTGGATTTTAGACCTGCGCATTAACTGGTCACCTTTTGAGCATATTTAAATACTTTATAAAATTACATTTGTAAGAAAAAAAATATTAAAAGTCGTTAAAAGCCCAATTTACATGCACCAGTAAATTTCAATTCATTTTACTGGGTAAGAAGGATTTTATTTCGAAGCTGAGAAACACCAATGAGCAGTGATTTCAAAATTCCTTTTCATCAGTATTGTCGTCAAAAGTCACGTGATGATACGGGAGAGCAATCCCATCATTCTGTGTATTGTGCTCGTGTTTACGTGATACAAAATGCGACATCTATGTTTCTTTTTACTATTTTTAACGAATTGCATGAAAAATTCAGTAAATTAGGAAGAAAACTTTAAACAGTAAAGTCAGTAGAATAATAAATGAATTAATTCGATTCTTTAGCCTGACATTATAAGTTGCAATTGCATTTGTCAAAATGTTTCGATTACATGTTTCATTAATGTAGTTTTTACTGCAGTGAAGTCGGCCATTTTAAAATGTAGCCCCTGCAAACGCCAAGTATCATGGTAAAAAAGAGGTTAAACTCTGTTAGTACAGGGATTTTTCTCCACCTCAGTTTTTTCCCTAGCTAGGGATAAGTCTTGAAAGGGAAATAGAATTCCCTGATTTACCTGCATTTACATTGTTTTTGTCACATGTAAACGGCACTACAGAAGTATCATGAAGAATGTTACTGTGGACAACAATCTAATAATTCCTTTATTTGTTGTTATTTTATAGTAGTGCAACCATTTTCATTATATTTTACAGAGTCGGAACTGTGATAAATGCCAATATTTTTTGTATAGTCTTTTGATTTGTGTACTAGTTAACATGGGTTATTAACGTGAGTTTTAAATTATTAATTAACATTTTCAATCTTGATTTTTCTTTAATTACATTATTATAAAATAAAAAGTACATTTTGAAAGTCATTGCTTTATCTAGTTGTACAAACATTTATATATTTATTTATTAAAAATCCTCGAGTGCTGTCCAGCTTTTGAACTTTATGAATTTATTACCAAATAACAAATATAGCATCGGAGAGAGTTATTTATATACAATGAAAACTGGCGACTGCAAAAGGTAGCCTATAGTTCAAAACTATTCTATTGTTATTTAGAAAATAATAATTTAATAACTATCGATATTTTGCAGTGTAATGAATTCCTAAGAACCTTAAGAGTTCCACAAAATAAAGTACTTCATCACTTCCGTTGAATGGGATTTGAAGTTAATTATTGCGCTGTTATTGATGAGGTGTGGACTTATAGAAAGCACCGAAGATTTTAAGAAGCGAAATATGTAGTTTGGAATTAGTTCCTTCCATATATTAAACAACGGAATATATCTTGCTTTCAAATAATTGTTTCTACATTGTTAAAAGCGATAGTGAAATAATTTAAAACTAATTTATTTTGTCTTAAATCAATCTACTTAAACTTATTATTTTCAATATTTGTTAATATTTCGAGTTGCATTAAAAGTTATTGTTTTTAAAAAGAGCGTAGTGGAAAGAGCTTCGTGTGTATCACTTTTGCCCATAACATAAAATGTTTTATTTTTGTAATACTTTTAGAACTAAACTTGCTTCCTTTCATATACGTCAACAAAAATTTTAAGAAGATATATTAACTATATATCAGATAAAGCTTCATTATAGAAATATTGTTTTTGATTCATCAGAAAATGAAGTGTTACGTTTATTTTAGTATACTATCTTAACTTTAATAATTAAATTTGGATATTATAGTAAACATTTTAAAAATTATAAAAAGTACACAATAATCAAAATCCGAACTTTATTTACTCTTACCAGGTAACGCGTTTCCAGATAACGCGCTTATAGAAGGATATTTGTGAAACAGGCTTACGACTTGCAAGTAAAATACTAATAAAAATTCAGGTAAAATGTACCAATAAGTACAAAGTGGTAAAATAATAATAAGTTATTAATAGTCCCAAAATAAACATTTAAATTAATATATTCCTTACATGTCTCTTTAGACACATAAATGTTTGTTTACATACATATATATGTATTTATATGTATATGCATATGTATTTATAAATATATAGGTATACATATATATGTGTATCTTTATGTATATGTATAAATATGTATGTATACATATATATGAACATGCAAAGATATGTAATTTTTTTATCGCCAAATAATAAAATGAAGGAAATTACGTGTTTCCCCAAAACTCATAGTTAATGGAATCTAACATTTTATAGAATATTTTGCAGATGAAAATGTAAAGAAGTAACATTATTAATACTATTACAACACAATGAAAAAAATTTTTTTAGCAAAATATGCAGATGAAAATATAAAAGAACAATACATTTTAAACAATTTCAATCACACAGAATTTTTTTTTACCAATATTTACTTATTAAAGTATTTTTAATGATTAAATTACCTTAATTTATATAGGAACTATAAACTGTTGTGGTCTAAATATAGCTATTTGGCAAGACCACATAGCTAAACCTTGCGAAAAAAACAATTCGTGATAGGTACATATGTGCCTGATTTGGTTCGATTAATGGTGGTTTTATTAAAAATTCAAAGGGACAAATGTTTTATTCGATCATTTCTGTTCTGATGAGAACACCAATAAAAGTCACCAAAAATGGAAAGGATACATTAATCTGATGTAATATCATTATATGTTATCAGTTATTAATAAAAAAAGGCATGATTCTTACAGAATGACATTCAATCATTTTTATTTACTATTTCACTGTGGCTGTTTCTTCAGAATAGGATGTTTTCTATTCTAGATTTTAGTGCATTATTGATGCTATTAAAATACGAACAGATCAAATAAGTGTTTTTGCTCTTAATTTTGATATGAAACAAAAATAATAGCGAAAAAGAATATATTTTTTAAAGAATAGATTCCTATTTTATACAGATGCTGTAATAAGATATTATATAAAATTAAGTAATATTAATAACCTTAATAATACAGCTATCCGTTTGCTTAATGTGTATATAACAAAAACTATCATACCTAAGAAAAAGTATCAGCATTCCACATATCTTATATTGAGAGAACCATTTTTTATTTCTACCTAAAACAATTATTAAATTCAGATCTATGTTGCTTGCCAAACGACAAAAAATGTGCGTCAGAAATAATTATATTATAACAAAATTAATGAGTCTGGGTTTGCTAAAACCATGTAATTACAAATATAAAAAATTTAATTCTTACACGCCTTATAATATTTTTTCATTCAGATCGCAAAATGTTATCGTTTGCTCAGAAATCATAAATGCATTTAGTTTAAAAGAATTAACATTTAGGGCTGTTTTTAATTTATATCTCCGTTAATTAAAATTTGACAATGATGAACTTTATAGATATAAATTCTTCGACATTTTTTTACATCTAGACTTATTTCTCTTGGCGCTAAATTCCATCATAAAAAAAAGATATTTTGCTACAACCAATTTTTTAATGATTTTGTTATAACGTCATAAGCAGTTAATTCAGACGATTCATTGCTCATGAAAATAAACTTAAACATTGGTGAAACTTAAATATAAGACTACATTGGCGACTTTTCACATTTGGCATATTTTAACATTTACTTTTTAATATTATAAGTTCTTTAAATTGGGGATAACTCAAAATTAATTTTTTTTTGTAATTGTCAAAAATTTCTAGATATAAGATTTTCAATGTATTTTCCATATTACATTATTTTTTAAAAATTAACTGTTACAAATAATATTTTTTAAGTTGACAGTTATTAATTAAAAACCGTCCAAAATGCTAACTCTTTTAGTACAAATTTATTTAAGGAAACAATCGCTTAAATTAGATGCTTTATGGAATCATAAATAAACCATTAAAATAAGTGATTTTTACCAAATATCGTTTTTATGGTTTGGTGTTTAGTGTTAAGCTGATATCACCAGAACGAAAAAAAGTCTGATAAATTGATATCTGCAAGTTTTATATCTGTAGCATAATTGCAGAATATATCAATTAAAAACAAACCGAAATGCTAATTCTTTTAGTTTCAATTTGCGATTAAATCTGCAAACGATCGCAAGAATTTGCTAACTATGAAGTCACTAATTCAGAGCTAAATTTTACCAAATATTTTTTATTTATCTGAAAGTTTGTTGTTGACACAGGTATTCAAAAATTCTGAAAATTTATTTTACCAAGTTCGATCTTGATAGGACCAAAATTAACTTAAATATCAACTAAAAGCTACCCAAATTGCTTATTCTTTTGGTCTAAATATGTTATTTTGAGCAAACGATAGGCTTAAAATACGATTTATGACATAATATAGGTTATTTTAATGGCGATATTAAGACGATAATATTCTTCCAAGTCAGAATTTGAAGTTTTCCAAAATTTCAAGAATTTGTAATTACAACCATGAATTAAAAAATTTTGGCAAATTCATTGAACTAAGTTTGATATTTGTTGGCCCCTAATTTCAGGAAATATCAATTAAAAACCAAACCAAATTTTTAATCTTTTGATACAAATGATTTTCAATAAAATGATAATCGTTTTCTCGAATGGCATCAATTTTTATTATTCTTTTGTGAATATTTATTATATACTAAAGAATAATATTTTAATGATATTCTTTAGACTTTTTCACAATAAATTATCAGATTTTAAACTTATATTTTTAAATTATGGAATAAATGACGGTACACTAAAAATACATAAGTTGTTACACTAGAGTAAAAGGTGCATGTTTAAATGTGAGTATTTTTCACCAATTTTATATAGAGTTTGCTACTTCTGTATTACGTATGGTTAATCTGTGTTATGTCTCCTTTCAGTAAAGTCATAATTTTTCATTATTATTATTGTTCTAATATAATTAAAGAAAGTGTTTAAAACATGAATATTTTATTTAAAAATTATACTTTATATTTCGTTACTTCTTTTACGGCATTTCATAGTTAAAGGCAAGAATACTTTTATTTGGCGTTGGCACTCTAAATTTTCTCAATAATTTAACTAAAATCACCAATGCTCATCCAGTTTTGGAAACAAAACATCCACAATGAAATGTCACAAAATTGATTAAACATTATTTAAAAAGTATAACAGAATAATTTTATTTTAATCGAATTAATAACAGATGCCTGGGTTCAACCGCCAACTTGGTGATATTGGTTTAATTATGGTCACCTAACATTTTCTCCTGATCTCGCCTTGTCCAAACAATCTGTATTTATAATTGTATATTATAATTTATATGATATTTGCATCCAACTCTACATGTGTCACTTTTTTCTTATATATTAAAAGTGCGCAATGTTTAAAAAAATTGATATAACATACCATTAATGGTTCACTATGGCTGAATTTTAATAATTTAGAGCTGTTGCGTTTGTAAACTGTCAAGGGATTCATTGCCCAAAAATATAAATGTCCAGTTTTCAAGTCGGTTTCTTTAATTAAGTAACAGTATATAATTGTATTTCGATGGCGTACTGTGATTAATTAATGTCGCCAGAAAAAGCAAGAAGTACAATGTGTGGATGGATTACCTTTGTGGTATAGTAAATATCGCCAATATCTTCGCCAAATTTGCCAAGGGGAACCCAATTCTTCAGTAGGAGAAGGAGTGCGAAGTAGTACACAGAATAAAAGTTTAGTAGGTTGTTCCCCTTGTTTTGGCTAAATGTTTCTTAAAGTGATTGCCGAATTGTCGCTAAGTGATGTTTACAATTTGTGTTTTGTTTTCTATTACACGATTTCAAAGCATATTGTGATTAAAAAAAAAGTTTGAAATCTGGGTAATGTAAATACAAATTTAAACTAGTTTGTACTTTTTTTTAACTATACAGTGCGGAATTTTTGAAATTGGTAGAATGTAAACAAAATATAAGCATCACTTGGTCATTTTTAAGTGACCATCGCCAAACCACTGTTGCTATTTATTTGAAATATGTTAAAATTTTTAAATAACTATACGGTGATAAAGTTAGCTATAATTTATATTTAGAGATTATTAGCTTGTAATTTGATAGAAATAAATGAGGTAAATATTATAAAGAAGGCATTGGATTAAAATTCGAAATATAAGAAGGGGTCAATAAGAGGAAGCAAGTGTAGCAAGTCTCGAATTCATATTTTCAGCAGGTGTATTTACATCGTCTTAATTCAAGTAATTAAGTAACGATTAGTGTGTTTTAATGACTTAGCGTGACGTAATTATTGACAACTTAAAATGCTCTTTCAAAACTCAGCTTCTTTGAACACTTTCATATCAGTCTTCGAAATTCCACATTTCTCACGAAATACAAGCGAAACTCAAGACAATATACTCCTCATTTAAATAATCGTTATATTTTAAAATCGAATATTCGGTAATCTATTTTTACAGTGCTTTCTCAGAACACTCTTACTCTCTCAAATCTTTGTTTTTTTTTCTCTGATTTTTGTCTGCAAATAAGTATTATAGTATAGAGTATAATGTTTTCTATAGGGATGCTCTTTTTTTTTAAAGGGGCCGAACGATGGCCGAAAAGTAGAGTGCTGCTCTTCCGAACCGGAGTTTGTGGGTTCGAATCCCGCTGCTAGCATGGATGTTCGTAGCCGTTCGGAATCGGCTTTAAACTGTAGGTCCCGGTCTCATTAGCTCTCGTGTGCCGTAGTAGACCGTAGAGCTCCAAAACAAACCTGATTTTTTGTAGGGGGGGAGCAGGACTACTGTAAAATCAGGTCCTGTTGATCAATAGTCCACAGTAATCCTAATAGAATAAATTGATAAATTCCTGATACATTTTCTGCTAAAATAAAATTTAAAAAAATCTAAGTAGTTTTAGGAATATCAAATCTCCAAAAGTTTATATTTTCTGTACAAGTAAACTCTAAATATATGTCTATATTTTGATATCATTATTTTTACTGAATCCCAGATGCAACAAAATATACGGTGATTTAAGTTACTTACCTCATCTGTTAGGTAATAATTTAAATCGTTTTTAATCTTTATGATTTAAAGAATTTATATATTAAAGCGTTGTTTTTTTTTATAGATTTCCCGTTGCTCAGTTTATATGAAAATTATCTTTATAGTCCTAACAGCTTAATAAAATTTTGTTGCACTGTTATATGTGCATAAATATTGCAATTTATGCATAAGATAATTTAATTAATATATTTATAATTATAAATATTTAATCTAATATTAATAGTACTTTACATTTTTAAATTCCTTATATAATATACGTAATTATTATACATACATAGTAAAATTATGTGTACTGTAAATATATATGGTAATAAACTATATTTATGAAAGAATTTGCATTGTTAATTTACCTATTTTATGTTATTTTGTGATTAACGTTTTAACTTATAATATTCCTCCCATTAAAAAGATAAAAAATAAACTCATAATAAAATTCTCAGTAAATGAAACTTATTTAGCTAATAATAAAAATATGTATCTTAATAAATATATAACAAAAATACCAATTGTACAGAAATATAAAATTGAAAAATAATAATTTATAAGCACATTTTTATTCGTTTTTATATTTGTTAACTATCTTTACCATTTTAAAAGCATTTAAATTTGTTTAATACATTCATTATGACAAAATACGTTATGATTTTAATTATTATTAGTTAATAATTGGTTTTATTGTGCATTTATTTTATTTTATAAATAATTAGATAATTATCTGAAATGTACGATAAAAGGCAATTTAAATATCGATATATTTTCTCATCTAATGTTATTGCAGTTTTAGAGTATGATGTAATAGCAGAACATCATAAAAAGAATTTTAATGTTTATGTTTCAATAAGATATTACCTATTTAATTTTTCAAAAATGACTCATTTAATGATAGTTCTGATAAGATAATTTCTATGTTTAATGTTTTAATTATAATTGTCATTTCTTATTGAATAATCAAAAAGAATCGGTATGACAATAAGTCAATTAACAAAATTTAAATTTTCTCTTATAACCAATTCGTTTGAATGAAATTGAAAAGTATTTTTAATAAATTCTTTATCGCTGCCTTATTGTTTATTCGATAAAGACTTTAATTTATATTAAACAAAGGAATACGTGATTGCTTTCAGATACATTTTGCATATTTTTTAATTTATGAATAAATAATTTCGAGGTTATAATTTCAAAAGTA
>CM063510.1:173774725-173809725 GCA_032207245.1 Pardosa pseudoannulata | reverse complement strand
GTCCGAATTCCACCTTGGCAGGGAGGCTCGCAAGCGTCAGGAATCGGCTTTATGCTGTAGTTCTCAGGTCCATTAGCTCTCGTGTTGCAAAAAAGAAAAAACAGACCGTAGAGCTAAAACAGATCCAAAACAAAACTTCCGGTACGATTTGGTAATGAAAAACTCTGCATAAAATAACCATTTAATTTTTATCTAAAAAACTTGTTTTCTTTTTATAAGTATCATATTTTTAATTAATATTCATTTTTGCATATTATTAAATAATATCACAAAAGTTAAAATTAAGAAGAAATCCAAGGAAAATCTTAACACACAAAAACCTTAACACCTTAAAGCGGGAAACATACTAATACGTTTTCTGACAATTGATACTTGAGCGCGAGTCACGTACTAATACGTTTTCTGACGATTAATACTTGAGCCTGGGACGCGTACTAGTAAGTTTTCCGACGATTGATACTTGAGTGCGGGATAAGTACTAGTACGTTTTCTGACAATTGATACTGGAGCGCGGGTTACGTACTAGTACGTTTTCTGACGATGGATACTTGAGCACGGGTCACATACTAGTATTGATTAGTGTAACAACATGGTTTGTTTGTGGGTACAAAAATAACGGTATATACAGGAAAACGAAGCCGAACGTTCTTGTCTACTACAAAGATTCATAAAAACTTGAGACAAATAAAAACTAGTTTTTACATTATTAGTTTTATGATTGCTCTTTTTATTTTTAATGTAAAAATGTTTAAATATAACTTAAATCCAAAAAAATTAAACTATATAATACTATTTCTATTTGATTTTTCATATTTACGATACTATTATAAATTTATCCACGAAAAATATATTTTTTGTTTACAAAAATCTTGTGGTTTTTAATTATATATTTCTATTTATATATTTGTTTATATATTTCAACATAAAATGCGCAAAGTTGGTTAAAAATTAAATAATTATCGATTTATTGAGATTTAACTGGATAACTCAATGGACGCGCAAAGCGCCCACTTCGAATTCCGTTTCGAAATGTAACCACACATACTCAGTTAAGTGCAAAGAAATCTTGGATTGTTTACATTGTGCCACTTCTAATTTGAATCTTGTGTAACAAGGGCATCGAAACGTATTTTTCATGTATGAAATTATATATACCAAGTGTAAAAATAAAAATTTATTTACCCGCAATACAACTGCTAATCTTTGTAAAATAGAAACTAATATTTTATAACAAATAGTAGCTAATTATGATTTTTAATCTGTAAACACCAAATACGTTCATGTAAACAATGCATTTCATTTTCACAGCTTGATAAAGGATAATTTTTTATAAATTTACATTTTTTTAACAGCTATTAATCTTTTTTAGTTTTTAAAAGAGTAGATGCACCTAACTTTTAAGTTTACAAAAAATATATATTTTACTATCGTTTCGTATATACATTTAGTTTTTAATATGCATGTCCCTAAAGATATTTTAAGAAAAAGTGAAAATCAATCTTTTCTTCTGGCATGTATTTCCATGTTATAATCCAAATTACTATAATTTAATGTAAAAAAAAAACTAAATAAATTTTTATCAGTTAGATAGTTTGATTTGGTTTGGAGAGAACGGAACCTTCAGCTGATTCCTAACGGCTACGAACATCCATACCACAGTGGGATTCGAACCCACGAACTCAGGTACCGTAGGCCAGCACTCTAACCATTCGGCCAACATTCGGCCGAGTTAAAGTGTTACCAAGAACTTAATAAATTTCTTTTAACCGAAGAAAAGTATTTTTGTAATTATAAATCGTAAAAAATGGTATAATGAAGATTCCAAGTTTTAAAAAGTATTAACTTCTCTTAAGCCTCCTATATTTCTAATTTTACTTTATACATTAAATGTTTCCTGTTATATGTGCTTTAATCCCATAAAATTATTTTAACAACTGTCAACTTTACCTTAGTACATTGTATTCAGGACGCGTACTAGTACGTTTTCTAACGATTGATACTTGAGCGCGGGTCACATACTAGTACGGGTTAGTGTAATAACATGGTTTGTTGGTGGGTACAAAATTAACGATATAGACACGAAAACGCAGCCGAACGTTCTTGTCTACTACAGAGATTTTAGAATATGTTAGACAAATAAGAACTAGTTTTTACATCAGTCCATGCGGAACCACAGAACGGGAAGTTTGATAAAAAAAATCAATATAGATTTAAAATTATTCTTTTATTTATCCTTGCGAGAATGATATTATATATTATATATATATATATATATATATATATATATATATATATATATATATATATATATATATATATATATATATATATATATTTGCGTTTATATATATGCATATCTGTTTATTTGTCTATTTATATATCTCAATAGATCAAAAATTAGATGTAAAATACGAAAAGTTTGTTAAAAAATTAAATAATTTTCGATCTGTTGAGATTTAACTGAAGAACTAAATTTAGGTTTAAAACTTTCGCTCCCAGTACAATTCCGCTGCGAAATGTACCCGCACACAATGTGTTAAAATTATGTTAAGCAAAAAAAGCCTAAAGCATAAAACATTTAGAAAATATCTCATTTTCAATTTTTATATCAATTTTAAGGAATTTGTAAAATTAAATAATGCAAAATGCTTGTTTTTAGTACGATTACTTAATCATGTATTTCTAGTTTTACTTTATCCTGAAATACTGACTACGCATTTCATATCCTGTTATAAGCGATTTTATCCCGTAATAATTTATTTCAGAATTGTCAATTTTAACATAATATATTTTGAATTCTTTAATATGTAAAAAAAAACTTCTAATATACAAAATATTTTGAAAATAATCTCATTTCTTTCTCAACACTACGGAATTTGTAAAATCAAATAATTCGAAATTCGTGCTTTATGCTTATTATTTAAACATGCAGTTCTCTTTTTACGTTATAATGACTTTTCATTCTAGATTCTTTTACAAGTTCGTTTACATCTGAATGAATTTTTCAAAAGTTTTCTACTGTAATTTGATATAGTTTAAATTGCATTAAAGTTTTATATCTACATTTTTGTACGGGTAATCTTTAAAATTATTTTATTTTCAAGAAGGTATTTTTCTTACAACAAGCTCATTTTTAAAATAGGAATTTTATTTAACTTTAAAATTATACAGAATCATGAATAATGCAGATAAAATTATGCAGAATGAAAAAAATTAAGAACAATTTTCTAGCCATCATGACAAATTAGCTCTTTGTACTATTTTAATCTTATATGAGGATGATTTAAGCATTAAAAATAGTTTAAAATAATTGTTAGAAAACTATTTTGAGATTCATCTTTTTTCTAGTACTTTTAATTGTCACTTCCAAAAATGTAAAACTTTAAGTATAAAATTTATCATTTAAATTCACAGTATGTTTAGACTGTACATGCATTTTTTATGATTCTCTGTAAATTTTATTTAATAAGATTATACTATAAATAAAAGTTTTCTAACTGATCTGTAATGTTATTTTCAGTAAAGCAATTCAAAAAATGTTTTTCATGTTTTTCTTTGATTTTCATGTAATAAGTAAGAAAAAGTGTCAACTTAATAAGTTAGGTTTTTTACTTAAAACTGAAAAGAAGAATATTTGAAAAGATATTAGTTCTATGATACTATTAAGAACATAAATATGTCTAAATTAATAAATTTATGTTTTTAAATAACAACATATACTGGACAGTATTTATTTATAGAAAAAGAAATATGTATCACCCTATATTAATATAGATTAAATAAGTGTGATAAAAAAGCATAAAATCAATAGATCCAAGTGTCCCCCGACGCTAAAAAATGTATGAAATGTAATCTACCTGAAAAATACCGCTAACGTAGTTTTATGTTACGGAAGTTTTTAATTTGCTTCTTAATTTTAATTTTAGATGCAGCTCGTAAAGCTTTATGCTCCCAGTTGGTGACCAAATTGTTGTACATACTGTAGACATTTTACTATTCCAAATTGAAAGCTGAGTCTTGTATGATTTTACTAACTTTACTAAAATGAATTTATGAACTTTACTAAAATTTCGTAATAATGTTAACATATTTGTATCAGAGCCTAAATAAGAACTGATTTATTTGCCTGAGTTGTGTTCTCGAGTAATTTAGATGCGAATATATAGTTGGGTGTTTGAGTTTTATTTATTTCTCAGTATTGCAATATAAAATATTTTTATAGTAGTAAACCCAAGATAATTAATCCCACAATATTAATAATGGATAAAATAGGTGACGTTTTATCTTGCATAATATTCGAGCTTTTAACTCCTTAATGCACAGTGTTTTTTAATCCGGCCAAAAAAGTTTCAATTCCTTAATATAAAAACACAATTTAGAACGTTGTCTAGCCAAAAAAAATTACAAAAATGCAAAAATAATCAAAATTTTTATTGCAATTTTGGATTTTGATAACATTGCAGAAAATTGTCTAATATTGTAAAATTACACGCACATCTACTTTTTTATCTTTTTTTTTCGAATTCTTATTTCAGAATAAACATTATTATCAGTAAAAATATTTATTTAATAATACTACTAGTATTTATAAAATTAATCAAAATTTACTTTTGTGTGATATATTTTGAAACAAGATGCACAAGGAAGAGAAAAGTCGTAAGTGATAAGTAGTAAAAAAATATATTTTATACTTGAATAAATGTTATAGCTTACAATCCATATAAATGATAAATATCAATTAAACAATTGTTATCTTTTGCTTTTACATTGTTATTTTCAATTCTCAATTGCATTAGTGGGGGAAAATTATAGCAATATAAAGTACAACGCCGTTCAAATTATCTCGATTGTTCACAGTTTAGCAGGCTCAAGTTAACTCGAGCGTGCACATTAAAAGGTTAAACTTACTATTACACTAAAATCCAATCCATCTGAAAAACATCAGTCAGATTGAAAGAATCTGAAGAAAGCGTTAATTTCTTATAATTAAAAAATGATAACGTAACACAGTCATGTTTAACAATGTATTATTAAATGATAATAGAACATATTGTAATCACGTAAAATTTTCAAAATTCCCTCAAATATCTTTCTCCAATAATTTAGACAAACTTAACACATCGCTTAGTAAAGACGAAAAATATAAAACTTATTTCAGTTTTTCTTATCTTTTATTATTTTTTACAATTTATTTTATTTTAATATTACGTTTCATTAAAAAAATATTTTATAGTTTATATTTTCGATAGATTTTTTATTTCATAATTTTTGTCGGCTTTTGAGAAACATGCGATCTAAATTTCAAATTTATGCATATGATATAGAGCTATGTTTCGAAAACAATGATTAAAACCAGATGTCGTCAAACTTTAGAGCTTCGAGGACCCCTACATACATAATTTACATTTGGAAGACTATAAGTTATATGAATTTAAAATAAAAAAGGCAATAAATATTTTTATAAAATTATAATCAAAAACCTTTATTTTATTAACATAAAATGAACATATTAAAAGTAACAAAAATTAAAACATAATTTAAAAATTATTTATGCATTTTTAGTGCGATATATGTTTTTGCATATCAACCATCCATATGTAGAGTTTTGGCTTCAACGACGTCACTACAAGACGGAGAATAAACTGCGTTTATTCCAAACAGACATCGATGTCGAATTTCAATTGCTGTGACAGATGAAAATGTTTTCCGCATAAATATGTTGTTGATAATTGAATTAAAATTTTCAGTGCTGTCTCAAAAGCTTTGACAGCTTACAATAAATAATCTTGTAGAAAATAATAAGCAGATTACAATAAATAATTCTACTTTTTGACATCCACCAAAATTTTTCATGGACCACGTCATTTGGCGACTGCTGTTTTGAGCAACGTCAATATTAAATCCCTCTTAATAGTGGAATATTACCAAAAATTACATAGTTTGAATTATTAAAATTGGAGCATGCAGCTTGTGTACATGATAGAGAAATAAGTTATTATATAAAGTAAATTTAGAAAAATAGATATAAATGTTATGTTTTTCTTTAATGTTTTATTCGAGAAAAAGATATTCCACCAAAATAGAGTAAACTGCATATATAGATTACATTCTTTGTAATTAAATATTTTAAAGCCAAATTTTTGAAACCTTTAGATATAAAAACAATAATGCGGCTAAACATTTGGAGAAAAGCTATAATTTATTCATGCATTTAATAGAAGAAAGGGTAAGAAAAATTGACTTACTTAAATTATCGTAAATTTTCTTAAAAATATTTTTCATTCGAAATCAATAATTATTTAACATACTGTAATTATACCTTACAGCAGAAATGTTTGTAAATCTATTTGATTTGTTTATTCGTGTACATTAGATTAAAAATTAAAAACACAATAACCATAAAATTAACAGACTAAAAATTTACTAAAAAATAAAATATTTCTTTTTTAGCCGTATTAATTAACATTTTGCTATAAAATGATTGATATATTTTAAGATACTTTGATTTAATTTAGGTTTATTATATTAAAATCATCTATACAAATTTAATTGTTTGTTATTAAAATACTGGTATATTTAACTATAATATTTCATTTTACTTTAAAAAACATCTTTGTAGTTTGTAACACACCAAATCAAGGAATTATTTTTCTTTGCTATTTTAACAAATATTATACATGTCTAAAGAATAAAAAAGATGAAGATTCTAAGAGGTATTTTAGTTTTTTTTTAATTTATATTGGATTTTAACTTTTTAATTTCTACAAATAAAATTTTAAAGTATGTAAATATTGGTATTTTTAACTATACTATATTAATATAATATAATACATCCACTGAGACACGAATTATTAACTAAATATATAATATACTTTAATCCTTTCTTTTTATGCATATAAATACTAAGCATTAATGACAATGATTAAAAATTACTTCCTTAATTGGCCAGTAAAAGTCCCCAAAATATGCTTTTCATCTAAATATTTTTTATAATATAATATTAATATTTTTTCCGTAGAATTCAGGTTTTATTTGAAGTATTGTGCACAAAATAGAGGGTTTTATTTCATAAAGGAATATAAATTAAAAAGAGATTTATATATACACGGACATATATATCTATATTGATTTATTTCTTTTATAGCATTTATGCATATTATTTTCATTTATAAAAAAACTCATTCACATCTTCAAAAGAAAAATGGAAGTCCATGAAACTTTAAAAAAAAAACATTCCATATTACCGAAATTAGCACCGAAAGTTTTCAAAAACTAATTCTAAAAATCAAAAAACATTCTTTTTTGGCTACAGAAGAACAATCACTTAATCTGATTTTCCATTAAACGCTGTAAAATCATTACCTGAAATTTCATACTTAAAAACCTTTCTTAAACCTTAAATATTTTTAAAACAAATAAGTTTTTCAACTTGAAATGCAAAAAATTACTCACGGAAAATTCTTCCTGGTCGCTCCCAAAACTGTTTGCTAATTGACTTTCGCCGGCAATTAGCAGAAAGTTTGACTCGGGGGTAATAAAGAACTTTTTTTCTGAGATCTGCGCTACACGAAGAAAAAGCGAAAATATTTTGTCGACGGAAACGTCCCGGCGTCTGCAAGTTGGGGAGAATTCAGAGCCAATGATCACAAATGGAGAAAAACCTAAGATTTCATTACCGTGCCTGCTAAACTAGCGCCACCTGCAGGGACTGGCTGGGAAAGAGAATAATCTGTTCTCAATTTAGCATTTCAGGTCCTAGAGTTAGAGGGTAGTGCTTGTCGAAAGTTCTCTTCTTGAACAAGAAGTTGAGAGAATCCAATATTAATGATATATATGCATATAATCTAGTTCATTTTAATTCAGTGATTTAGTAAAAAACTGCCGATTTATTAGTAAAAATTTTATAGAAGGATTTAAAGGATTTCTGTATAGTGATATATAGAATTTGTTTTGATGGCAAGTATATAAAAAGGGATCATTAAATGAATTAAACTCTAGAAATACGTTTATAATTTAGCGTTTCATGTCCTAAAGTTAAAATGGATAGCGCTTGTCAAAAGTTGCCTTGCAGCACGAAACGTTTGAGTTAGTGTGATATTAAAGACTAGTCTATAGCCCAACATATGACGGGATCAGTATTTTTTTTAATTTCACAGAATTGTAAAGTACCCTATGAGGCAGGTAAAAAAATGGTTTGTTTTAAGGCTAAAAATTATCTTGCAACAAAAGATAATCGATGATTAATTTAAAATAATCATATATATACCTAATCTATTATTTAAGCCAAATATAAAAGAAAATTATTTGAGCAATATCTAAGTTCATTGATAACACTTATGAAAATAATTCAGAGGATATTTAAATAATTTAAAATAAGAAATGATTCAATGAGATGGTTAAAGAAATGTCATCATAATGCTAGAAAATGTTATTTTTACCTTTTTATTATGGGATTAATTTAACAGCCTGCTCTTAAAATGGGGCTTGATATAATGGTATTAAAAGCTCGAAAGGGGGGAAGGGGTAGATTTCGAACGTTTTAAAGACGACAGTATTTTGTCTGTAATATGAATCATATTTATACCAATTTATTTTAGAATCGTATCGATAGTTTAGGAGTAGATAAACTTGACTCTCTTTGAATTTTGTTTTACCTGATTCATCAAGAATTCAATATGGATTCCTCTATCCATTGCAGGTCCAACCGCTTCATAAATTCGAGGACAGACGGAAAGATAACTTAAGCTATTATTATATGGGGGATAAGATACGGATAATCTAATTTTCCTTCAGTTATTTAAGAGTAGCACTTCAATTTTAGTTGTAAAAGTTGTATAGAATGATTCAAAAGATTGCTAGATAGAGATATTTGATTAGGGGTTAATATAAAAAATATATCATTAAAGTAATTAAACTCTAAAAATGAATTTATAATTTATCATTTCATATCCAAGAGATAAAATGGATAGTGCTTTTCAAAAGTTCTCTTGACGTATGAAAGGCTTGAGATAGTGTAATATTAACCATAATATACATATAATCTAAATTTAGTTCAGTGATTTGAAAACAAAACTTCGATTTTGATAGTAAAAGATGTAGAGAATAATTCAAATGATTGTTATATGAATATACATAAAAGCTGTTATTTTAATTATGGTTTTATAAAAAATATATCCTTAAAGCAATTAAACTCTAAAAATCTGTTTATAATCTAGCATTTAAAGTTCTGGAGTTAAAGAGAATAGCACTTAGCAAAAGATCTCCTACTGAGAACTTTGAGAGGTTTGAGGTTCATTGTATTATTAAGAATTATAATCTATCACGTGCAATTACAATCTGTTCGAGTAAAATTCAAATGTAACAACAATTTTTTTTTACGGTTTTTCAAAACTGAATCAAAATTTGCTTTAGGCATTTAATAAAGTCACAATTTCTACAAGGAATCGAATGGCTCTATAACATAAAGTATCTAACAAAGTTTTCGCATATTTTACGCAGTTTAAGCCTGCGTGATAGATATAATAAATTAAATTCTTTACAATTACTTAAAAATATCCAACAACTCCTTGTAGTATAGAAAATCCTGAAATTCAGTAGAATAGTTACGCTGCTTCTTGGAAAATACTGTGCACGTATATATTTATAACTGGGATTGTCGGTTGTTATTAAACTATCATATTCGTCAATAATCTGCAGCATATGAGATTTAATCAACATTTCTATTAACACGTTTTATTTTAATAGTGATTATAAATTTTTAACACACTGTGTGCGGGTCCATTTAGCAGCGGTTTGGTTTGATTTGGAGCGCTACGGTCTACTGTTTTGCACACGAGGGTTAATGAGACCGGGATCTACAGCGTTTATCAGCGGAAATGCGTCCATTTAGTTATTCAGTTAAATTTAAATATATCGAAAATTATTCAATTTTTTAACCAACTTTTCGTATTTTATATTGAAATATATAAAGAAATATATAGACAAATAAACATATATATATATATATATATATATAAATACAAATATATATATATATATATATATAATTACAAATATATGTATGTAATATATATATATATATAAATATACATATATATAATATAATTTTCGCAAAGAAAAATAAAAAGTTAATTTTAAATCTAAATTCATTTTTTTAATCCACCTTCCCGTTCTGTGGTTTAGCATCGACTAATGTAAAAAACAGTTTTTAATTGTCTCCATTTTTTCAGAATCTATGTAGTACACAAGCACATTCGGCTTCGTTTTCTTGTTTATACCGTTATTTTTGTACCCACAAACAAACCATATTGTTACAGTAACCCATTCTAGTACATGTCACGCGTTCAAGTATCCATCGTCAGAAAACGTACTAGTACGTGTCCCGCATACAATGTGTTAATTGAAATGTTTTAATAACCAAACCGAAGGACGGGTGCGAAGCAGTTAGTTATTATATAAAATATGTTCATTAAAGCAATTAAACTATAAAAATATGATCTTAATTTAGCATTTGAAGTCCTACAGCTAGAAAGAATATCGTTTGACAAAAGTTCTCTTACTGTAAACTATGGCAATTTGAGATATATAATATGAATTATAAATATAATATCATTTTAGTTCAGTAATTCGAGAGCCAAACATCAGTTTTACTAGTAGAAATTTTTACAGTATAATTAAAAGGATTGCTACACTGAAATCATATGTAAGAGTTGTTAATTTAATGACGATTATATAATATTTCTGCAATTCAAAAATTCATTTGTACTTAATTCCCTTCTTCAGATTTTAATATTCAAAAGAGTATAAAATAGTATCGTTTTGAAAAGAATATAATCGTCTGTTATAGAAAGTGGGTTTACAAATGTGAATCTTCTTTTTAGTTATTTCCAGTGTAGTGATGCAAAACTCCGGGAGAAAGTTGTAAACCTTTTTTTATTTTAATATTTCTTTCAAAAAAACTGGCAACGGAATGAGCTCTTTAATATATTCTTAATCCCACGAGATTAATTACATTCAAAATACTTAGCTCAGGGATTTATTTACAGGAATTGAATAATCACGGATATATTTATTACTTGAAAATATTACACATGAAAATGCGATTCTTGAAAATGTGACATGCCTTAATAATTAATATTACCCTTTAATGTAATCTCCATTTAGTGTTTTAGAATCAGAAGGGAATAGTTTATTCTAGAATATATAAATTGAAAACGCAGCATCTTAAATTATTATACTGAAATATGTTATCATAATTAAAATTATTTTTTAACTATCTGCTAAGTATTTAGATGAAAATATAACGGGATAATAAATAAGGAATGTCTGATATGAATACCGATTAATGCATAACAGAATTACATTGCATTGCAGCTTTACTGATTAATGCATTACTATTTATTACATAATTTAGTGATATGCGATTTTAAGCATGTTGCTACTATGAAATATCATTAAATTTCTGAAAGGTAAATATCTAGTTAATTTTTCAGGGATGGAATGGTTAAAAAGACCTAAAAAGAACTTTAAATAGGCATAACCGAACGATGACTGAATTGATAGGGTGCAGCTCTTTGGTACCAAATTTCGTGGATTTCATCCCGCTTGTCTGGATATACGTAGTCCGAATCGGCTTTAAGAAGTAGGTCCCGGTTTCATTAGTGGTCGTGTAGCAAAAGAGTAGACTGTACTACTCCAAACAACTAAATTATTAAAAACAAAACTTTTAAATACAAAACTTTTTGTTTTGCAATATGTTTAAATGCATTATTATTACATAAATATATAAATATATTACTAATTATAAGCTGTGATAGAGTTATGAATTGCCAAAATGCAGCTTTCGTGGATTGATATACTCTTGATTAATCTTTCAATACATTACAACAGAGTAACAAAATTTATTTGTATTGCAAATAAAACAAGTTCACAACAGCCATTGGCGAAACACTGGCTAGGTTGGCGACAATACAAAACTATCTCAAACTAAGTGACACATGTGTGAACACTAACACGTTTTAAACTGACTGACTCTTTAGTTGACATCCGTAGCCTTTATCGAGGCTCCCCAAAACCTGGAATGTTCTCGAAGGTATTAGTGACAAACATCGCCAAACATATTACTAAATAGTCAAATTTGGAGATAACTCGCCAGACTGACGGTAAAAATTAGTGGCTTAAAAGCATCGCCAATTTGGCCACTTGCATAGAATTACACAATATAAAACCCACAAACAAATCATATTGTTACAGTAACCCATTCTAGTACGTGTCACGCGCTCAAGTATCCATCGTCAGAAAACGTACTAGTACGTGTCCCGCATACAATGTGTTAATTGAAATGTTTTAACAACCATACCGAAGGATCTGTGCGAAGCAGCTAGTTATTATATAAAATATGATCATTAAGCAAATTTAAACTGACATCCGTAGCCTTTATCGAGGCTCCCCAAAACCTGGAATGTTCTCGAAGGTATTAGTGACAAACATCGCCAAACATATTACTAAATAGTCAAATTTGGAGATAACTCGCCAAATTGATGGTAAAAATTAGTGTCTTAAAATCATCACCAATTTTTCCACTTCCATTGAATTACACAATATAAAACCAAAGTATATGCAAATTTGCAAAATTTGCAACAGTATTTATTAGGTTTAAACTATAATTTCTTTACTTTAATAGCTGTACTATCAGTTTGTCATATATCAAAGTCTCTGTACCCTTCAAACATTGTGTAATACAGTCAGTACCGGCTATATCGTCACCCGCTTGTAAGGACACCCCTCTTATATATTCAGTTTTCTAAAGTCCCGTCTCACGTAATAAGGAACATGTGTTAAAGCTCACCGCTTATGCAGTCATTTTCTCTTTCTTGTTACAGTTTATATGGTCAATTTCATGTTTTCAACAAGTTTCCGAATTCAAGCCTTTATTTTCCTCCCTTTCCCCCTTTCTTGTTTGTGTAGACTCATCGCTGGAGTCTCCCCACCTCTCTCAGTGCCCGTCCCAACTGATAAAAAGTGGAATCTGTCTGTTTATGGGCTGAACTCATCTCTCTCATACATGACCTCAGGTGTTATTTTACTAATTCCGAAGCAGCAGGTGAGCATTTAAAAGCTATTAGGGGCTTAGAAAAAGTTGTGGTAACAACCAACAAAAAGAAGCAAACTTGTATATCTGATTATTTTTAAATACATTGAACATGACTGTACGTATGTACGTGTGCTGTACTTTGATTAGTTAGTTAAGCTAATAAATTTCCCCCCTAAAAATATTGCATATTTTTAATGTAATTTTTACTTCTCGAATTAATTTTTAAAATGTTCTTAAAAGTATAATTATATGTTTATGAGTACTGCATTCTGATACGAGAATATAATCCTGCCACAATTCAATAGGGTTGTATTGTTCCACATATAGGGTCAGTATATGGTCTTATATGGTCTGATTTTCTGGACCTCTGAGCTGACCTTATAACCGATACAGATTATATATAGAAATTTCTTTAAAAAAGAACTGTTTATAATAGATAGATATATTTAAAAAAATATTTGCAATATTTTTCAATTATACCACTATACTCTCCATAAATTTAAAACGCAATTTAACTGTTTAATATCATAATTTTATAATCTATAATTTGAACACCATTATAATGAACATAAGGGAGTAAAATCGTGTACGCTATATATACAGTAATTCGTTATATGCACATTTATAACAGAGGATATATCTAACAGAATGCAATTAATTATAACTAATTAATTGCAATTGCTTTAATAGTTAGTAAGCGATTAATCTTTAGTCGAAATAAATGCAAGTAGTAGCCTATGAAATTAAGACAGAAATTAAATCGAGTAATAAAGACATACATCAAGTAATTAATATTACTTTTGGTTCGCAATGTTTTAATCCAGAATTAATTGCGACCGTAATATGATTCCTAGATTATTTTACGAAATTCTTAGTTCAATGAAACATATATCGCAAAATTCTTATTTTCACTGTTTGGATGGTTAAAAGGGAAGAAAAATGTCTTTTATTAGAAAATTAGTGAAATGAAATTCTCACAACTGTGAAAGAGTTTAAATAAAGCGGAGAAAATTCAGTAAATGACAAAGTTCATTAACCTGATTTGAGATTTGAAAGTAATGCTACAAAATTATCATGATCAGTAGAAAAACTGATCGGCCAAAATTCGTGGTCGTTATACGCCGGATTCAGTCGAACGTGGTTCGACTGTTTCTGTAGCAGACGATTTTTCTGAAAGTAAATTAAAGAGACGATTTTTTTTCATTTAAAACACTGTGTTTAAATTTCAGTAGAAAATATACATTATATAAACGGTTCTGCTAAAACAGCAATGGATGTTAAGAAACGATTCTGTAATCAATTAGCTTAAAATTCTATTATGTACGAATTGAATAAGTTTAATTATGTATGAATACAGTGAATTTTAACTAAGCAAATTACATTAAGAAGTATCTTTAATAATAATAATTAATATTAACAATAATACGTAAAATTTTTATGAATAATTTGAACATTTTATTTTATTTTGACAATTTATAAATTGTTACTTTAAATTTTGAAAAACTAAATTAATCCAAAATTTATAATGGATACTGTTATGCAAATATATATTAGAAGTGTTTGATAAACATTTTGTAGAAATTTATGAATTAATATGAATCATTTATAAAATAAACTAAATTCGTTTAAATGATTGAAAATTTTAAGTGATTTTAAGAACATTTGGTACGGTAATTTTGCTAATATTTCTAATTATCTCAATGCAAATTTTTATAATTCAAAGTTAATAAAAACACTGTGTAAAGAGAAAGAAATGTCAAATTTTCATACACTTTCGTTCAATGGAAATGTTAGTATGGAACAAGCACTAATATTTAAATTTACAATAGATCATATATATAAAGGTCTATAATTTAAATAAACACAAGTTTGATTATTCAGCCTTTTACTAGAAATTACTAAAGGTATTCCGGGTACAAATAATTAGTAATTTTGAAGCAAATTGAAAATAATTACACTAATGATTCTTGCGTAATGTAAAGGAAATTTTGATATGTCGCAATTTTTTCTTGTGGATTTAGATTCTAAAGTTATACGGAATTGAGCTTTTAGTACATATTATGGAGAAGCATAATCTTTAGACATTCAAATATATGTCCAAAAATGTTTTTCCACTATTTTTTGCGTATTATTTATGCATGTAATATGTTTAAATATTTTAAAATATTATAAAACATTATACAATATGTTTAAATATTAAACATTATTAAATATTATATATAATATAAAAAATCTTTATAAAGTCAAAATGTCTGTAAATTAAAAAATAATTACTTAAAACTATTTTTTTATTAACGGTGTTATTAAATCGTATCGTTCAGTTTATTCCGAGAGCGCAGAATTTACTAAATTCTTTTATTTTTTCCTTATTTTGCATAGGCTTTATACTTAACTTCTTAATAATAATGAAGAAATATCTAAAACCTATTTAATTAATTTTAATATTGTTTTTCAATTTTAAGTATCATTAAGTAAGAAATTCCTCGTATTTTTTTCGTAAAAATAAAAATTTAAAGTATCTAAATAAATATTTTTTCTACTTATTTCTGACATTAATATTGTTTGTTTATGAAGAACAATTACATGAAATTTCATATTTTTTATATATGCTCAGATATACATGTAATTTGCAAAAATTGTGCTTTGAGTAATATCACTTTTAACAAGTTTTTTGCAAGATTTTTTTTCTTTTTTGTGTGTGAAATAATTCAGGGTAATATAATTCATACTCTAGATTAAAGGGAAATGTTTGAAAGAATACTAGTAAAAATATATAAAATAATTAAAAAAATAGTATAATGGAATTGTCCATGATCATGCAAGTATATTTGTTAAACTTAGTACAAAATAAATAAAAATTACTATATATTTATATAATTTTAATGCCTGATGATAATTAAAAAATAATTATTCTTATTTAGAAAAAAATTTATTAGTTCTCAAATACATTAGAAATGAAACAAACAACTGCATAGTAATGTCATTTTCTTTCACATAATTTTGGGAAGATTATTTGGGATATTCGAAATAAACTGCACAAAAATAATAAACATGAAAAACAAATCTTCTTTCCACTCATTATTGCTTTTATTAGCAAAAAATTTCAGATTAATTAGAGAAAAATACATTCAACAAATCGCACTTTTCTTCTCCCCCCACACACAAAAAAGAACGGAAATGCAATGAACTCCGTTTAATGTGATCACTGTTATCAATCACTTATTGTTATCGAAATCGCTGGGTTCCGATTTTCTCTATACATTTGTATGTTAAAATGATGGAATCGTTACATCGGTTCATGGTATCCGTTTTTGAACCTCATTTTAACTGGCAAAGGAATAGTCACAATGCATTCAGATGGAACCCTTTCTTTTCTTTCCCTTCGCTGTTGTTTGAATTTCCGAGAATTCTCCCTCAATCATTTAGGGAAATGGGGAAACAACAAAGGAGTGGGAAATTTCCCGTTCCTGGAATTTTACAGAAATACGCACACCCTGCTGATGGTCAATGGTTGTCAGATAAGCAGAAGGTAACACATTCTATTCGAACTGAGAAGGAGCGTCTTCCCATTTTATGCCTTGCTCGCTTACGTGCAGCTCGTCGATAGGGAAGCCAGAAAGCGAAAAGATTTAATAGTTAAAAAAAATCGAAAAATTAAGTCATTATGACACGTTGATGGAACTAATGATTCAGATGGAGAATCTCTTGATATTGAGCCACCCCCTACAAGAGCTGAAATGAGAAATGCATTGAAAGTGTCTAAACGGGGAGTACAACACCGCTCCGATGACTTTATAAAACATTATGATTACGAACCATTTATCAATGAACTTCTTAGAAAAATATGTAAACAGTCAGCAATGGATCAATTTTTTAAAATTATGTATACAATTCTTATGCTTTAAAAGGTAATATACAGTACATAAATATAAGGAGTGTTTTTCACTTTGTTTTGAAATTTAGTACGTGGGAATTAAAAGTGGGGGTGTAAATTTATCTCATTTTGCATATCGTTTATTGTTATCAATCGTTTATTGTTATCTAAATCACGGTGTCCCAAACTGATGACATTGAACGGAGTCCACTGTGCTACTTCAACCGCAATATAGTGATTGTGACATTTAATTTTTTACAGCTACGTTCTTTAATACACACTAGTCATAAAAATTCAATTGAAGAATGCCCCTGAGTTTCGTATATTTTTTTATTTATGATAATTTGAATTTTTGGAATATTATTGTGAGATTTGTGACAAGACAGAGAATTAAAACAGATAAAAAATAAACTAAATTTTGAAAAAAAATTATGAAGTTTTGAATTTTTAAACGTTATATATTAGTGTAAAATTTTGTGTACGATAAAAGAATAAGGAACATGAAAACTGGTTTAAGACATTACTATGCACTTATATGTATTAATATAAATAAAGATAAATATAGAGAGAAAGGCTATGTATATTCCACTATAACACAAACTGTTAAAACCAACACTTAAACATTTTGAACGCTTATTTGTTTCAAATATTAGATTTATATACAGTGGTTTATAAACTATTAAAACTTTTCAAACTGTCGAAAGAAAAACAGCTTTAAGCTTTACGAATTTCAAAAAACAAATGTAAAAATCACTATTTTAGAATTTATTAGGGTAAAAAATGTTAGATGAAATCTCTTTTCTTCTAATATTTTTTACATGCTTAAAGATACCATTACATGTGTAAAGATTCTTTTCATGCTTAAAGGCTTTCCAAAATTGCAGTTCGGACTACTTTTGTTTTTGGAATACAGTAGTGCTTTTTCTGTTAAATTTAGATGTTAACTGTAACCTAAGATATCTGGTAAAATAAAAATAAAAGTGTTAGGCATCAGAATAAGACTTATTTTTGGTTTATTAGTAAAATAATTGTTGTGGAGTAGAATTACGGAAACCCTTACTGAATAACGAAACCTGGAAGGTCTAAAGGTGAAAGAAATATGATTCTAAATAATATTCTAGAACTGATATTTGAAATAATTTCAGTTACAAAATTATAGAATAAAAAATATTCCAGACTCAAGAATAGAAGCTTTCAAGAGAAAATTTATGTGAAATTAAGCAGCTGTCACATTCTAGTTTGTAAGAAGCAGTACGTCGCGCTGGAAATTATTTCTACACCATAGAATTTAATCAATTGTAAAAAATAATGTTGCGTTGGCCTAGTGCTTGAAAAAGAAATTAAAACTCATTAAGAAACACATGGAAAATAGGTCTTGATTAAATTATTTTATACAATTAAATAAATGTCTAAGAAATACAACTGGAATCAACTTATCGTTTGTAGATATCGAAGACTACTTTCTAGTCGGCATTGGTCCTAAAAAAATGACGAAGCTTTTTTTTGTAAAAGTTTCCCCCACAAACCATGGATGCCAGCCGTTCAAATTTTTTTTCTTCTCGTAACAACCTTGTCAATCAAAAAATTTTGACTGCCTCGCGGAGAAAAAACAGGAGTCCACTCAAGAAGGGGGGGGGTCAATATTCCCCAAACGAACGGACACCTCTCTTGGCTGGGAGAAGGCCGAAGTTTCTCTGCAGTACAAACCGGCCCTGCCCCGGCATGTCCCCGACGAAGACCCACGGGGAGATGAACCGAATAAAAGTTATTGTTACACAATTTCTTTCTATTTTAGAACAAAGTAAAGTAAGAATGACTCTTGATATTTGTAGTACATCTTATTGAAGTTTTTAGTTTTTATCTCCAACTGTAAATTTTTATTTTACACCCTGTGTATAAATGCTGACTGCATCAAAATGAAGGTTTGGATGGATGTGTATAGGTTCTAACATGTCAGTTCCCTGTTTCAGGTGATGTAATGAAGGAGCAGGTGTTTCTAGATTCAATGATTTATTTACACCTAGCAGCTATAGACACATCTCTATATACACACAATCCAATTACAGTTCACAAGTATGTAGTACAATAGACGTAGGCCTGAGTAGAGACGTACATTTAAATACACTGCTGAAAGGTTGGAGAATGGACGAAAGAAAACGATTCGCGGAATAGTTCTCAGAAGTAATTATGTAGACAGAACACTCAATTAGACGAGAGTGGCTGAAGTAGCAATTGATATCTTCGAACAAGATAAAAACAAAGTCAGAATTCTTAGGAGGAATATGCGATCCATCCTGAAGAAGATCGAATTAAAAGAAAACTCAAGACACAGGGTATCGTTACAATCTCAGAAAGAGATTTATCCCAAGGTGGGATTGTCGCTAAGAAAACTCTCCGATAGAGAGACTGGTCAAGACAACTTCCAAATTAGCTGCTGCTATCTAACTTTTAAAAGAAGTGATCCCAAAGTGGGATTATGGATAAGAAATCACTCCGATAGAGAGACTGGTCAAGACGAACTCCGAATTAGCTGGTTGCTAGCTAACTAACTACTTCTTAAAACATCTCATCTCGTCTCTTTTTTAGGAGAGGGGGCCTCACCCACGATTTCATCATTGGATCATCTGGCGATGATCTTAGCTTCAACCAACTGGATGGGTCTGGGATAAACAATCACCGGCCGCAAACCCGGAATTTCGAGTCGGCGAAAGATCCAACGTTGCGGTATTCCCTTTGCGGACTGGTGGTTTCGACGATCCTTTTTCTGACTGTCAGTCTGGGCGCCCTTTCGTCTGCTCTGTTGTTTCACTACTGTAGGACACAAAAGTCTAGACATCGTGGTGCCGGGGAAAAAAACACCTTTGTCTCCACATAAGAGAAGTCCATTTCTCAAACTCTTTTGAGAAACAAAGTCTTTGTGGTTAAATCTTGACTTTAAGGCACGCCGTTACAACGCAGTTATCCGATTAAAAGGACGGGCTAATCCCAAATTAGAACAAATTGCAATATTTCAAGATGCTTAAATTACATATCTGATTTACTCTGTCCACAGAAACTTATATTTAAGGTATTCCTAAATTAATATTCGACAGAAAACGTCCGGACTTTAATGGATTAATGCTATCTTTAATGCGAAAGTGTGGAAATATTAAAGATTCTTATAACTTTGTAACACATTGTGCATAAATAGACTTTATCCGGAAAGCCAGTAAAGTGTTCTTTTCTTATAAGGATATTACATTAATTTTTTCTTTCCGCATTGCTTTAAAATCAGTTGAACAATAGGATTCCTGGAAAACGTTGTTTAAATTTATCCTCTTAACCATAGCGAAATTTTATCCTTTTTAGGATTCAGTGCTTTAAAATCCTGTAAACAACAGGATTTTACTAGATCTTTTAAAATGTTTTTTCGTTTCGGGACTTAAACTCGGACCTTGAAGAATGCTTTAAAAATAGTATTGATCCTCTTAGTATTTAACCTCACACTCTTTTAGTATAGGTGAATTTATACAATTAAGTTTTATAATCAATTGAAAAAAATAGTTCTAACACTAATGGTATTTTTTTTCATAATAGAGTAATATTTGAAACTTTTGTGATTAAAAATCTGCCGAACGAGGGTCGACTGTGTATTGTCGAGCTATTCCTATTATGGGCAAATAAAATCCTATCATTTTATATAGTTATCTTCATATTCACGTATTTGACAATATGAATGTGTGTTTCTGTTTCATACTAAACTATGTGGTTTGTCATAAATTTCCTTAATTTTGGAAACATTTATTACTACCAACAAAATTAGCACTTTTGCTGTGAAAACCTCTGCTCCCTATTCTATCACGTAATTTGGCAAGGTATATTAACGTTGTTAATCAACGTACAGTAGTAATTCAGTTTAGGGTTAAACTTATATTTTACTATACATTTTTGAGCAAATTTAATATAAGACACACATTTGATGCAGATTTAATCGTTAGCTTGTAAACATATATTTTGTTATTTTTATTTATAGATATTAAGAACAGCTTTCATTTTTATGTTTTTTTAACAAATCTACCCGATAAGTCATAGAGTAACTTCTTTGGACAGAAATCTTTGATACCTCCAAATGAACATATTCCACATTAATACATCTTGAATTCCCAGATTAAAATCTGACTGTGAGATCCAGGGATGTTATTTCGTCCATTCGTGTTCCGATATACCAATTAGTTCGAAAGATATTAGCGAAAAACCAAACAAAATGGTAGCTTAATTTGCAACACGAGCTTTCTATTACTGAGTTGGCGTCTAAATATGGCAGTGTTATTCATTGTTGGCATTATTATCTCCAGATATTTGGTATTCGGGAAACACGAAAACTTATTTACGCTATTTTAAATTCCAGTGTAAGTATAGAAATATATGATGGCATTTATGTATATAAGACTATTCTTATCTGATAAACGATAAACTCATTTTTGTTTAGGAAATCACTTCTTTTTTCTATTTTATTTGCTTGGCGAGATTTTTATTTTCAATAATTAAAAACTTGCCATGTTCTATCAAATTTGTTTTCATTTCGCAGTTGCCATTTATTAAATAAAAACTATCATAGGGTTATAGGTTTCGTTATCTAAAACTCAACTACACTAGAGATAAAAGAAAGTGGCAAGTGATATACAGGGAACAAATAAATTTTCATTTTAGAAATGGCAACTATGAAATGTTGAGATATTTTAGCCGCTTTTAAATAAAGTTTAAAATGTGATTTCAAATAATATAATTATTTTCGGTGTTTTAGTCTTATATACTTATTTTGTTTTATCGATATTAATTTGGTATATTTCTTTCATTTTAAATTCAATTGCGCCATTTTTATTAATCCAATTTTAAGACGTCACTCTGTACTTCACCTATTCTTAAATAAGCTTGGCGACTTTCGGTATATGTTTCGTGTTATAAAAATTGAAATCCTTTATGTAACTTCATTCTTATGATAACGCTTTAAGTTCTTGGCTTTTGACCTTATGTGCTTAGTTCATTTTATCATCAAAATATCGTAATTAGAATCAGTTAAAAATATATTAATTAAAATATGTAATGAGTGGTGTCATTTATTGCTTATAGTTACAACTATTTTTCATAAGCAATAATTTTTTCTGTTTGAAATATCCCAGTGTCAAAATCATTTTATTTTTAATAGCTAAATTTTGTATTTCATCAAAATATGTAAATCTTTATTTTACTTTCTCAAATTTTTTAAGAAGTTAATATTTTTTCTGTTATATGTTGTCGTGATTTTTTATTTTCAGTAATTACAAATTCGCCGTGTTCTATCATATTTGTTTTTAATTCACAATTGCCATTTTTTAAAGAAAAAAATTCATTATAGGTTTTGTTGTTTAAAATTTAATTTTTATGTATGTAAAACATTAGTACTAAAAGACGGTTAGGAATGATTTATCCCCTTCAGAACAGTACATATATATATTACTCTCCACAGTATTTTGAAATTTGATTCCTACATTAAAAAAAAGTCCTGGAATTGGGAATTATTATGCAGCGGCTCACGGGCAACACAGTGCACTTACTGGACATTTGGCTATTAATAAACTGTTATAATCGTCAACAATCTAAAACATACGAAATTTATTCAGCATTTCTATCAATACGTCTTATTATCTTTAATAGTGGTTCTAAATCTTTCATCGAAATATTTGAAAACCCAGACCGAAGGCTGGGTGCGAAGCAGCTAGTTACATATATAATTTACTCTGCCCACAACTACTTATATTTAAGGTATTCCTAAATTAATATTCGACAGAAAACGTCCGGACTTTAATGAGTTAATGCTATCTTTAATGCGAAAGTGGGGAAATATTAAAGATTCTTATAATTTTGTAACACATTGTGCATGAATACATTTTTTTCCGGAAAGCCACGTAAAGTGTTCTTTTCTTATAATGATATTACTTTAATTTTTTCTTTCTGCATTGCTTTAAAATCAGTTGAACAATAGGATTCCTGGAAAACGTTGTTTAAATTTATCCTCTTAACCATAGCGAAATTTTATCCTTTTTAGGATTCAGTGCTTTAAAATCCTGTAAACAACAGGATTTTACTAGATCTTTTAAAATGTTTTTTAGTTTCGGGACTTAAACTCGGACCTTGAAGAATGCTTTAAAAATAGTATTGATCCTCTTAGTATTTAACCTCACATTCTTTTAGTATAGGTGAATTTATACAATTAAGTTTTATAATCAATTGAAAAAAATAATTCTAACACTAATGGTATTTTTTTTTCATAATAGAGTAATATTTGAAACTTCTGTGATTAAAAATCTGCCGAACGAGGGTCGACTGTGTATTGTCGAGCTATTCCTATTTGAACTTTTATCTATTTTTTTTTGAAGTTCAACTGTGGGAAAATTTTAGGTGGGTCAAATTATTCGAAGATCAAGGATATGAGAAATAGAACATTTTTTTTTACTATGACATTCCGTTAGAGTCCAAAATGTGTATATTTCAAAGTAAACACAATTACAAAGTTTATTTAGACGTCCATAAAAGGATGTCCTGTGGACTAGATGTCAAACAACTGACATCACTCGTCTCTCGACTGACATCAAAGGACGAAAAGCCCCTCAACGTTGTCGGGATGACTGATGTTTCGTGTTCCTTTAACGAACGTTATGGAGATATTCAAAATTGACAATTTAAATTTTAAAGACATTTTATGTTGACCACCATAGCACAATTTTAATTTAAGCGAGAACTCATAAGTCTTAAACTTTTTAAACTTTACCT
This sequence comes from Pardosa pseudoannulata, assembly GCA_032207245.1. Classification (NCBI taxonomy): domain Eukaryota; kingdom Metazoa; phylum Arthropoda; class Arachnida; order Araneae; family Lycosidae; genus Pardosa; species Pardosa pseudoannulata. The sequence continues at coordinate 173,785,969 of CM063510.1, read as the reverse complement.
TTATTATCTCCCTGGTGTAGTACAGGGTATAAATTCCCACTGCACCTATTACCTTACCTTTACCTGCTCTCATGTTGAGCTGATAAGCGAAATTTATAAATATTTTGAAAAACAGTTACAGAATCGAAAAACAATATCGCTGTCAGTTGTGTTAAAATATTAATTTGTCGTTTAGATTCATCTGTGTTTGGTTTATTAATTTTATATAGCTTACATATTTTATATACCTTTGGTATTTAATTTATCTGCTTATAGATAAGCAAAATAAATAATTATAGGATTGAAATTTAGTATTAAAACTTCATGTTAAATTTAGTGGATTTGTTTGAGAAAGGTTTTATATTTCTTAGGTCTATGTACACAAATTTTTTATCGGAATCTAACACTCCGATTTACATTATATCTGCTACATAAAACAATCTAAAGATTTATACATACTCTTACTTTATGCATAGGAATAAAAATTAAAAACATTAAATTCAAGAAAAATATTTTATAATACGAAAATCTAAAAAATCAAATTGGCTCACCATTATTTTATATAATACATATACACCATAAAATTTTGTAACGATATTTTCCTAGAATTGTGAATTCAATCTATAAAAGCTGTAAAATTTCTTCGCTACTTGGTATTATTACATTTAAAATGTATTGCGGAGAGAACAAAGGATCAGAACGGTTTTCAACTTTATTCTGTATCAAAACTATTGGTTTATGATAATGCGTTTTCTTGTTACTCTGTTTATATTCGGTATATATTTAAAACATTACCTTTGTGAGACAGAAAAATAAGCCTGAAAATACATTATTAATAGAAATTCTTCGAACTCATATTATGAAATTCTGAATTTAAACCACAGTTTTCTGGAAATAGAATAATAGAAGTACCTGTTTTCATTCTTAAAATGCATTAAATTTGTACCTTAAATGTAGTGAGCATTATTCCTTCTTATATTACTTTGTGTGAAGAAATATTATTGCTTAACTTTTAATAAAAGCTATCAGTTTAAGTGTATTTAGTGCTTGTTTTACCAAGAATATTACATTTTTCTTCTATTTATCAATTAAATTTTTTCAAGATTTTAGATAAATTATTTCCAACTATCAATAATTACTACAGATTATTAGACTCATGTAAAAAAACAATATATCTTATATCATTAAGTGGTGTTGAATTGCATACATATATGTAATCACACATGTACATATATCTATACACATATGTACACATACATACATACATATATACATAAATTTATATTAAATACATATAAATATATATATACATATATAATCATACATAAAAATAATATATACACATATACATATAGTATATCAAAATTATTAAACTTTAATATATCGTAAAAATTCTTCTCTTCCCTATAATTATTCCTTTAAATCTATTCACCGAGCCACAAAATGTCTTAATTAAATGAGTCTTCTTCACTTAAATTTCTTCCAAACCATTTCTCAAAGCTTTCTCTGCAATAGATAAAATTCTCTGTTCACTCACAGTATTTTCGGTCTGTGGCTGCCAAATGGCTCTGTTTTTCTCTCAATCTAAATTATTTGTATTATTAAATTTGCTGACTAGGTTTCCGTTTTTTCTGGGTTTCCGTTTTATCTCTCTATGCATCTCGCCCTGAAAACCAAACTTGTTCCAGAACGTGTTCCCATGTTTATTCCCTTGTCTGCCTTTGACTGTTAAACATGTCATTTTTTTTAATCAACCCTTAAATATAATTTTAGCTTTACTCGAATTTTCTGTTCTCTTTTATAGTGCCACGGCAGCTACAATAATTAGACATCTTGCCCAGCAAGTTTGGTTTAGTAAATACAATAGGGGATTACATCAATGTGACCAGCGGATTAATTTTTGACCTGTTACAAATACACATGTATGCATATATATGTATATATATACATATATACATACATATATATATATATACATATATACATACATACATACATACATATACATATATATATATATATATATTTAATAATAATAATAATAATGATAATAATAACGGGTGTTCTGACTCACTACAATATTTGAAACCGAAAGAGTGCTACTCTTCACTATTGGAGTTCATAGGTTTTAATAACCCTGATGGCATGGATGTTCTTAACCGTTGAATATCGTCTTTAAGCCGTAGGTCCGGGTCTCATGAATCCTCGTGTAGTAGAAAAGTAGACCGTAGCGCTCCAAACCAATCCAAACCAAAACAAACTAACTTTGAATGTCATCATTGCCGCATATGAATAAAGTGCATTTGTTAATCCATAAAACTAAATATTAAAATTTGAAAATAAAAGTTTTTAGTTGACACAATCCATGTTGGTTGCTCCCTTGCAAAGTATTTTACATTTCATTATATAGCCATGAAAGCTCAAGGGGTCAGACAATAAAAGTGTTAAAAAATTTATTGCATGGGGAAACTAAATATCCTAAGTTACTTAAATGAATAATATAATAATTGTTGAGATAAGCAGATATTTATTACGTGTTCTCATAGCTTCCGATGATTGCCAGAGTTAAAAGACAAAAAAGGACAGTTCACCAAAGAATGTCATTATAGGTATAGAATCTCGAGAAATGTACTTTAGAATGTAATTATAATTACGCTGGTTCGTTCGATTAAAATATCATTTCATATATATGCATGTATATATGAATTACAGTTTATGCATGCTATTAGCGGTAGAGCTTCGGAAGGGTGTATTTGTAGAATTGATGGAATGCAAGACGATTGCGCATACCTGAGCACAATAGTATGATCATAGATGACTAACGTATAGAGAGCTATTCATGAGCCGGACAATTATTCCATTGTAATTGCATCTGAGAGATGTAATCTAGCCTATTGGAAAGACAATGCTTCTTCGGGGAGCCATGGAGGCAAATTGTTCCATCTGAACGTTAACGCATCCGAGATCTGTAGGAGAGCGACATTATCTTCCCCGGTTTATGCTTTCCCTGAAAAGCTAATAGTGTCACCGCAGTTAGGGAAGCTCTATAACTTGGAAATCCAAAAGCGATAACACAATGTATTTACATCGAAGAACGATAATAATATATACCGGAAATAGAACATAATTTTCTATTTTTTAAGCTACTAATTTCTGTTCTTTTAATCCATTTCTTTTAAATCTTCATACGTTATTAACAATATATTAAAATGTATGAATGTTATTGGCTAGCAATTAAGTTTTAGATATTATTTCATAGAGTGAGTTTATGGTAAAATACCATGCGCATTTTTTATACATATATACCATTTTTTATAGAAAGACTCTATATTAATTTAAAATTAAAAAAAACATTATTATAAACACTCATGTGCCATATAAACAATTAAAGAGAAATTAAAAAGGTAAAATTCTACTACCAGATATATATGACAGATGTTTTAAGACGCATGTTATCCGTTTATGCCTTACTCATAAGTTTATATTGCCATGGCAGTACTGATAGCTTGTTGCACTTTGAAAGCCTTCGAAAGTCAACACAACCTAAGTACACCAAAGAATGATAGTAAATATCCCCACTAAAATGCGATAAGTATCTAATTTTTTCTTAGAGTTTTAAGGCCACTTTGGGATTTAAAAAAAGTAATTGCCTTTGCTTTAATCTGTTGTTTTCTAAATCTTCATATGTTATAAACAATTCATTAATGTTAAAGTACTTAAATGCTGAAAATCAGCAGTTATAATTTTTATAAATTGTTTCAAAATGAGTTTCCTATAAAATATCAAGCCTGTTTTTTGTACATATGACTTTTTTTTACATTGAGAACTTTATTTTAAATCTTAGAATAGAATTAAATTGTTATTAAAGCCCTAACTTGACACGTACACAATTAAAAAGATAAAATTCTACTTAAAACCAGCTATAACAGTTGTTTTAAGCAACCTATGAGTTTATACTGTCATGATAATGTTATAGTGCCAAGGCAGTAAAGATAGCTTCTTGCACTTTGATAACTTCAAAGCTTGCTAATTTGAAAATCTTTGAAAGTTAACAGAATGTAATAACATCAAAGAATGACAACAAATATACCCGATAAAATTCGTTTCTAATTTTTAATAGAGTTTTAAAGCTACTTTGAGCTTTTAAAAACTCGTTTCAGTTTGTTTAATCTATTGTTTTCTAAATCTTCATATGTTATTAACAATTTATTAATGTTACAGTGCTTAAATGTTAAAGGTCTTCAATTATTTTTTAAAAAATGTTTCAAGAGGAACTTCGTATAAAATACCAAGCTTATTATTTTGTTATATATACCATTTTTATTTAGAGAACTTTATGTTCAATCTTACAATAAAATGAAATTGATATTACAAGCACTAACAAATGTAAAGAATTAAAAATAAATTAAATGATAAAATGAGATGTCTATAAATTTTTTTTTAAAATGACATATTACCAGTTTATTCTCTTTGAAAGACAAAACAATGTGATTGCATCGAAGAATGATAGTACATATGCGAGCTGAAATGCGATAAGATTTCAATTTTTTGCTAGAGTTTTAAAGTTACCTCTGAATTTAAAAGCTAATTTCATTCCTTTTAATTCATTTTTTTTCAAAATATTCGTATGTTATTAACACCACATGAATATTCAAGTATTTAAATGTTGAAGGTCAATATTTTTTTTTTCAGAAATTGCTTCAAAATGAAATTTTTTATAACATACCAGCCTATTCTTTTTACATATATGACAATTTATATTTAGATCACTCTATTTTTAGTCTTAGAATAAAATTCAATTCTTATAGTAAATATTCATGAAATTTTAAACCGATTAATATGAGATACTTAAACTTATATTACAAAATATCTATAACAACTATTGCAAGTACCATATTCGCAGATTGTACTTTTAGAATTATTGGAAGGGACTTTTGTTTTACACAGTATAAGGTTAATAGCATATAATTTTCAAATAGTTAGAAAGATGAGAAATTTTAGCGATATAAAATATAAAATTCGACTTGTTTAGTTTTGAAAGATTATTTATTTTCAGAATTCTTACGCATTTAAATGATACATATTAGTATATGTAATACATACATATAATATATAAAATATATTATATATTGTAGGATATATATTATATAAATTATATAATATATATATAAATATATGCAATATATATTATATAATATATATTAATATTAAAAGATGCAAAGTGAAAAAAATGGCTATTCCTTTTTCTACAAGAAACTCCCTTCACTGAGTTCAAAATATGGAAGTTTAAATCCTCTCACGGCAATGTGCGACACATTCTCTTTTTATTCTTTGAAAAACAAAGTTAATTATTTTATAGGAAATTCCATACACGTTGATGTTTCCTATTTAGGAACTGTACTTTGTTTATCCTTAATTTATTGCCGAAGTAGAATCACAAGTTACAAAGCACAATATATAATTACTGTACTGTGTACAACACAAAACAAATAACAGATAATTTACAAATGGATAGAACTATTGAAAAAGCTCATGTAAACAAAAAATCAAGTCAGGTGATTCTAAATCAATAAACGTCTTTTAAAGCTTTTAAAATTTTACAAAACATAATAACTTTAAAAAATAGCAATAAAATAAAAATATCAGTCAAGCTTTCAATATTTTTTAATTCCTGTCTAAAATCTCGATTTAACCTCTCAAAGGAAAGTTTAGCTGAATAGAAGTTTATAAAGGTCTTTTTCTCCGGCAAATTTCGAGGTAGAGCCTTTGTACTAGCTGTCAGCAGAATTTTCTTTTATTTCTTCCTGCTAACATTTTTCGTCTAGTTAGTACATCCGTTTACCTCCCTTATTTAAGCCTAAGGCAAGATGCGTGTCTTCTTAAAATGCTGTAGATATATTTATATCAAATTTTTGGAAAAAAATATCTGTCTAGACATTTGGCAGCAAATGACTCCCAAGAAGAATAAAATGAAAACTAAATCTACTTTCCTTAATAATGAATGCATCTATTAATTTTTCATTGAAAACGGTATAAACTTATGCTCAGCTAAATGCATAAATTTCTCAGTTTGTTTTCACTTGTTAACATATAATAACAACATAAAATTAACCACAACGTTATATTATGAACAAAACTAAAGTTATTATTATATGTGTACAGTATTAACAATTTTTTAATGCTTCTTTAGTAATAAAATGCATCTATTAGTTTTTCATAAAAAAGTTTAAACTTATGCTCATCTAAATGCAGAAGTTTCTTAGTTTGTTTTCACTCAGTTTGTAAACAATGTTAACAAACTTTTTTATACTTCCCTAGATATGTTTATATCAAAACTGAAAAAAAACTCAAGACATTTGGCAGCAAATAACTTCCAAAAACAATAAAGTGAAAACTAAAGCTACTTTTTTATACTTCCTTAATAATTAATGCATCTATTAATTTTTCATAGAAAAGTGTATAAACTTATGCTCAGCTAAATACATAAATTTTTAAGTTTTTACTCACTTAATATGTATACAGTAATAACAATTTTTTAAATTCTTTCTTCGTAATAAAATTCATCCATTAGTTTTTCATAGAAACATGTTTAAACTTATGCTCAGCTAAATGCGTAAGTTCCTTAGTTTGTTTTCACTTAATATCTAAAATATATTGACACACATTTTTATACTTCCTTAATAATGAAATTCATCTATTAGTTTTTCATAGAAAACTGTTTAAACTTATGCTCAGCTAAATGCGTAAGTTTCGTAGTTTGTTTTCACTTAATATCTAAAATATATTGACACACTTTTTTTATACTTCCTTAATAATGAAGTGCATCTATTACTTTTTCATAGAAAAGTCTTTAAACCTATGCTCATCTAAATGCATTTGTTTCTTAGTTTATTCTCACTCAATATTTAAACAATATTATCAAACTTTTTTACACATCCTAAACAATGAAATGCATTTATTAGTTTTTTTTTTAAAGAAAACTGTTTATAGTTATGCTTAGCAATATGCTTAAAAGTTTTTAAATTAGTTTTCACTGAATATATACATAGTATTAAGAAACTTTTAGGATACTATCAAAGAAATTATCTTTGGAAAGCAGCAGGGAAACACTAAATTAAAAATTGTTCTTTATCTAATCTACACACGCGTGTATCAGAAACGTAGAAATATACTTCATGGAATAAATTAACAAACAAATAGAACCTAACATAAATGTGGCTACTTTCCTAATACTAAGTTGTTAATGCGTCATGAGCGTTCTACTTAAAATATGTAATGTGTCACTTGAATTTTCTAAAAGGTTGTAATATTACACTACGCTTCTCTACTTATATAAGCTTAGTAGGGAAATTGTTCAAGTAGTTCAAAAATTTGACCTCCTTATTTGATCGATCTTCAAGTTTTGGAATCTAAATATAATATTTTTGGAAATATATCTGTGTTTGTATTATTGATAATTCTAGTGCGCTTTGATTTAGAGAAATAAAATTTTTAATATATATATTACAACAAATTGTAATTTTTAATCCATTTTTAGGTTACTTCCGACAACCCGAAAAAGTAGTATACCTGCAAGCTCTGGTTACTGCATGTCTGAGACCAGTTACTATTCAAATTTTGATGTTGTTATGTAAGTTTATAAAAATTTTAACTTATTAACGTAACTGATATTACTTGAAATATTCTTCAGTTTGTTAAAGTAAGTGCTTTTCCACGACTAACATAAATAATGTTTTTCTATGAAGTAAACCAAAAAGTGGATAGGCGATGACTAGGCTACTACCGTAGATTAAAAAAAGAACATTTTTTGCTCACTGCATGCTCTGTTTTAGTGAAACTTTCAAGAAACTTTAAAAACATATTGGTATGAGAGGGTATAAATTATGCCAAAAATTAGTATTATTTCGATAAATATACATTTATTAGGTGTTACAAAAAATAAAATTTAAAAGATAGGTGTTTGAAATTTTGTATACTTTGCCCAGCAATATTTTTATGTTAGTCTAAAATCATATAAAAGAAATTTTATAGTTTTATTTCTAAGGATCTCTTTAAAAATTATTCATTTTTCCCTAAAATTGAATCCTGTTTCAGATCTCGAAACTAACGTCTAAAAAAGCGAACGTTAATATAATTTTATCTTGATTTGGTCCTATAATAAATTTCCAGGTCTCTATACCAGCTAAACTCAGAATTTTCTCTTATAACTGCTACTAAGTAATTTTGTCTACTCTCCTTACTTTGGGATACTCAAAAATTGCTTCACCTGTTATAAAATTATGAAATTAGCATGTATTACAATAAAATGTATAGAACAATTAATATAAAATAAATGAATCAATGAAAAAAAGAATGTTTTCTATTATTACAATAGAGTAAAATTATTACAAATAATATTGAAGAGCACTAAAGAGTGTTTAACGATCTTCAAAATTTTAGAGTCATTTGACTTCAGTGTGATATACGATTGCATGATCTTCAAACAAATTTAGAGCTTTAATTCAAAATATTTTACTTCTTCAGAGACGATTTTTTTTGTACCGAAAGACTTTCGTTAAGTCTGATAATGATCAAATAAAACATTTGAAAAAACTACGAAACTGTTTAATAAAACAGGTTACTGCAACTTCAAAAATAACAAATTTAATACAGACACTACTTTGTAAAATAAATTTGAAAATGTCTGAAATAAATTGGTGCTTAAATTACCTATTTACAACATAGTTTTAAGAAAATACCGTAATTTAAATTACCCTATCCACTTTGAAAGAAAATACCTCGATAAATTTAATAAGCTATATAATTAAATTAATTATGCCATCAGTCCTTACAAGCTGGGTTCTAGAAAATTGCAGATTTTAATATAAAAATTATATTTAAACTTTAATTATCTATAAAATGCGATATTCAATTAAAAAGTATATATTTATTATCAGTATTTTTTGTTCTTTTAAGTAAGAGGGTAGAAGTTATAAAATTAGCATATTTAAGTATTATAATTATTTTTAATTTGAACGCACACACACGTATATATGTAATCCAATATTTATAAAACTGCTGGACATTATAGCCCCTATTATCTTTACTTGTCTGGGCTATTTTCAAGGAGAAAGCTAGCTAAATAGCTAACAGTAATAACCATGCAGTAGGGCCATTGAAAGAGACCGGCACAAGTCTAATAAAAACTTTATTTTAAAACTGCTAAAACGGACATATTTACTAGTCAACGACATACAAGAAAAGGACAAAAATTCTTCTGCTCGAACAGAGGTGCACCCAAGAGCGAAGCCAAATAGAATTTTCCCAAGGTAGAAGAAACTTACTCAGTGAATTAAACTCTTAAGATCATGGGAATAGCCTAGCAATTTGCCGGCGACAGCTGGAAAAAGTATCGAGTGTACAGACAATTTATCTATTGGACATCTATTGGACAGAAAGCTTTGGGAAACATATTAAAAGAATTTTAAGTCGAGGACACTAAATTGATGAAGACATTTAGGGGCTGGGAAAAAGTTTTAAGGAATTAGAATGGGAGACAGAAGGTTTTTAAGGAAATATTAAAGTTAAACAATTTTGATGTATTACATATATATATATATATTTATATATATACAGACATATACACACACACACACACACACACACATATATATATATATATATATATATATATATATATAAACAAACATATGTACACACACAAATATATGCATATATACACACACAAACTATATATAAATATATATATGAAGTAAGAAGCTTTTTGCCTCATCTCAAATAGAGTTCTTAGCGGTCATTGCCGCTCTGCAGTCGTAGAACCTTGAGAAGAGAATGAGAACGAAATAAAGAGATTGGAAAATAGAACTAACCTAGTTTATTCATAAGGCTAACAACGAACTCTGCTGAAACTTTTCCGAAACCTTACCGAAAAGTCTTTTCAAATACCATACATCTGATTATATAGGTTTAGGTGCCACCCAATGAGCGATCAGTAGATGTCACATGGATGGCGTAATTTTAGCGTCAGGACTCTATTTTTAGATAAGCAGTGTGTTAAAAACTAATATTTTGATAACTATACAGCCTACAAAATAACTTGCATACTGAATAACTCCCCTACTTGACTTCGCTACTTGCTGTGGTGTAATATAGTACGAAAAAGTCTCAACGAAGGAAGTAAGGAGACAAAAAAAATTCACGAGGAAAACAGAATAGGTTTATTTACCGAGAGACGTTCGGTAGGTCTCACATAAAATTGTACGTTAAACGAGTTCAGACGGTACCGTCGATAGACAAGGCCAAAAGACTTAAAAGTTTATGACGACATAAGGCGACAGTACGCAATACTTTAAAACAGAGGAAATATGTTTTCCCTTGAAACTGTTTTTCTGGTTGCATCACTTACTTTGCTAAGTAAGCGTCAAATCTGTTTTGAAACTATCAGTTCTCGAAATAGGTTCAAAAAGTGATTTCACAGTTTCTATGTACGATCAGTGATATATCTGTAAAAATTGTTGTACAGGCAACTAATAATGAACGGAAGTGGTTAAATTGCATTTCTAAAATTATTCTACATTTGCAATTGTAATTATAAGTCGGAATAAAACTTTAAAAGAATACCATTAATCCCTACCATATATATATGAAAGTAGAATTTAACTAATGTGATGAGTGGAGTCCGAACATACGCTCTCTTTCGAAAAGATAACCTCCTCTCTCCCATTCTAGTTACTTATAATCTATTTTCCCAGACACAAACTGTCTAAATCAAAGGAGTGACCTCGATTTAAAATTCCTCCTACACATTTCCCAAATCTTCCTTGCAATAACTGTGAATTTTCTGTTCATTCAACACACTTTCCAGTTGTCGCAGTAAAATGGCTCAGTTTTTCCCCTGACCTAACAGTTTAGTTCGCTGACTTAGTTTCTTGTCCCTTGAGAAAATTCTATATGTCTCGTTCTGGGGCACACTCTGTTCTAGCAAAGCGTTTATCGTATCACTCTCTTGTTTGCCATTGATTGTCAAAGATGTCTTTTTAGCAGCTCCTTAATAAGGATGTAAGTTGTTCTAAAAGTTGTGCTTAAATGTGACCCGACTGCAACATTATTTATTAACTGAATAGACTTCTCCTTGCTCTGTAGTCCGGTCATGTAAAAACAATTGGGGCTACATATTCATTGTGACTGGCAATTTTTATTTTGCTGGATTACACATTTACCTCTCTCTCTCTCTCTCTCTCTCTCTCTCTCTATATATATATATAT
>CM063510.1:173764725-173769725 GCA_032207245.1 Pardosa pseudoannulata | reverse complement strand
TTAGCTGAAACGGTATCATTTTTACGGCCATGACTGCAATCACCTATCGAGAAGTCCGTCTCTGAAACGTTCATTTTTACGGCATGACTGCAATCATATCGAGAATTACTTACACACACGACACACTCACAATATATATAAAATCATTATATTATATATATATTATATATATATATATATATATATATTTATAATATACATATATTTTATATATGATATATATATATGTTTATAAATGTATTATATTATAATATGAACATTTTGTATGTTTATATGTATATGTATATATGTATATATATGTATATGAAATGTATATATAATATGTATATATATGTATATGTATATTTATATAATATATATATATATATATATATATATATATTTATATATTATATATAATATATATGTATTTATACTATATATATATATATGTCTATTCACATGTATAATTTTCCTATATCACCTTAATTTACATTGAAAATCAGATTACAAAAATTTATCGTTTATTTATATCAGAGTTGAATTTTAGAAACACAAGAGGGTTTATAAAGCATAATCTCTACTTACACGAAAACAGAAAAATATAAGAAATATTTGATATACAATTGAAAATACGTGGCATTTAAGTATGCGTGATATATTAGGACGCTTTCAAAGGATCTAATATACATAAACACACACACATACTCTCATGTGTTAACAGATGTGCGCATGTGTATACAAATATATACATATGTATATATGTGTGTAAAAAAACATATATATATGTAATTATATTTTAACCTAAAGTAACAACCTAAAGTAACAACAAGTCGCAAAAGATTACCATATTTAAAAGAGAAACAAAGATATTGTGATAGTGCAGCTATGTTTGACATAAGGTTTGCGAAACTGATTTGCTCGCCGCACTCGCACGTTGTGGGTTGCATGCCTAAGTATTTTTTTTTTTTTTTTGCGACTCCAGGAAGCGTGTGATGTGGCCAGCGAAAACTTCTGCACTTAAACTTCACCAAATATTCGAGAGTTGTGATTGGTCTCCACGAGGTGATTCAGGACCATCCTTGGAGTACCGGTAATTCTGGACAGAGCCAGGAAAGGACGTATTGTACACAGGACAATGGAACAATGAACGCATCAGCACAGGATAATGGGAAATGTATAGAATTGCTGGAGTAGTTCTGAAGGAAGGAAAAGAGTGGACTTTGGCATTTCTTTTTCTTCCAGAGTGTAGCACGTGGAGTGCTTCTTTTATTTTTTAATTATGTATGTATGTATGTATGTATGTATGTATGTATGTATATATATATATGTATGTATGTATGTATGTATGTATGTATGTATGTGTATGTATGTATGTATGTATGTATGTATATATATGTATGTATGTATGTATGTATGTATATATATATATATATATATTTATGTATGTGTGTATATAATATGTATGTATGTATGTGTATATATATATGTGTGTGTATATTATATATATATATATATATATATATATATATATATATATATATATATATATATAGCATATTTCCTTGTCGTTTGTTCTATATTTGAACATTGTAATATAGATCAATGGCATTTTACTATAATTAAAGACGATATAAAGCAAACTTGGGTTATTAATGACTTTGAAATAACAACAGCGATGTACTACACCACAGCAGATATCTCAGTAGATATTAAAATTTTAAGGAAATATTCGCCAGAAACTGATTTCTGAATACAATTAATTTAGTTTTTGGTTATAATATCATTGTATATATGTATATACTACTACAATATCTAGAATACTACAAAATATATAGTTAACTGATAAATAGCTAAAATAAAATGAAAATCATTTTTGCTGATGTCAATTTTTCTATTGCTTATAACCTACCAAAACGAAATCTAAATGGTCCGATTATAGCACCAAATCTCCAATCTCGAGTGTATACAAACCGGAACAAAATGTGATTTTCGATGCCATCTCATCTCCCACTCGCTACATTATACATGCAGTTCAGCGATATCCCACAGCATATTCGAACACTTTATATGGATACGGAGCATCTCTCCCATAAATAAAACCCCTTCCCGTGATGCATTTCTCCCGAATTTGCACTTATGTTCCAGAATAAGCCTCTCGGAATAAAAAATATCACTGGTAAAAAAAAAGCGTTTTCCTCTACAAGATATTGGTATTTCCATGACATAAAATACCGAAATGAGATGGGATTCATGCAAAATGACACATGAATGTTCCAGAAAAATGGTAAGGATAATGGAGCACGTAGGTTCCCTTTTGCACAGTATATTGTTTCATCTATCCTATAGTAATAATAATAATAGCCTAAGTTATCTGTCCGTCTGTCCTTGACTTTATGAAGCGGATGGACCTGGAATGAATAGGTTAGACCATTTTAGATTCTTGATGACTTAGGGTTAACAAATTTCAAAGGAAATCTTTAAAACTTCGAACCCTTCCCCCCTTTTCCAGAGTTTAATGTCATTATTTTAAGCCCTATTTTACCCTGTTAAGAGCAACCATTCAATTGATCAACTTATCATATAATAAATAAGTCAAAAAGCATTTTTGTAGCAGTATGACGTCATTATTTTAACAATTTCATGTAATCATCTCTTATTTTAAATTATTTAAATATCGTTTATTATTAATTATAATTATTTTCATACGTTTTATGGCTGAACTTAGATATTACGTCAATAATTTTATTTTATATTTGGCTTAAATAACAGAGTAGGTACATAAGTGGTGTTTTTAAGTTGAATCGTCGATTATTTTTTGTTGCAATGAAAATTTTATCGCCGGCATTAACAACAAATTCTTTTCATAAAATCTAGGAGTCTATGTCACGGACTCATAAATACTAGCGTTTAAGTTATATATCTTTCGAAATTAAGAAGATTGTTCGTTTGTTTGTTTTTTATACACAACCACACGGTTTGACTAAATAAATTCAATGTGACTCTAAAGTGCATTCACAGTATCGGGAGACTTTTGAGGAGTATGAAGATAAACAAACTACTGAGCATGAACCAGATAATTCTCAGCCAAATAAATCATTTTTAACCTGCCTCATTGGTTACTTTGCAATTCAGGAAAATTTAAAATTTTATTAATCCCTTCATAGGATGGGCTATTTGCTAATACTACTGGTCCATCTGGGTTTTTTTTTTATAATAGTTTATTACATAATCGAGCATGTGATTTAATAGATTTATGATACGCCTGTTGAATCTGTACTGTTATGAATCAATACTATCAATATGCATGTATGTTACACAGAATGAACAAAATATGGGAATATTTCTATACAATACAATATCATTTAACACGGATGCCTTTTTCCGAAGATTATAATGTTAATTCCTCTAACTCTTCTGTACAGAACATGAATGTGACATTTGTACAAGCTGCTCTAACTTTACATTAATTATATGTAACTAGAAATCCTATGTGTGTTTAATAATTTATTTTTTAGTTTCTGCTAATAAATATTTATATTCATATCCTCTATATAATAACAGCCTAAGTATGTCCTCGAATTTATGAAGCGGTTGGATCTGGAATGAATAGAGGCATCCCTATTGTATTTCTGATGAGTTAGGGTTAAGCAATATTCAAAGCCAGTAAAGTTTATCTTTTACTAAACGATCAATCCGATTCTAAAATAAATTGGTATAAATATGCTTCATACTACATCGAAAAATGCAGTCGTCTATAACACGTTCGAAATCCCCACCTTTCATCCTTTTCGAGTGTTTAATGCCAGTATTTCGAGCTCTATTTTCCCTTGCTAAGAGAAGGTGATTGAATTTAACAATTTATCAACCAATAAATAGGTAAAAATAACATTTATTTCTATCATTATGACGTCATTCCTTTAATCATCTCCTTTAATTATTTCTTATTTTAAATTATTTAAATATCGTCTGCATTATTTTCATGTGTTTTATTTATATATATATATATATATATATTATAATATATATATATATATATATATATATATATATGTACATATATATATATATATATTATATTATATATATATATATGTTATCCATTTTTTATAAAACTCCTTCACAAGGAGAAAGTTCAACAGCTAGCATTCATAAAGTACAAAGATGCAGTCGGGTCTCATATTCAAGAGAACTCAGAAGTCTAATTTAAAACTTTATTTCAGAGCGGCAACACGGCACATCTGTCCTTTTGGACAATATACAATCAAAAGCCACAGAGTTCACTCTGCTCTCACACAAGTACACCCAAGAGCGCTGACAACAAGAATTTTCCCACAACAAAAACAGCTTAATAAGCGAATTGACTGCAATATCAGCAAAACGCGAAAACATGTTCCGCCAACACCTGGGAAACTGCTGTATAGACAGAAAGTTTACAGTTTTATGACAGAAAGGAATGTTAAGTGGAAAATACTCCGTTGAACACACCATGTTGAGACTGGTAAAGATATTTAGATGAATTAAAATGGAAGAGAGGAGTTTTTGAAGAAATATTAAAGTTAAATAATTTTGATATATTACATATATATATATATATATATATATATAATATATATATATATATATATATATATATAAAATACTTAACTCGTATATCTTATTATACAAAACCTACTAGGTTAATTGATCAAAACTAAAAAAAAAAAAACAAATAAATTTGCTGATGAATTTTTATTGTTTTCAATAGTTTGATAACAAAATCTAAATGTTCAGTCGATAAGATGGTCAAATTTTATTTACAAGGCTATTTCCAAATCTCCAATCGGCTCTAATACATTTTACTATAACTCTAAATACCGTGTTTGTTCAATAATATATATAATAGTTTTTTATTATAAATATTATTTATATATATGTGAAATAACTTAATATAACGTCCACATAATTTAATATACTTTAATCTTTACTGTGTCATAATAATTATTAAATGTAGTACCCAATTAGATGGATGCAGACTTCCA
>CM063510.1:173707225-173759725 GCA_032207245.1 Pardosa pseudoannulata | reverse complement strand
TAGGTTCATGTATACTATAGTGTAATGATTTTAACTTTTCTGTCACTTTAACGCGATTGCAAGCTCATGATTTAAACAGTAACAAATAGTTTAAAATATATTTCAATTAAATATATCTACGATGGCTCTAAGTCTAAAGATGACAGAGTGGTTAGGACACTGCTCTTTGGAACCGGATGTCTTGGTTTCGAATCTCACTGCATGAATGTTCATAGCCATCCGGTGTTGGCTTTAAGCAGTAGGTCCCGGTGTTATTAAGCCAAACGATGGCCGAATGGTTAGGGTGCTGTCCTTCAGGACCAGAGTTCGGGGATTCGAATCCCACTATGGCATGGATCTTCGTAGCCATTCGGAATCAGCTTTAAGCATTAGGTCCCGGTCTCATAAGCACTTGTGTTGCAAAAAGTAGACCGCAGCGCACCAAAACCAAACCAAACCAGGAGTTATTAAACCACCGTGTTGCAAAACAATAGACAACAGAGCTGCAAAGCAAACCAAACTAGTGACTAATGTTCTATATAGCTAAGCCTCGTACGTGACTTTATGACAACAGTTAAGAGGGTAAAAAGCTGAATTAGTTTACACAAATAAAAAAATGTGATTTGATTCAAATAATGAGTTCAGTTTTCGGTTGAAAAAACATGTTACAAAAGACTAAAACGTAAATGTGTTATTATATTAAGTGAATACGGAAAAAAAACATTTTGTTAGTGAAGAGTTTTGTCATCTTACTAATTTAACATGATAAAACCTTATAATGTTTAAAACAAAAATATTTTTATTTTAAAATTTTTCGTTTTTATCTATTTATATAAGAGTAATATAAATACTATGTCTCACTTGTCCTATATGTATTAAAGTAATAAAATTACACTCTAAACTTGTTGAAATGCAATAAATTTCGCTCTTAATCAAGTTATTTTACATTTTTATCTGTATTATATATAAATTCATAAGCTTTAAATAAGTTTTATTTTTAAGTATTCATCCATTAAATATATATACATTCATTGGTTATTATGTCGTACTCTTGTTTTCGGATATTTCAAAGTATTTTTTCTGGATCTCTTATATAATATAGCCGAACGCTGGCCGATTGGTTAGGGCGCTGATAGTCGGTACCAGAGTTCGTAATTCGAATCCCAATATGACATAGTTGTTCGCTGCCGTTCGGAATCGGCTTTAAGCTGTAGGTCCCGGTCTCATTAGCCCTCGTGTGAAAAACATAGCACTCCAAACCAAACCTTATAGAAGATAAAATTTATTTGTATTACTTTACATAATTAATGAACTAACTTTTCGAGCTTTAGCAATAAACAGAAGTGATATATTTGTTAAAATGAATCTTAAAGAATGCCTTGCTTTGAAATTTTTAAGAAACAGATCATGTAAAATGTAATTGTTTAATATTTATATTTAAACTGTGGATTTGTAAGAAATAATTTAGTTTCCTTTCCAATAATTATCAAAATATATAAATCCCTTCAATTTAAAATGACAAATAAAAACCAGTTTTAAGCAAAAAAAAGTATTTAAACCATGAAAGTTCAACAATAACTTAAGTAGATTTCAAGCTGCAATGACAGTGCAGCAAATCTTACAACTACAATTCTCTTTACTCATTTCAAATTTTAACCTTCATATGGATATTACGCCGAAAATATCTACTAGGAAATTAACAAAAGGAGAAGAGAAACGTATTGATATGTTCAAAACCGACCTGACTTGAATTTCGTCCAGTTGTAACAGTTTTGGCAAAGGAAATGAACGAGACATTATTCCTTTCCTTTTTATGTTCAATAGACGATGTAAAATGTTTCAAGAGAAAAACTGCTATTGAACTCAATATTAACCCCTTCTTTTATCTTTTTGTAGCGGATATAAGAGGTAGTCTTAGCAAAGTTTGACTTAACTTTGACAGATTTATTTCGATGATTTGTCTTATAATGTTATTGCTAGTACTTAGATATTAAAGTTATATCTTTGGACCCTAGTATAATAAATTTTAATAAAATTGCTTACAACACATTATTTATAACTGTCTTTAATTTTATAATAAATTTTAAAATCTGTAGGTTTACGACTGTAAAATGTTTATGATCATTTATTATTGTAGATAATAAATTAAATTATTTATAATGAGATCCCTAGAAATCTTAAGACACAAAACTGGTTTCATCCAAAGCTGCCCAGAGGGAATCCGATTCTTTACATTTGAGTTTAGTCTATTTAATCTTACCTCCTCCTCCTTGCCCTATAGATTATCGGAATTACAATATTAATCTTGCTCTTAAACAGAAAGTTGTTAAAAACGAAATGAGTGTGTCGCAATTTATATCTTTCTCAATAGAGTCAATTCAGGTTCAATATTCTGAAAATGATTGGTTGAATATCTTCACTGACGGTTCTATGTTGGAGAGAACACGGTGCTCGATCAGATAACCATTGTGAGCTGTTTAGTTTTTACTTACCAATGGAACCTCTTCTACTGCCTTCGATGGTGAAACTGGAGCTATTGCAGTGACAATGCAACAGATATAGGTTTGTAGTCACTCTTTTACGAGAGCAGTCCTCTTGTCGGATTCTAAGAGGGCACTTCAAGCTTTTTTCAATAATCAAAATAGTTCCCGAAGAAGGTTTGAAGGCATGCCTTTGCTTAAGACATTGGCCCTTGCCCTATAAATTATCTGAATTTGAAAATTAATCTTGATCTTACACAAACGTTTTTAAAAACGAAATCAGTGATTCTCAATTAAGGTGTTTTGCAATGAAGGCTACTGATTTTCGATATCTTGAAAATGAGTGGTTGCATATCTTCACTGATGGTTCAATGTTGGAGAAAACACAGGGTGATGGAGCAGAAATCCATTGTGAGCTCTTTAGTTTTTACCTATTAATGAAACCTCTTCCACTGCCTTCAACGGTGAAATGGAAGCTATTGCAGTGGCAATGCAACAGATATAGGTTCGTAGTCACTCTTTTACAAGAGCAGTCCTCTTGTCGGATTCCAAGAGTGTGCTTCAAGCTTTTTTCAATAATCAAAATAGTTTCCAAAGAATGTTTGAATGTAGATCTTTGCTTAAGACATTGGCCCACAGAATTTCTTTCCAGTAAATTCCTGCCCATTGGGAAATTTCGAGATGATACACTGGTTAAAAAGGGAGCCTTGACAGATGAACTCATGAACCACCCTCTTACATTTCCTACAACTCACTTGTTTGTCTATCTGACTCTTAGGAAAACTTTTAAACAATTCAGAGTTCTACGTGCGACGAATAAGAGATGAAGGGATTTTAGGGGGAAGACAGGGCTGTTCCGAGAAAGACTGCAAAAACCCTTTTTAGGAGTCTGACTGGATGTGAGTGTTTACAACACCATCTCTACAAAATTGGGGTGGTGGATTCACCGAACTGTGTTTATGGGATTCCAGTCATCCGATGACTTTGGAAAATTTAAATAATTCTGTTGGACTTTCTCAGTATTAGGATATAGTTATTAAGTATTTTAGTGCCCATAAACTTATGACTTAGGCGCTAAGTGTTCGTCATTTGTAAAATAAATAAAACTATCTTCTGAAACTTTTAATTTTCTAAGAAAGTACTATCCTGTTTTTTCGCATTTTGAGTTACAATTACTTTTTATCTAAATATTTTAGGATTTTTATTTGTATTTTGTATAAGTAATTACCCTTTAAATATAAGTCATAGTTGACTATTCGTCACTTCACTATACATGCAATACTTAAGTATTCTGTCATGCTTTAGTTTTTAGTCTTTTTTTTTCTCTTACTGGTAAAGTATATTTTGTTTTTTTTACATTACATATTTAACAGACTTGGCAAGCAATACCAATAACCAAAGCTCATACATTTAATAAAATAGATCATTAGGAAAATATTGCAGTATATTTTTATGTAATTTGTATTTTAACAAGTAACTGTTAAAAAAGTTTTATAATTAACCATTGACTTCGTAAAAAATTAATTTAGTTATCCTGTCACTAATCGCCATAAAACAATTTCCTTAAATTTAAAATGACAAATAAAACCTTTTTTTTAAAAAAAATAGAAAGAAAATACATAAACACGAAAGTGGCACAATATCTCAACTACATTTCAAGATTCAGTGACAGTGTAGAGAGTTTCTCCACTACAAACTTCTGCTTTCATTTCAAATTCTGGGTCTCACAGTGGATACAACACCAAAAATATCTACTAACAAAAGAAAAAGAGAGACGTATCGAGTTATTCGAAATCGACCTGACTCGAATTTCGTCCAGTTGTAACTTTTTTGGCAAAGGAAATGAATGAGACACTATTTCTTTCCTTCTTTTATTTCGAATTCAATAGCCGATGTAAAATGTTTCCAAAAAATCTTCCATTGAACCCATCGTTAATGTCTTCCTTTACATTATCTTGATCTTTTATTCGTAGCGTCTTAGCAAAGTTCAACTTAACGTAGACTTATTTCGATGATATTTTTTCATAATATTATTGCTAGTACTCAGATATTAAGGTTATATTTGTAGACCCTATACTATGAAAATTTTTAAAATTTCTTATGAATCACTATTTTTAGCTTTTATTAAATTTAATAACAAATTTTAAAATCTGTAGGTTTACGACCGCTAAATGTTTACCACCATTTATTATTTTAAATTTAATATTTGTGTGTCAAGACTTTTTTTCAATTCTGACTATTAGTTCACAGTCTCCCTGTATATATTTATATATCATGTTCAAATTTACAATCGTTAATAAAATACTTTTTATTCATCTACTCAAGGTCAAATACATATTTTTAAACTTGTAGTGGATGACACTTAATGTTAATACAGTTTTTCAAATGTTAATTCATTAACTTAATTAATTTCCATATGTCAATATTGATGTTCTCAAAATCGAGCAAAATAATTCATTCCTTTCCAAACGCAGCTGCTTAATGGAAAATGATGTCATTAATACCACCATGGTCATCAACAGTACTTAAGATGTAAGGTAGCACTATAGATTGTGCAGTCATATATCTAGGATGGAAGCAGGTCATACATATGTCACCTTGATTCGTGTGAAATTATTACATGGACTATTTACTGAAGAACTTTACTGCTGGAAACTCGCTCGAAAATTTCATTTCAATAATGAAGCACGACAAGAGAAGGATAGATGAGACCACCACAGCTTCATAAATTAGTAACGAAGAAAAAATAGAAAGTAAATGAATGGTAACAAACAAAAATAATAGTCCAACACCATATATAGAAAAAAGAAAAGGGAAAATGGCAAGGAAATTCTCTTTCTCATTCTGCCTCTTAATATTGCAATTTTGTCATATGTATATACATATTTATATTAATTCGAATTATTTAATAACACTAACTAAATTAACATTTTGCTTGCTGACCTAAGTAGGAATTGACTTTAAATTATTTTATATATTGTTTCTAAATATTTTAACTTTACAAAGTAACTACTATCACGTTTTTTATCTTATTTTATTTTTACTTTTTATGTCTAGATAATTTACGATTTTTATCTGCATTATATATAATTTCTCACCCTTTAAATATGAGAAATATTTCGACGATTTTTCTTGATATCATCGCTTCTACTCTGCGATTAGTGTTTTATCTGTGGACTCTATACAATACAATTTACTAAATTTGTGTACAACTTATCATTTTTCTGTTTCGTTAATTTTAAAAATAGATTTTATAATCTAAATATTTACGAGTAAAAAATGATTATGTCCATTTTTTATTGTGGATTTAATATTTCTGTCGGAACTTTCTGTTCTGAAAATTTTAATGAATAATTATATTTATTTTATACATATTTTGTGATACGTTTACTTTTAATATCTAGATAATTTATCATTCATATTATTCTCAAATTAATATCATTATATATCACATAAAATTCGCCAATCATCATTTGACTATAATTGCGTTATATAGGCAATTATAGTGAACTGCTAAAAATACAACTAAAAATTTTATGCTATTAAAACTTCGAAAATTCTCTGTAAAATAGGCTTCTATTGTGAATCTTGATTATGCAACTGTTATTAAGTTGTGCAAATATTGAGTTTACCTTTTTACAATTTAAAATGAGTAACTGAAAATTTAAACATTTCCGTTTATAAGTTTAATATGCTTGTATTAGACAAGTTTTCTCCATATCTTATTAAATTATCTATTATAAAAAAAAGAACTGTGTTATTATACTGTGTTTATAATTCCATGTCTAGATATTTTACGATTTTTGTCTGTATAAAATTCTGAGGTGGAAAACTTTTTGGCACATGATTTTAACATACTTTTAATGTGAAACTACATTTGGGTATTTTGTCACATTTTTACTATGTATTTGATTCTAGATAATATTTGGGGATGCACTATTATTAGCATCATATCTATTGTAAAATGTCTACGGCTGATAAAATTAGAAAAAGGTAAATGTTTTAACATATTGCTTTCAAAAATTTCATTTTTTGATTTTTACATTTCTTTAAAACCTCTGGATGTTTCAGAATCCTTTAGAATTAATCCAATGAGATATTCGAATGAGAACTTTTGATATCATACAATCTTTGCAAGAAATATCATAGTTCTGAAGGAAATTTTAAAAAATGTAAATGCGTTCTACTGAAAATTTCAAACTTTTCTGCACTCTATATAAAAAAATGTAAATTATGAATTCAAATGTTCACAGTAGTTCCGAACGATGGCCGAATGGAAGAGAGCTGCTCTTATGTACCGGCATGGAAGTTCGTAGCTAGATTGGATTTATGCAGTAGGTCCCTATCTCATTACCTCTCTTGTAGAATTATCTATTAATATTTTTTATTCCAAAAATTCTACAATTTCTAAAATTATGAGAGGGGAAAATATATTAACTCGAAAATGCTCAAGCAGGGAATGAAAGACATATCGCTTAAATTAATTTAATATTTATCGCTTTTTTTTTAAGAATAACTCTCCGTCTAGTATGTTTATTAATGTATTTGCTCTCGTTTTCGCTTTTTTATCTTTAGTATATAGAAAGTGAAGGCAACCAACCCTGCTTGTGAGATACACTGCGCATGTTATACCGGTTTAAAATATATATCTTAATTCATACCTTACTTATATTTTTTATATGTTTCATCATATTTAAAGTAATTTTCTAAACATATCTTTCATTTTAAAATTACAAATTTCTAAAAACAAATTGAAATATGTTCACAGAAAATATTGTCGTAAATTATTTTCTTTCATTTCCAATAGCAAATATCCAGTCAATCCGGTATTTTTATTTCGTAAGTTTTCGTAAGTTACGATACCAATAAATATTTAAAACCAGAAAGTAAAACAATAATTCAGCCATACTTCACTACCACTGACGAGCAGAGAGCTCTTCGCTGCAAACTTAATTTTTCAACTGCATTCAATTCATGTTTATAGATTCGTGTTCGAAACTACGCCAAGAATTTCTACTAGCTGACTTACGGGAACAAGAAAAGAAAAACTTCTTGAGTTATTCGAAATTCACCTGACTTGAATTTCGCCCTCTTGTAACTTTTTTGAAGAAGGAAATGAATGAGACAATATTTCTTCTCTCCCCCCTTTTTTTTCGGCTTCAGTGGACGAGGTAAAATGTTTTGAGAAAAATGTTCGATCGAATCCAAAGTTAAACTCCTCGTTACATTATCGCTTTGATCTTTTATTTTGTAGCGGGTATGTGAAGAAGTTTTTCTTCAATTTTGACGAAAGAATTTCGAATACTTTTTTAATCGTATTGTTGCTATTATTTGGCGGTCGAGTCATACATAAAGACACACTAGTAAGCTAATATTAGGCTAGTTATAAGTTAAGATATTTAATATCCGTTAGTTTTTAAGATAACCGACCACGTTAAGAGCCAAAAATTTTAAATCAGCTTGACGGTATGGAAACCAGAAAGCGAAATGATTTAACAATAAAACAAAAGATCGAAATTTAAAATCGTTATAACAGGTTGATTCTGATTACGAACAATTTGTCAATGAGCTTCTTAGAAAAAATTGTAAGTAGTCAACAATTGATCATTTTTTAAAGTTATTTATACAATTCTAATGTTTCAAAGGATTAATATACGGTACATAAATATAAGGTGTGTTTTTTAAATAAGGTTTTTATGGAAATATTTTTCTAGTTATTGTAGTAATAAGTTATAAAACATAGAAAAATAGGAAAATAAACATAAATACATACATATTGTTTAAAAAATTGGCAAAAATACAGGAAAAAACAAGCATGTTTTTGATTTTACGCCAACACTCCTAACTAAAAAAAAAACATATCACTTATACTTGGATAAATGTAAACATCTATCCATTATGTATGCTTTGAACCTCCAGAAAGAAAATTTTCTAAAGTATAAGTGAGTTATATCCAATCGAGTCATTTAGAACAAAAAATCAAGAAAAAGTAATGAAATTTTCTAACATAAATGCCCATAACTCCTCTGAAAATGAATATATTTATAATCCAGGGGTTCAGTGCATACATAACATCATTAAAAACTTACAGTTAAATTCTAAAAATTATTTTATCAGTTATGAATGTTGAGGTGTGGTGGTGTACTAAAAATCACTTTTTCAGAAATTCGATTTAAAGATTTTATTGGATAAATTCATTAAGTGTTTTATAATTTGATAAACATTTAGAAATAGGCTAGAGTAATTTATTTCTTTATTTAGAAGCTATAATATGCTATTTATGACGTTTTCTATGTTAACATTCAAAGTCAAGTCCTTTCACTGCTCACTTCCTATATCTTTTTGACACTTCCGGGGATGATTAAACAGCTGTATCATGACTCCTAATTACACTAGGAAAGAGCTGAAAACTGCTTTCGAAAGATTAAGGACTTATGTTTAAAACAAATGAATAATTTTTTTGACAGTTTTCACGAAAATGGTTATTTGAATGTGGTCGGCTACTTTAAGGAGACAACTCATCTTTAAACCTTCAAAAATTCGATTCTATGATTTTCACATTTTTCAACTTAGAGACCACATTGCAAACAGGAACCTAATTAACCCGCAGCTGCCATTAATAAATACGATGGATCATTAGCCTACACGAGCTCCTAACCGGCAGTCCTCTTGAGATCGTGCTGACTGAGCTACAGCGGCTATAATGCGTCAGTATTTCAAAGCCCTTTTCTATGAAGGACGATAGCCTAATGGTAGCGCTCTGCTCTTCGGAATCGGAGCTACTGGGTTCAGATCTCTCTGCAGGCATGGATGTTCGTCGCCTTTCGGAATAGCTTTAAGTAGTAGATCTTGATCTTATTGTGAGCGAGACAGTAGACCGTAGCTCTACAAACCAAATCAAACCTTGTGTCTCTGAATCTTCTTGAATAGATTATTTATTTTAATGTTATTAATATTGTTAAGAATACAGAATTCTCCGTTTTGTAAATTTGATCTGCTTTCAGGTGTCATTGATGAAGATTATTTCTAATCCAGGTTTAAAATCTGACGTGAAATATATGCTTGATGTAATGTAGATATTTCATTTGCTTTTTTTCATGATGTATTATATTAACCCATTGTGTGCGGGTCCATTTCGCAGCGGAAATGTACCGGGAACTGGTGTTTTGCTAGTAAATGTAGTTATTCAGTTAAATCTCAATAGATCGAAAATTATTTCATTTTTAACCAACTTTTCGTACTTTATATTGAAATATATAAACAAACATATAAATATACAAATAAACAAATATATATATATACAAATATACAAATAATATAATATATATATATATATATATATATATATATATAATATATATATATATATATATATAGTATATAAATATACATTTACATATATTATCATTTTCGCAAGGATAAATAAAAAGTTAATTTTAAATCTAAATTGATTTTTTTAATCCACTTTCCCGTTCTGTGGTTCCGCATCGACTGACGTAAAAACTAGTTTTTATTTGTCTCCATTTTTCCAGAATCTATGTAGTAGACAAGAACATTCGGCTTCGTTTTCCTGTCTATACCGTTGTTTTTGTACCCACAAACAAACCATGTTGTTACACGTTATCTAGTACGTGATCCGCGCTCAAGTATCCATCGTTAGAGAACGTACTAGTACTTGTCCTGCATACAATGTGTCAACATATACTAATTTTGTCTATGCTAAATAAATCTCATTTGTATATATTTTGGGGAATTTTTATAAAAATGCTATTCGACATTACTAAGTTGTTTCTTCTTTAAATAATAAATTGTCGGGAAACAAGTTTGCTTTTATTTCATTTAAATATTTTAACAAAATTTCTTTGATTTGGCATGAATTTAAGTGCCAATTTCCATTTTGTATAATCTCTGCTGACTCTGCTTTTAATATCCCCGTGTGTGCCCCACATATTATACTACAGTGGATTCCGCTTAATGTGATGACGGTTAATGTTATCTGTGTATAGCCAACATTCTATATGTAAAAGGGAATGCCAGGAATTGCCGGCTTCCTGACCCCTTATTTTATGGAATGGGGCTTGTCCATGTCCAAGTCACCTTGAATCTTCCCGCGCTGACCATCCGTGGGTTGCCGTTTTGCTCTCCCCATCTTTCACCTTTTGTCCAGCTTGAGCGCTGCTTGGCGCCCTAAGATTCCTAGGCTGTTGTTCCTACTCAAGCTACGTTTGGCGATCGTCTTAGGTTCCCGCTGGCGGGATTTTTCCACTGACCTCGCCATTCGCGGTGTTGAATGGACATCATTCTGGCCGAAATTGGGGGAGAGATCACCCGCATCATTTTAAGAAGAAAAAATATTTCTTTTGAGCCATTTTGTTTCTTTTTTTTTTGATTTTTGTGTCATGTCGAGGGACGTGTATTTTTCTGACAAGATCAGCAAGGAATAGTTAATAATAAAAACTCCTTACATCTATCAAGTTAACTGGACTATTTTTATTTTAGTAAATTTTCCTTTGTTAAAAGATTCTGGAGCATTCCATATGAAGATAGTGAGTTGTGTCTGCCGCCATACAGTTCCACCAAAGAACCGGTGAAAGGTTATTGCGGCTAAGGGAAAATATGGAATATTCAACTACAACAATAATCATACATCGATAAATCTTCAATAATTATTTAAACTCTGACGTGAAATATATGCGTGATGTAATGTAGATTTCATGTTATCAATCACTTATTGTTATCGAAATCACTGGTCCCGATTTTCTCTATTCATTTGTATGTTTAAATGATCCCTTTATGGGATCAGTTTTCTAACTTAATTTTAACTGGCAAAGGAATATTCACAATATATTCAGAAATAATATTTTCTTCCCCTTCGCTGTTGTTTGAATTTCAGGGAATTCTCCTCTTCAAATTAGGAAAATGGGGAAGGAACAAAGGAGTGGGGTATGACACGTTCCTGGAATTTTTCAAGAAAACACACACTGCTGGTGTTCATTGGTTGTCCGATAAGCATAAGGCAACCCATTCTTATCGGAACTGAGAAGGAGCGTAGTCCCATTTTATGCCTTGCCCTCTTCTATGTAGCTTGTCGATAGGAAAGCCAGAAAGTGAAATGATTTAACATTAAAACAAAAGATCGAAATTTTAAATTGTTATGACAGGTTGATTATGATGAAGAACGATTCATCAATGAGCTTCTTGGAAAAATGGTAGACAGTCAAAAATTGATCCTTTTTTTTAAATTATGTATATAATTCTTATGTTTCAAAGATTTAATATACGGTACATAAATATAAGGTGTGTTTTTTCATTTCGTTTTAGAATTTAGCACGTGTGAAGTAAAGGGGGAGGGGTAAATTTATCTAATTTTGCATATCGTTTATTGTTATCAAAATCACGGTGTCCCAGTCTGATCATATTAAGCGGAGTCCACTGTATAAAACTTTTAATATTTAATCATTTTACTCTTATAAACTTGTATCATGTGTAAATTCATATCCTTTAAATATTAGTAACAGTTGACTAGTAATCATTTGAAACACTATTTAGCCCACTTTTCGTACTTTGCTTATTGGGTATTTCACATTATTCGTTGTGGATACCATTTAGGTAATATAAACTTTATTTTCATTACTTTACAATATGAACAAATTCAACAAACTTTAACAATAAATAAACTTATTAAAATATATCTTAATATTTTGCTCATATTTTATTTATGTATTTCACCATACAAAACGTATCTGTTTAATAAATATTTATATTAAATCTGCAAGTTTGTATAAAATTATTTAGTTTATTTTACAAATACAGTTAAGTTATCATAATAGTTTCCTTGTATTTAAAATAACAAATAAAACCATTAGTTTTCTGTTACAGGATATGATAAAATAAATATTTAAAAATAGAAACTCAAACGATAACTAAACTATATTTTAAGATTAAGTGAAAATGCATGGCAAGTCTTTACACTACAAACTCAATATTTCTAGTGCATTCGTTTTAAAATTTTGGTGTCATTCTGGATACTATGCCAAAAATATCTACTAGTCTACTAACAAAAGAAAAAGAGAAACGTATTGAGCTATTCGAAAAGGACGTGACTCGAATTTCGTCCAGTTGGAACTTTTTTGGCAAAGGAAATGAATGAGACAATATTTCTTTCCTTCTTTTTTTTCTGAATTCAATGGCCGATGTAAAATGTTTTCGGAAAAATGTTCTATTGAACACAAAGTTAAAACTGCCCCATTACATTGTCGCGTTGGTCTTTTATGCTGTAGTGGTGTGTAAGCAAGTAACGTTTTTCATTTTACTTTCCGAATATTTCTTATTGTATCGTTTTTAGTAATCAATGCTCGTTGACTTATCTATAGACATCTATACACAGAAATTTAGTGATATTAATTGAAAGTTATTTTCAGTTTCCGTTACTTTTATAAAAGCAATATGAACCCCCTGACAAGCAAATAAAACAGAATTGGATGTGCCTTAAAAATACTATTCTGTTTGCCTCATCTGGAAAATTTTGAGCAATTTCATAAAAAAAGAGATTGTTTTATTTAAAATTTGCATTGTTGTGTGACGTTTAATGAAGCTCATATATGGTGTTAATGAACAATAATTAAATAATGTTATAAAATAAATTAATTCCGTAAAGTATGAAACATTTTACAGCATTTTCTAATAGAGCTTTGATTGGTTTTGAGCACTACTGTCTACTATTTTGATTGCAAGGGCTAATGAGTCCCGTATCTACTGCTTAAAGCCGATTCCGAACGGCTACGAACAACCATGCCAGCAGCTGGAATTGAACCCGCGAATTCCTATACCTAAGAAGAGCAATATACCCTTCGGCCATCTTAATAGAAGAATGTATAGACTTTTTTCTGCTACTATACCTTTTCGCTTCTTGTATTATATTTTAAGTACAAGTGATATTTTATTCTTGAATATTTTAATGAAAACAGAATCGAAAAACGAGTTCAATAAATAAATGATTTAATATTATGGTGCAGGATTTCTACAGGAGATGGTTCTTGACGTCAAAGTCTACATTGAGACATGCCAAGAATGTATGTCAAGGGTTTAATACAGATGAAAAAAAAGTTTTCAAACAAATCATATTCAAAAGATTTTTATCTAAAACAGGTTTAATGCAGAGATAGCTAGCCTATGGCACAAGACATTTACATATTAAATTATTTTTATTAACACATTGACGGACAGTAGGAACAAGTGTAATTCGAAAATTGACATTATATGTTTTTGTAATTTTTAGAATATTAGAAGTATAGTTTTACTCTTTCTGCTAAGATAAACTTAATTTTGATTCATTCAGCCCCTTCAATTAGGTTGCGGCTATAACCGTCATGGCGGACTCTAGACACTAAGTAATGGGACGACGGCGGCTATAACAGCAAAAATTTAAAGACGTAAATGACAGGTTTAATAACTCAAATAAGCAATATTTTGTGTGTAACAAAGTATTTTTCATAGTTTTACACAAAATGTGAGTTCAAAAAAAAACAAAAAATTATTATATTTTTTTTCATTATTACACATTATTTTTAATGTGGAAAACGAACAGGTGAAAAACGAAATTCAACCTAAAATATTGTTTCCAAATCTTGACACTAAGCTTCTACTTGTTTGCCGGTAAATGAACATTTGTGCCGCTATAACTTTAGTGTCTAAAAAAGACCGTTTTGCACGGCTCTTGCCATCATGCCACAGAAAGAACTTCGCTTTGAAGGATATAGACGCAAGTGTCCATCAACATGTTATCTTAACACTCAAGGAAATCAACAATAAAAAACCTCTATCTCCAATATTAGAACCATCAAAAGAGATTTCGAATACGGGGGTGGGTGCCGTTATGACATTTAACGGGAGAGAAAGGTATCTAGTTCCCTCATCCACCATGTAAGTCCCTGTAAAAAACATTGACCTTTTTAATCGCATTTACTTAACTTCTTACTTAAGTTCCTCTATTGCAAAAATGAAAACGTAACACGCATTTTTGTTAATTTATTGTAACGTATCAATTGAATCGTCGCTATGGTTTGGTTTATTTATTACATTACTAGCAAATCACGTTTGGTGTTAATCGCGTTTACTATTGGTCAGTTATTTTGAAATCAGTTTTTAACTACCTTCTTGACTAGCTAAAGATCTGAAATTCTGCACATAGGTTAGATTCAGATGATAATATGGTGTTCAATCTTACAAAATTGCT
The DNA here is from genome assembly GCA_032207245.1 of Pardosa pseudoannulata. Lineage (NCBI taxonomy): Eukaryota > Metazoa > Arthropoda > Arachnida > Araneae > Lycosidae > Pardosa > Pardosa pseudoannulata. Next base: position 173,745,031 of record CM063510.1, on the reverse strand, counting down.
AAAGAATAAAATAAAATAAGTTTGGTAAATGCAAAAAGCTTTCTAGCATATTTGAAATTCCAGTAGCAGAGTATTTAAACTGGTATATCCATTTAGAGGCATGAATAAAAACTTAAACAAAATATTTACTTTATAGTCCATTATCGTTTTGTGCATTTTTTATCGTTTTTAATGCTGAATAAAAGCGATTTTTTAAAATGCTTTTTAAATTTTTTCTTGTTTTTCGAGAAGTACATAAGCGGGATTATATATGAAGAGAGAGTTCCAACTAAATTATAATTAACGGGTAAAGTGGGGTTTAGTTTATTGTATTTGAATATAAAGATGGTATGCAACAAAACGAATGTTTCACGATTTGGGAGACGGACTTTTTAAGAATGGAAGGACCGATGAAAACTATCGTCTAAGTTGCTGTTTCGGACAATTTTGTTTTCTAAATATTACTGTCAAAAAATTGACAAGTTAAAAATCTTCAATCTCATATAAAAATATGAAATTTCGAATAAAACATTTGCGGATTTCATTGGTTTGGTTTGGAGAGCTACGGTCTACTTTTTGCAACACGAAGGCTATTGAGGCATGGACCTACTGCTTAAAGACTGTTTCCAAACGGCTACGAACATCCATTTCACAATGTGATTCGAACCCATGAACTCCGGTTTCGAAAGTAGCACATTTGGCCGTTTAGCAAGATATTTGTGGAATCGGCTTTGAAAATGAATTTGTGGAAATTTAAATCTAAAAAAGTTTTAAAGTGCAGACTAGTGTAATGTATATTCTTATTTTCTCAAAAATAAAAATGAAGCATATTTAAAACGCTGAATAAGTGTTTAAAGAAATAAAGCAATTAACAATTTTAAAAATTAATCTGAAATTCCTTTTTTAACTTAGTTAACTCTCATGTAGTTTGCTGAAATCATAGAAATCATAGAAACTTTATGAATGTGTTGTTCCAGATATTAAATTTCATTCCATTATTTTTATAATTTTAAAGAGTTTTTCAAGATTATTTGAAATACTCCATGAGAAGTGAAACTTATTAATTTACTTTTTTAATATTACAGTTTATCTTCTCGTACACACACACACACACACACGCACACGTGTATGTGTGGGGGGTGTCGGTCGGTCAGGTAGGTTTAGAAATGGGGGTTAAAAATAAAGAGAGTTATAATCAAATATAGTTAGAACTTATTATCGATAACGTAATAGGAGAAAGACACCCTCGAGCAGAATTATACAGAGTAAAGAGGCCGATGCGGAAGTAGACATAGGAATTTGCTTGGGTAGTAACGCTAAAGACAGATAATTCTGAGCGGGAACTCGGGCCGATAACATCCTCCACAATTGTCGTGGCAAAATAGGAGAACAAAAGATATCTAAATGGCATAGCCATGGACAGAAGGATTACAATAAAGAAATTTTTGTATATGAAATCAAATTTGTCTTTCATGCCTTAACCACTCGTCCGTGTCATATATATATTTCTGTATCAAACTTTTTATTGCACTCTTAGAAGACTTCGGGCTATCCCTTCCCATTTTTTCCTTTAAAATATACTCTATTAATTAGCAGAAAGAAAAAGTACGTTCTGAAAGAAAGCATTTCCTTTGTGATACTTTTATATTGAGTTCTGAAAAGGGAAAAAAAGAGAGAGTAAGGGAAAGATAAAACCGCAGGGAATAGCGAGAGGGCAATGTGTTTATTTCTCCAGTGACTTCTATTCATTTTCTCCAGCCGAAATGATATCGAAAATATTCTACGTATATGTGTAAGGACTACCCCGCCGCGAATGACCTGAAGTGAATGAAATAGAGGTTCCCCATTAATGGTAATAGCATGCCTAACGAAATTGTTTCGGACTGAAGTAACACGAGCAAAGGATTGAAGTAACACAGCTGCCTTTCATTGTTTTTCTTTTCAAGTCAGAAAAACTAACTTCTCTAGAAATGGATATCAAGATGTCAGTTATTTAAAGTACATTTCTTGATTAATACTTTTCTTGCATGTTTTGCACTTTTTATGTTTGGTTTGGGTGAAAAGTGACAAAAAATCAATTTTAACCTCTGGGCACTCCTGCTATGGCTCGAGGATTGTTAAAGAAGTATCCGCAGGGATCACATGATATATAAAACCATTCTCAGAAGGGATTCATACTGTTCAGTTATATGAAACCACTAGATCTAGACACAGGCATTTATTGAAGATAGTATAATTAATAACGTAGAGCTCTGGATATCAAACTGAACTAACGCTACAGAAGTTTAAAATACTGAAAGTACATAAACAACAGCACCTTCGATGTAACCGAGCCATCTGTTACTGTCACACTCATTCTCATATAGGCAGACAACATAGACATACATTACAGATATTTGCATATTTAAAAAGATGATGTGTTAATACAAATAAAAATACGATAACTATAAAACTTTACTCGTAACAAATATCAATACAGATCAATGATTTCCTGTTACAATAATAAGTGAAAATACACTGCAATATTTATAATATATACAAGACACTATTTACAAAGATTGAACAGTACGTCAATGGCCTTCATCAGAAATGATGCTTATCATGTCTACCTTCGGCGAATCAAAACGAGGCAAACGACTTTAGTTGCTATTGCGTAATCACCACAAACCCTTTGATCCTTTAAAGGACGAGTTTTTCCGGAAAAACTAATCTTTTTTGACAGAAAAGAAATATCTAGGTATTGTGTAAGTTATTTTTTACCATATCATTTGTGGTGTGTGTGTGGGGGGGTGACTACGGATCGACAGAGGGGTAAAAGTTTAAAAAAAAATGTTTATACAAACCAGTGTAAACATTTTGGTTACATTTTCTTTAAAATTTCACCCATGTTAGACACGGGCTAATACGTTAGGGAGTGGATGCCCTAGTCATTTCTGAAGATTATGTATCCATGCCTATCTTAAATTTCAATTGTTATTGACTGCACACAATAAAATCAAGTTTCAACAAAATTGAATAGTACAGCACGTCACGTTAGTTTCTGGCTATCGTTTCAAGCATCATAGGAAGCCACTTATGAAAAAGAAGTGCATCCTGATAAATGATTTATTTGATATTATATGTCAAATAAACACAGTAAAATGAAGTTTTATAATAGATAAAGGCGTTTGTCACGATTTCAATCTATGTACTTGCAGAAAAAGTAAATGGATGTGTGCCGTTTTAAATAATACTGAAGTGTCTATCCAAATAGAAAATTTATAAATGGTAGATATTAAGTGAATAATTTTGTAGGTTGTTTATAATATTGAAATCTACCTACTCTCAAAAAAGACAAATCATTCTAGGAAAATGTAAATATTCTTCAACTTATTTTTAGCGATATCTAAAAAGATATGCCAGGCATTAAAGGATTTAAAAAAACCCTGCTGTGTTTTACAAAATAAAACTTGTAGTGATCTATATCTTTTACTTGTTAACTTCTATTCATATTTTCTAATGATTTACACGTATCGTAGGGAAAATGTAAGACAAGTTGACCCCTTTTCTTCTAGTTTCTTAACCCCTTAACGTGCATGCTCCAATTAACCCGAGAGCACTAAACTGGCCAAACTGTGCACACTCCAGATAATTCGAGTGGCTTTGTACTTTATGTTGCTATAATGTTTCACACTCAAATGCAATCGAGAATTGAAAATAACAACGTGAAAGCAGAAGAAACAATAGTTTTATTCATATTTATTTTTTACATGGGATTGTAAACTATAATACTTACTTATTCAAGCATAAAATATATATATGTTTTCTAAATTAATGTTCTAAATTGTGTTTTATTCATTAAAAATTTGATTGTTTTCATTTGACCCATTTAAAAAAACTGTGCTTTAAGGTTTTAATATCCTAATCTTCTACGATAAATAAACAACACATGTTTTCATTGTTTGTGTTTCATTGTTGTCATTAATGCATAATTTAATTACTGTAAAAATTAAAGCTAATGATTATTTAGGTAATCTATCTTTATAAAAAAACTAAACATTTTATATGCAATTGTCTTTTTAAATAAGGAATTTAACTATCTTATATAACTATACTGAAATCTGTTAAGCATTATCTCTGAAATAATGATTTTATTAAAGATCAAGTAGGTGTTAAACTCCTTACAGATATTTTATTATTTCGAGATGCATCTAAAAGCAATTTAAGAGAATTTATAAGATATGAAATATTATATAAAACATTTACTTGAACATTTCATTTTTTAGATAAATATACATGGAACAAATATTTATTTCAGTATTGCAGAACACCCTTTTACATTTTCTTCTAAAATAAATCTTTTAAATTCCAGGGATGTAAAAATATCTCTGAAAGAAATCCTTTCGTTTGTAATATTTGTATATTAAGTTACGAAAGGGAGAGAAAAAAGAGAGAGGGAATATATAATTTTAGGGAATAACGAGCAGGCATCTTGTCTTTTTCTAGATTCATTTTTACTAACTGAAATGATATTTTAGAGTGAGATATTGAGGGTGGGGGGGTGCCTATTCCATCCCCAAATGGCCCTCAGTAAATGATACACAGGTACGCCATTAATGGTTATAACATGCCTCACAAAATTGTTTTAAACTGAAGTAACACACGAGAGTGATGTAGATCTGATGTCTTGTATTATCTCATTTTTTAATTAAAAATCTCAAATGTTTCCTTAGTAACCGATACCATGATGTCAGATAAATGATTTTATGATGCCGATACCATGATGTCAGATAAATGATTTCATGATGTCGATAGCATGATGTCAGATATATGATTTTATGATGTCGATACCATGATGTTATATCAATGGTTATCATGATTCTACAGTGGAGTCTGCTTAATGTGATCAGTTCGGAACACCATGATTTTGATAACAATAACCTATTGATAACAATAACTTAAATCCAGCCCCCTTTAATTCTCATTTACTAAATTTCAAATGAAAATGAAAAAACTCACCTGATATTTCTGTACTGTATATTACCCTTTAAAACATAAGAATTGTATACATAATTTTTAAAAAAATGATCAGTTGTTGATTGTTTACAGTTTTTTCTAAAAAGATTGATAAATCGTTCGTAATCATAATGTTTTTTAATGTCATCGGATCTGTGTTGAATTTCTCATGTCAGCACTTGTAGGAGGTGGTTCAATATCAAGAGATTCTCCATCTGACTCTTTAGTTCCATCAACCTGTCATAATGATTTAAAATTTCGTTCTTTTTTTTAAATATTAATTTTTTTTTCGCTTTCTGGCTTCCCTATCGACAAGCTGCACGTAAGAGAAAAAGGTATATATGAATACCCTATTTCTCAGTTCCAATAAGAATGTTTAGCCTGTTGCTTATTTGACAATCACTGACCACCAACAGGGTGTGCGTATTTCTGAAAATTTCCAGGAACGTGTCACTTCCCCACTCCTTTGTTTATTTTCCATTTCTCTAGGTGGAAGAGGGAGAATGCTACGTAATTAAAACAAGAATGAAGGGTAAAAAAGATGGGTTCCTTCTGAATACATTGGGAATATTCCTCTGCCAGTTAAAGTGAGGTTCGAAAACTGATAAAATTCACCGATTTAACGATCCCCTAAAGTGATCATTTTAACGTACAAATGAATGGAGAAAAATCGGGACCGACTGATTTCGATAACAATAAGCGATTAATAGCATTAACCATGATCCCATTAAGCAGAATAAACTGTATTCGGAATATATTTCTTGTTTGTTTTCCTCTAAATAAATAAAACAGAGATTTTCCATTAATGGTAATAACATACCTAACGAAATTGTTTCAAATTGAAGTAACACAAGAGAATGATGTAGATCATCTGTCTTTTATTATCTCTCTTTTAAAATCAGAAAGACTAAAATATTTCCTTAGAAATATATATCAAGATGTCTGATAAATGCTGCCATGATGTCAGATCAATCAATATCATGATGTCAGATCAATCTATATTATGTCTTATTTAGTATCTCCCTAATTTATATTTTTCTTACCTTTTGATGTTTGGTTTTCATGGAAAAAACTGTTCAGCGAATTTAAAATGTACACTTACTATGTTTTATAAAATTAACCTTAGTTTGAACTGTATCTTTTATTTGTCAACATCGACTAACATCTTAAAATATTTTCTTATGTATTTTAACTTAATGCTAGACAATATTTTATTCTTGTTTCATTTTTTAAAGAAAGTATACAAGAAAACTTTTCATCTTAAACTGATACACCGAGTTTTTAAAAGCCACTCTCATTAAATGAGCTTTAATATCTAATTACTATAAAACTAAAAGATGATGCATATTTTGAATAATATATTCTTTCTTTAAACAATATTATGCTAGAAATTTTTTCAAAATTTTGTCTAGACATGTCACTTTAAAAGAAAGCATTTAATTTTTCTTTATGTTATACAGAAATCAATTATAATTATAAAAATATATAAATTTATGGTAAAATGGTTTTTTATAAGTAATAAAAGGTGTTTTAAATGACTAAATATTTTTAAATTTTAATATGCATCTTAAGGTTGTATAATATAATTTATAAGATGTGATATATATATAACATTTATTTTATTATAAATATAAATATGAATTTAAATTAATATATATTAAATATATATATATATATATATATATATATATATATATATATATATATATATATATATATATATATATATATATATATATATATATATATATATATATATATATATATATATATATATATATATATATATATTAAAATAAATGTAAATAATTTGATATTATAATTGTAAAAATATTAATTTTAAATTTATTTTTTCTTTGGGATAAATGCGTATGTAATACACCTTTCATTGCAATATTAAGAGAACTCTATGGTTATCCCTCCACTTTTCCTTCCAAAATAAAATTTATCATTTTCGGATGAGAGAAAGATTTCTAAACGAAAGCATGTCTTTCCTAACATATTTATATTTAGCTCTAAAAGGTAGAAAAAACAGCTATTTAGAGAAAATATAACCGTAATTCCGAGTAGGCATCGAGTCTTTTTCCCCCCAGTGATTGCTATCCATTTTCCCCTACCAAAAGAATAGGCACCAAAAAGATAAGAATGTTTTAGAATGTTTGTTACCCAATGGCCCAAACTGAATCAAATAGAAGTACTCAATTAGTAACAATAAGAATTTGTAAAAAAAATGTTAAGTTGGCCTAGTGTTTGAGAAAGAAGAAATCTAAACTCATTAATAAATACGTGGATAATTATAGTATGATTAAATAATTTTATGCAATTAAATAAATGCCTAAGGAATACAACTGGAATCAACTTATCATTTGTAGATATCGAAGACTGCTCTCGAGTCGGCGCCAGCCCCCCTCCCCCCCAAAAAAAAATGATTTTCCTCAAAAAGGTCTATCTAGAAAGCCACGGATGACAACAGCGTTCACCTTCTACTCTTCTCCTCTGGTAACAACCTTGTCCTCTCAAGAAATTAGACTGTCTCGCGGAGAAAAAAATAGGGGTCCACTCCAGGACGGTGGAGGGACAGAATCCCCCAAACAAACGGAACCTTTTATTGGTTGGGAGAAGTCCGAAGTTTCTTTCTAGTTAAAACCGGTATTGTTCTGGTATGGCTTTGACGACCACTCACGGGGAGAGGTAAAAATAAAGGCTGAACCAAATGTAACTTTTTTTTACAAGTCTAACGAAATTGTTTCAAATTGAGATAACATGAGCGAGTGATGTCTTTCATTCTTTTTTTTTTCTCAAGTCAGAAAGACTGAAGTATTTTTCTAGAAATCTATATTAGGATGTCTATTATCTTACGTATCTTTCTGTTTTCCACTTTTATTACCTATTTTTCCCTTTTTATGTTTGTTCTTGATAGAAGAATGGAATGAGTGAATTTGAAAGTACATTTACCACCTTTTACAAAACTTAGTTTGAACTCCATATTTTAGTTGTTTACTTCCACTACCCTCGTAAATTATGTTTCTTATATATTCTAGTAGGGATAGCTACGCTGTGTTTCATTATTTTTATATATTGGGTGTTCTCCTTTTAACAAAAATATGCAATCAAAATTTTCGCCGCATTCTCAAAATGATACACCGACTTTTTAAAAGCCACTCTTCTTAAATTAGCTTGAACATATAATTAAGTTACTACAAAAATAAAAAGTGATGCATAATTAGAATTGCATATTCTTCCTTTAAACCGTTATTCTTCTTGAAATTCTGCCGACAATGGACTTCGGTACCGGAGTAAGTGGTTTCGAATCTCACTGTGGAAAGGTTGGTTTGGAATTGATTTTAAGCAGCAAATGCCGGTATCATTATCACTCTTCTAGCCAAAATTGTAAAGCATAGCGATTCAAACTAAATCAAACAAAATTTCTTTAAAACCATACGATACCAGAAAAATTTTCAAAATTTTATCTACACTTGTCCTTTTATAGAAAGTATATAATTGTCTCATATGCTATACTAAAACTGTTGAAATATGTAATCGTACTCATACTTGGCGACTTGGCTGCTTATTATTATTTAAGTAATAGCTTTCTCGGACGTACGAGGTTTTCTTGAGTTGATCTATTTGTGTTTTCATTGGTTTTGTTTGATTAATTTTGTCTTGTGCCATCAATTTGATTGGCTGGGCTCAGGATCTTTATAAAATTATAAAAGCCCAATGTACCTCGTATTTGTGTATGATTATTATCATTATTATTATTATTTTGGTGTCTTTAATAAAAGGGTGTTTTGCGATCTGAGGCTCTTCATTATGCTTCAAAAATCAATTAATTACACTTTTACAAAATGTTTTCCTAAGTTATGAAACAGCTCTTAAATGTCTTATAAATATTTTTGTAATTTCAGTAAGAATCTAAAGGCTATATAGAAGACACTTTATAAGATGTGAAATATAATCATGTAAAATATTTATTTTTCGTATTTCAATTTTTGCAGCTTAACTATTTCTGCGACAAACCTTTCGTCGTGCACGTACAAAGACGACCGGATTATCCTTCGACTTTTTCATCTAGAATAAAATTTATGAATTCCCGGTAGGGAAAATCAGTTCGGAAAGAAAGTATTTCCTTTGTGATACTTTTATATTGAGTTCTAAAAGAGAGAAAAAAAATGGAAGGGGAAAATAAAACCTTAGGGAATTAAGACCAGGTATCGAGTCTTTTTTCCCAGCAATTCCTATTCATTTTCACTAGCCGAAATGATATCCAAGCATTAGATATTCTTTGAATGTGAGAAGTAATTTCTGAGAAATGACCCAAAGTGAGTGGCAGTTCATTAATGCTAATAAAGTTTCTAACGAAATTGTTTCAATTTGTGGTAAAGCGAGTGAATTATGTAGATCAGATATGTTTTATTAATTGAAGACAGTAAAAATAAAATTTTTCTTAAAAAAAATTTAAAAAAGGTAAATGACTCATCCCCGAATTTCATTAAGTAAATGATACAGAGGTGTCCCATTAATGGTAATAACACGCCTCACGAAATTGTTTCAAACTTAATTATCAAAAGAGAAAGGTGGTGATCTACTGTATTATATTATTTCTCTTTTTAAAACATTGTGTGCGGGTACATTTCGCAGCGGAATTGTACCGAGATCGGACTTTTTTGCGTCCATTTAGTTATTCTGTTAACCCTTTCATGGGAAGTGGGAAGATTACTTCCCGCCTACACGATCTTACAAAATACACCTTTGGGAAGCGCAAATACCATTCTAATACATTGGTCTTGTTATTAAAACGACGGGAAGACTGATTCCTGCTTCGATTTCGCGCTGTTATCCATTGTTCGATCGATTGAATAAATTTAGCAGCTCGGTTTCGAAAGTTTGGAAACGTGGAGTGAGAAATAAATGACCCACGAAAGGGTTAAATCTCAATAGATTGAAAATTATTTCATTTTTTTAACCAACTTTTCGTATTTTATATTGAAATATGTGAACAAATATATAAATAGAAATATATGAATAACAACCATAAGATTTTTGTCAACAAAAATATATTTTTAGTGGATAAATTTTTAATAGTATCGTAAATATGAAAAATCAAATAGAAATAGCAGTATAAAGTTTTAATGTTTTACCGTTCTGTGGTGCCGCATCGACTAATGTAAAAGCTAGTTTTTATTTGTGTATATTTTTCCTTACTCTATGTAGTAAACAAGGACATTCGGCTTCGTTTTCCTGTCTATACCGTTATTTTTGTACCCACTAACAAACCATGTTGTTAAACTAACCCGTACTAGTACGTGACTCGTGCTCAAGTATCCATCGTCAGAAAACGTACTAGTACGTGTTCAGTATACAATGTGTTAAGTCAGAATGATTAAAAATTTTCTCTAGAGATTTATATCGCGACGTCAGTTATATGGATTATATTTCTTGATTTTCTTACCTATTTTTCACTTTTTTATGTTCTGATTAGATAGAAAATGAGAATAAATAAATTTAGAAATAAAACTTGCTATGTTTAACAAAATAAGACTTTTTGTGATTTGTCGCTTGTTAACTTCCATCCACGTCGTAACTTATATTTAATATTATCATAGCAGAAATCTAACACACGTTTCAGACTTTTATTCTTGTTTCTTATTTTTTTTATCATAAATAATCAAGAAATATTTTCATTGTATTTTTAAAGTACTAATAAAAGTTTCTTTTTTTTTAATGTTTCCTTTCATTACTTTAACTTTATTGTCTAGTTTCATTACTATAAGAAAAAAATATAAATCTTATAATAGTTTTATTAACTTTCTTTAAAATTTAAATTACTGAAAAAACTTTAGATTTTTTTTTCTGGAAATATCGTAACTGTAGAGTTTAAATGTATTTATACAACGCTAAAATCTATTGTTCGTTTTTTATTTAAGAATGTTTTTACTAGGTATCATACAGGTCTTAAACGCTTTACAATTATTTTATAATTCCAAAAAGAATCTAAAAGCTATGTAAGAAAATTTATAAAAGTTAAAATATTATTATATAAATCATTTAATTTATTTCTTAGAAATGTAAACAAACACAGTCAGGTCTAAAAAGGGGGTAGTTGGAAATTACGGAGTTATAACCGATTTTAAAAGAGAACTCTTTTATTATAATAATATAAATGAAAAAGACCCACTCTTGCATAACCTTTTGGAGTAATGAGGTCAAGCGCAGAGATATCTCACAGGAAGTTGATAACTAATAAATTGATAAGAATCAGTTAGCGCTGGACACGGAGCTGTCAACATATTCCACGCTTAGCTCTGCCACGAATAAATGCAAATGGAGCAAGTGACGACTGAAACGGAAACCCAATATTAAATAAAGAAGTGTTTTTACTAAGAAGGACTAATTTTTCCATCAGCCTTAACACTGGATCACGTCATATACATTAAAAAGAAAAAATTAAATAATTTATAAAAATATCACAGAAACACACACACGCGCGCTCGCGTGCGTGCGTGCGTGCATGTGTGTGTGTGTGTGTGTCACGATTTTTTTAAAAAGTATGTAAAAGCATTGTAAGAGAATTTATAAGGTATGATATATTATTATATAAAACATTTAATTTTGGCATTTAATATATATTTCTCGGAGATAAATGTATATGTACCAAACACTCATTTCACTGTGACAAGAACACTCGGTCTATCACTCCACTTTTTCTTCTAAAATAAAAATTTACGAATTGCAGAGAGGGAATTGATCTCTAAAAGAAAGCTTTTCGTTTGTAATATTTTATATTTAGTACTGAAAGGGAGGAAAAATATAGTAAAACCATAGGGAATTAAGACCAGCCGTATTGTCTCTTTCCCTATTCATTTTACCTAACCGAAATGATATCAAAGGATAAGATATTATTCGAATGAGTGCTGGAGGTCACTTATCCCCGAATGGTCATAAGTGTATTCCATTGAGGGTACTAACATGCATAACGAAATTGTTTATAACTGAAGTAACACAAGAGAATGGTGTAGATCAGCTGTCCTTTATTATTTCTCTTCTCAAGTCGGAAACACTAAAATGTGTCTCTGGAAATAGATATCGCGATGTTAGTTAGTTGGAGAATATTTCGTGTTTCTTACATTTTTATATGTTTTTCACTTATTATGCTTGAGTTGGATGGAAAATAAAAATAGGTAAATTTCAAAATAAAATCTGCTATGTTTATTATTGTGATATGTCTCTTTTAGTTGTTATCATGCATTTAAGACGTAATATTTGTTTCATATGAAACGTAATAGATATACAGTACGTTTCAACTGTTTTGTTCTTCGTACTTACTCATAAGTAAGGAATATTTTTATTCTACTCCTAAAATGTTAATACTTTTTTTTATATACTTTCCTCATTTTAACATTAACGTGTAATTAAATTACTTTAAAAAGAAAATATAATGCTTTTTTAAAATCGTATAATTTTTCTTTAAAAACTTCAAACATTAAAAATCTGAGTTTTATTTTTCTAAAATTGTTTTTTCTATAATGATTTTAACTGCATTTATACAATGATAAAATATATTAATCGCTTTTCTTATATAACGATTTTTTTACGTACGTTAAACTACTTAAAAATATTTATAATTTCTAAAAGAATCTAAAAGCAATATAAGAAAATTTATAAAAATTAAAATATTATTATATAAATCATTTATTTCTTAGAAATGTACATATATGTATACATTCCAAACAAAAGTGTGCGTGCGTGCGTGCGTGCACGCGAGAGCGAGAGTGAGTGTGAGAGAGAGAGAGAGAGAGAGTGTGAGTGAGTGAGTGAGTGAGTGAGTAAAAGACAAATATTTTAAAAGTATAGTGGGAAATATTTTAAAAGTATAGTGGGAATATAGTTTTAAAATATTAGTGGGAGAATATTTCTTGTTTCTTACATTCTTACATATTTATCACGTTTTATGCTCGGGTTTAATAGAAAATGGAAATAGGTGAATTTCAAAATAAAACTTACTATTTTTCACAGAATAAAACTTATTGTGATACTGTCTATTTTCGTTCTTAACATCCATTCACGTCTTAATATTTGTTTCATATGTAACGTAGTAGAAATATGGTACATGTTTCAACCTTTTTATTTGTCATACTTACTCATAAATAAGTAAGAAATATTTTTATTTTACTCCTAAAATGCTAACATAAATTTTTTTATATACTTTCTTCACATTAACATTAGCCTGTTATTTAATTACTTTAAATATAAAATATAATGCTTATTTAAAATCGCATAAATTTTCTTTTAAAACTTAAAAAATTAAAAATCTGAATTTTCTTTTTATAAAATTGTTTTTTCTATAATAATATTAACTGCATTTATACAATGCTAAAATCTATTAATCACTTTCCTTATATAATGATTTTTTTACTGATCAAATAGATGTTACACTTATCAATATTTATAATTTCAAAAAGAATGTAAAAGCAATGTAAGATAATTTATAAAATATGAAAGGTTATTAAACGAAACATTTAATTCCTTGGGATATATATATATATATATATATATATATATATATATATATATATATATATATATATATATATATATATATATTATGTATAATGTGTGACAAACTTTTCGAAAAATATCTTAAAGTAATGTGACAGAATTTATAAGAATATTGCATGTTATTATATAAAACATTTATTATTTATTTTATACATTTATTTTTTTAGATAAACGTATATGTGACAACCATTTCATATCACTGTGACAAGAATTCTCGGTTTATCCGTCTTCTTTTTCTTCTAGAATAAAATTTATGAATTACAGGGAAGTAATAAAATTTCTAAAAGAAAGCATTTGGTTTGGAATATTTTATTTAGTACTGAAGGGGAGGCAAAAAGGGATAGAGAAAGAAGAAAGTAAAGCCGTAGGGAATTAAGAACTGGCATATTGTCTCTTTACCCATTCATTTTCACTAAACGAAAGGATATCCAAGCATAAGATATTTTTCGAATACGTATGCATGTATGTATGTAGTTTCTCATCCCCAAATGGCCCAAAGTGAGCGAAACAGTGATGGCCCATTAATGGTAATAACATGTCTCACGAAATTGTTTCGAAGTGAAGTAACACAAAAGAATGATGTAGATCAGCTGCCTTTTATTGTCTCTCTTTCCAAGAAAGAAAGACCAAAATGTGTTTGTGGAATTTCATTCCGCGGTGTCAGTTATTTAGAGTATATATCTTGTTCTTTTATTTTTCTTAGATGCTTTTCACTTTTTATGTTCGAATTAGATGGAGAATCAGAATAAATGAATTTCAAAATAATACTTCCTATGTTTTACAAAATAAAACTTGTTATCTGCCTGTTTCAGTTCTTCACTTCCACTCACATCGTAATTTAAGTTTTGTACATATCACAGCAGAAATCGAACACACGTTTCAGCCGTTTCATTCTTGGTTATTTTTCTTTTTTCCCAGGGCTTACACCCGTAATTTTCTCTTTCTGGTTATCGTTCCCTTTTGAATGAATAATTTTATTTATATTCTTATTTATACTAAAAATCTAATTCTATAATAAATAAAAAATATTATTCTATCAAAATTTTAAATATTTTATTCTTTTTTAATTGGTACACTATTTGGATTCATAAAATGGACCGGCAATTACTATAAGAGAGGCGAGCAGAAAACGTTATCCGTTATCAAAGTCCCATTTGACAACTGAACATTCGATTCAATAAAGTCTGCCTTCGACAAATAGTTTCGTGTGAAACTGAAACAGAAAAGTAAGAGTGAACAACAAAACGGGAAATCCAGAAGCAATGGACATGTAATTTGCTTTCTTTTGGAGCGCTACGTTCTACTTTTTTGTAACAAGAAGGCTCATGAATTCGGGACCTTATATAGTAAAGGGTAAAACCGATTCCGAACGGCTACAAACATCCATGACACAGTAGGATTTCACTCATTATTGAAGATTAGAGACCTAACAGTTCACCCATCGTTTTGCACAATGTACATGTAATAACTCATTTTAATGATAATTACATGGTTGACGTTAAATTAAAAAATATATAAGTTCGTTAGACTAACAATATGACGGAAAATATATCAAACCGAAAGAAACCGAAATTTTTCGGTTCTTAATCTTTTTTTTTAATTTAAAACACTTATAAAACGTATGATTCTTTATTTATAATTGAAATCGTCTATAAAGATTTTATTTGTATTTATACAATACTAAAATCTATTAATCGTTTTTTTCGTATACACTGTGTACCAATAAGTATTTGGACACCTGTATTTGGAATAGTTAGTAGAGCCCGCAGGAGAGGCATTTACAGCGTGAACCTTCCGGCGCATACTTTCCACAAGTCTTTGTATTACAGCTAGTGGTATTGTGTTCCACTCGGCTTGGAATAGACATACAAGTTCCTTCACCGATTTTGGATTGGTAGTGCACATCTTAATTCGGCGATCCAGCTCGTCCCAGAGGTTCTCAGTAGGGTTCAGGTCTGGGCAGGCCAGTCCATTCGATGGACTCCATTGGCCCCATACCAAGCCTTGGTTAACCTCGAAACATAACAACTGGCATTATCGTCCAGAAAGTAACAGGGGTTAAACTCTTAAAACTGCCACAACGTAAGAAGCACATTGTCATCCAAAGTAGTGCGGTAGACATAGGCGTTGAGCTTACCATAAATAGGGACCAAGGGTCCCAGTCCATACCCCCTCAGACACCCTCAGACCATCATTCCACCTCCGCCGAACTTGACGGTTGGCACAATGCATTCTGGCAGGAAACGTTCTCCAGGCAGACGACAGACCAAGACCCTGCCATCCGAACGGTAAAGGGTGAACCTCGATTCGTCGCTCCAAAGAACCCGTTTTCACTGCTCTACGGTCCAATTTTGACGTGCTTTGCACCCCATTAACCGAGCAGTACGGTTGGACTTTGTGATAAAAGGCTTATGGGCAGCAGCACGACCATGAAAACCAAGCAACCTTACGGATGGTATTCATTGAAACAATGATCCCGGATGCCCGTTGAAACACCTCGCGGATGAGGGCCATCGGTTGGGTGCGGTTCTTCATAATTTCTCTGGACAACAGTCGTCGGTCTCTATCTCCCAGTTTCGTTGGTCTGCCGACTCAGGGAACATTCCGACAATCACCGATCACCTTCTACTTTTTAATCACATAGGACACTGTCGATTTGGGGCACTTCATATCGCTAGATATGTCCCATAAGAATGGGCCACATTTGTGATACCCGATAGTTATACCTTTCTCGAAATCGGAGAGCTCCGAACTGCGCGGCATCTTGCATGCGGCTCATGTCGATGCTGTTTTCTACACGATGTATACTGGCGGAGGCCGTGACATAAGTCAGGACCGCAGATATCGTCATTTGCATTGGTGTCCAAATACTTATTGGTAGACAGTGTATAATTTTATTAGGTATAAAATAGGTATCAAACTCCTTACAAATATTTTATAATTTCGAAAAAAATCAAAATGCAATAAAAGAATTTATAAGATATGAAAGATTATTAATTTAAGTATTTACTTTTAACATTTATTATTTTTCCGTAAGTTAAATGCATATGAGGCAAATATTTCTTTTTCCTGTTACAAGAACTCTTGGTTTATGACTCACGTTTTCTACTAAAATAAAATTTATGAAATGCCGGGAGTGAATAACCCCTCTAAAAGAAAGCATTTCTTTTGTAATATTTTGTATTTAATACTAAAAGGGAAGAAAGCAATAAAATAAAACCGTTGGGACATAAGAACAGGCATCTTGTCTCTTTCCCCCATCATATTCACTAACCGAAATCATATCAAAGCATAAAATATTATTCGAATGCGTGTTCTGGGTTACTCATCTCCGAATGGATCTAAGTAAATACTTCAGAGTTACCCTGTTAATAGCACTTACATGCTTAACGAAATTGTTTCAATCTGTAGTAACACAAGAGAACGATGTAGATCAGCTGTCTTTTATTATCTCTCTTTTCAAAACCTAAAGACTATAATACTTCTTTAGAAATTATATTTGGATCATATTTTTTGTTTCTTATTTCTCTTAAATGTGTTTCACTTGTATGTTGAGGATGGATGGGAAATAAGTGAATTCAAAAATAAACCTTGATATGATTTAAAAAATAAAGCATTCTGATTTACGTGTTTTAGTCTTTATCTTCTACTGATATTATAAGTTATTTTTCTTATATATCTTAGCAGAAATCTGGCATACGTTTCAGCCATTTTGTTCTTCGTTCTTACTGTTTAACCATAAATAACCAAGAAATATTTTCAGTGTGTACTTTAAATTTTTAATTTAATTTTATTGCTGTAAAATTGAAATATTTATTTATTTTGCAATTGCTGAACAATGAACGCCTAAGCCGTTAGCTCAAGGGCTATCCAATACTTTTTAACAATTCCTTCTTACTCATAAAGTACAACACAATTATTTAAAGGTTCTAATGTCATCGGACGACTAGAATGACACAAAACACAGTTGCTAAATCCGACACTTGAATTCTGTAGAGATGGTCTTGTAAACAGTCGTGTCCAGTAAGACCCTCTAAAAATTGCCACTTCTTTCGTTTTTAATGTAATTTAATCACATCAAGGGTTGTAAATATTGTTTTTTAATTCTTAATAAAATTTTATTTTTATTATTGTATTGCATAGGTGCCAATGTTTCAGATATATTAGGAAGTGTTCCGATTTTTCGGTGTGTTTTCTATATTCCGATTGGAAAATTAATTCTTCCGATTTTCAGCGATATAGACTAAAATCCCTAAAATCCCTTTCTCGCTTTGTTCTTCCCTCTGTCGATAATTCTGTATTCCAGTAAAAGTAAAATACGAATATTTGGCTAAATAAAAAAAATCAGAAATGATTTTAGTCAATCTGTGTCTAATAAAATATTAGAACAGTTATTAATTTTGAAAAGCAGTAAAAGTTTTAAAATGTTTTGAAAATCAGATTGAAAAACGATTTTTGAAAATGGTAAAATCTTGTAGTATTGAAAGATTTTTAAATGTAAAACGACCGCATAAATTTACAGTAGATTCCTCGTTTAAACAAATGAAAGAAGCGTTCCTGTACATACAGTTTACGATACAAAAAACAGAGTATGATCTCTATAAACGAAAAAGTCCCGTTCTGTAAACAATATTTCAGAACTCGTTGATACAAATTTCTTAAAAAAAGAACGAAGATTCAGATCCATCTTTATGAGCCAAGAGTTTAAGTCTTTTCCTGTGCAAATAAAAAAATTTTTTGAAAAAAGAGGGCGTATCTGTCTATCAAATTTTTTTACTTGTATACTTTTTCTTAAAAAATAACGGAACATCCACTCAGAATTGGCCAATCTTATTCTACATTTCAATACTTTGTTCTGTATTTTTTTCAATAAAAACTAACGGACAGATTATGCAAAAATTGCAATAGTTGGGACAATACTAAATTGTCAGACAGACATTTCATGGGTTTTATTCCAGAACCGTTGATGAAAATATCCCTGTATTTTACATATCTAACCCAAAATTCCATAATGAGTCAGAAAGAAATTATGTAAACGTCTTATGCAATCTTCTGTTTTAGGAATATACATTTTATCAAAATACTTGGTTATGAACAGCGTGTTACACCAAAAAATATTTGAAAAATCAATAAAAACTAAACGGACAGATATAGCAATACACAGTTTATTGCAATAGGCTTGGGACAATACTAAATTGTCAGGCAGACAAACTTTCAAAATGAGTTACAATATTCCACAACAGGTGGCGTTGCAAACTGAAAATATCTACTATATTTTTCACATATCTAACATGCGCAGCAATAAAGTGGTGTAGTCTCAGAAAGAAATGATCAGAAACCCGTGTAAACGTCTTAGGCTGGGCAATCTTCTGTTCTGAGGAATAAACCATTTTATCAAAGCAAACTTGCAATCTATGAACAGCGTACGCTTACACCAGAAAAATCATTTGAAAAATCAATAAAAACTAAGCGGACAGTGATAGAAATTCACAGTTTATTGCAATATGCTTGGGACAATAGTCAATTTTCAGGCAGACAACCTTACAAAATTAGTTATAATATTCCACAACAGATGGCGCTGAAGTCTGTAAAAATCTAAATTACGATATTTGTCCGTGGGGATTCTTAAAAGACCAGCTGTACATCAACTATTCAGAAACCATTGAATAACTGGAACAGTACATCTGTTCTGTATATGAATCCATCCCACCTGAAACTTTGACACCGGTTTCTAATAATTTCTTTCTCAGAATACGCCCTATTAATACTGCGCATGGTGGATATCTGGAAAATATCGTAGTTTAGATTTTTCCAGACTGTAGCGCCATCTGTTGTGAAGCATTGTAACTAATTTTGAAAGTTTGTCTGCCTAAAATTTTAATATTGTCCCAAGCATACTGCAATAAATAGTGTATTTCTATCACTGTCCATTTAGATTTTATTGACTTTTCAAATGAACAGGTCATTTTTGAAACACCCTGTATTTTGATTATTAAAAAACGCTTGAAGCACACTCTTAGAATGCGACAAGAACACTGCTCTTGTAAAAGAGTGACTATACAGCTATTAAATTACCACTTAGCTATTAGATTACCATTACAATATCAATACCGATAGCTATTAAATTACCACTACAATAGCTTCCATTTCCCCGTCTAAGGAGAGGAACGATGGAAGATTGGTCAGAGTGCTATCCTTCGGTATTGGAGTTCGCGGTTCGTATCCTAGTATGGCATGGATGTTCGTAGCTGTTCGGCTTTAAGCAGTAAGTCCAGGTCTCATTAGCCCTCGTGTTGCAAAAAGTAGACAGTAGCGCTCCAAACTAAAAACAAATCACAAGCTAAGGCAGTGGTAAGCAGACTCGTAAGTAAAAACAAAATATAATACTTATTTAAAATCCTTTTTTTAAACACAACACTAGTAAAACTTTTGAGCATTGTCTAGAACTGTCATTTTAAATAACAAATTGACTGTGCTATAAAGTATGGTAAAATATTTTAAAATTGTTTTAACTTATATTTTCATTAGGGGTTACACAAGTTTTAAATGCCTTACGGATGCTTTATACTTCCAAAAGCACCTAAAACCAAAATACAAAATTTATAAAATATGAAATATACTTATTCAAAAAAATTAGTTTTTGAATTTCATTGTTTTCATTCGAGATAAATATATACGTGACAAACATTTCATTCTCTTTTTACGAGAACTCCCCTGTTATTCTATAACTTTTCCTTCTAAAATAAAATTTATGTGTTCCCCGGCAAGAGAAATATTTCTGAGAGAAAGCATTTCTTTTGTGATATTTTTATATTTAGTTCTGAAAGGTAGAAAAAAGAAGATGAAGGGGAAAATAAAACCGTGCTCAATTACAAGAGTTTCTTCACAATTGTTTCCTTCATTTTCATTAACTAAAATTATATGGTAAATACTCTTCGGACTAGAACAATGCCCGTCATATGACGGAATCAGTAAAATTTTTAATTTTCCAGAATTGTAAAGTACCCTATGAGGCAGATGAAAAAAAAAAATTTTTTTTTTTTTTTTTTTTTTACTGAGAATTATCTGGTACACGTTCAATAATTCGTTTATCTCCCTACTCCTCTAAAGTTATTATAACATAATATATTATTTTTATAGGAAAATTGTTGTTGGTAAGCAATTAAAAGAAATAAATAGGTTTTCTCTTTAATACATCTATTTATAAATATTTATTAAAACTACTATCAAATAGCCCATCATACGACGGGATCAGTAAAATTTTCGATTTCCCAGAATTGTAAAGTACCCTATAAATCAGGTAAAAAATGGTTTTGATTTCTTGTCTCAGAGTTATTTGGTACCAGAATTATTAATAATTTGTTTATCCTCATACTCCTCTAAAGTCTCCGGTTACTGTGAATGCAGTTTAGAATCACATTCAGTGCATTTAGAAAGACAATTCACGGTTTCTTAGATACGTCGAAGTAATCGTTAGGTTCTTCGCAATTTTTTTAAACAATAATTAATGGAAGTAAAGGAATGAAACAATCATTTCCACTACACCCTGGAGGTAGAGAGAATTTGTCGTTAATATCGGTGATAAAGCTTTGATTGCAACAAAAAATAATCAATGATTCCATTTAAAATGATCATACATGTGCCAAATCTATTATTTAAGCCAAATATAATAAAATAAAATTATTTACGTAAATAAGAAATGGTTTGAATGAGATGGTTAAAGGAATGACGTCATAATACTGGGAAAAAATGTTATTTCTACCTATTTATTATGAGCCAAATTAATAAATTGAATCGCCTGCTCTTAACCGGGAAAATAGGGCTCGAAATAATGGCATGAAACGCTAGAAAAGAGGGTAAGGGATGGATTTCGAACGTTGCTAAGCCTAAATGATGAAAAATCCAATATGGATGCCTCTATCCATTCCAAGTCTAACTGCTTCATAAAATCACGAACAGACGGACAGATAACTTAAGCTATTATTATATAAGGGATGTGTATGTGGATGTGTATGTTCCATCCAAGAATAGTCCAAAGTGAATGAAACAGAGGTCCCTCATTAATGGTAATAACATTCCTAACGAAATTTATTCAAACTGTAGAAGCATCAAGCCAGTGATATAGATCGGTTGTTTTTATTGTGTTTATTTTCAAGGAAAACAAATTAACGATTTTTTTAGAAACTGATACTGCATTGTTGGTTATTTAGTATTTTGTTACTGGGTTCGGGGATTGAATGGACTTTAAGTAAGACAGCAAGAAAACATTTATTGGCAGTCAGTTGAAAATACAATGTCAGAAAGGCATCGAGGTTAAGTTACTGCACACTCATACCAATATTACACAAAATTATCACTAAATAACTCTAGCAAAATGCTCTCTCTGCATCAAACAATACGGAAGCACCGGTAAAACACAACACACCGTGCCTACTCTTTACACTGATAAATCTACTTAACGACTCTCTCTGTTTGGGACTCAGCCTGCCTTATATAGACCCGAAGAAACTGCTCGAACATTCCAGAAACCGGAACTGGAAGTTGTCACGTATCGTCACATTTGACATTTCGAGACAGTTGGCGATGTTTGGAGGCAAAAATAAGTTGCCGAAACTGTCGCCAACGAGCCAGTACCATAGAGTCTCATGTTAAATTTAAGGTTCACTAACAAATTCGTAACAGTATATTTCTTGTTTCTATTTTCTTTATATCTCTTACAAATCTTTTTTATACTTCCTTTCTTTTATTTTTATTCACCTCGATTCGTAAGCAAAATTAATAATAAAACTTGCTATGTTTTAAAATATAAAATTTACTGTTATCTGCATCTTTCGGTTGTTATCTTCCTCTCCCGTTGTAACTCAAATTTTCCTGTGTATCTTTATGAAAATCTTGGATATATTTCAGTGTTTTTATTCTCGTTTCTTACTTTTTCAATATAAATATACGAGACATGTTTCATTGCACTTCTAAAATGCTAATTCAAGTTCTTTAAAAGTCACTCCCTTCAAACTACCTTAAATGTTTAATTTAGTTATTGTAGAAATAAAAAGAAATGTTTATTTAGTTTATATATCATTTCTTCGAAAATATAAAACACTAAAACTAGTATTGAAATTTGGTCAAAAATGGCCATTTAAAGAAGGAATTCGATTGTCCTACATACTATACCAAAATCAATTTATTGTGTTTTTATAATATTGTTTGGTTTCGATGAAGAGCTGTAGTCAACTGTTTTGCAACATGAGGACTTACTGCTTAAAGCCGATTCCGACCGGCTAGGAACAACCATGTCGTAGTGGGATTTGAACTCACAAACTCAAGTACCGTAGGTCAGAGCTTTAACCTTTCGTCCATCGATCGGCGTTTTTAAAATCATTAACCAGGTTTGAAATGTCTAACAGATATTTTGTAACTTCGAAAAATAGCCTAAAACCATATAATAGAATTTATAACCATATAATAGAAATATAATTATATAATAAAATTATATTTATCGCATTTCATTTTTGTAGATGAATATATATGTGACAAGCTTCCAAGGAACTGCTACGAGAGCTCCCAGGTCACCCCTCCACTTTTCTCTCCATAGGACGGGATAAGTACAATTTTTATTTTTCAGAATAGTAAAGTACCCTTTGAAGCAATTAAAAAAAATGATTTTCTTTTTGGCTGAGAATGATCTGGTACACGTTTAATAATGTGTTTATCTTCGTACTCCTCTAAAGTCTCCCGATACTGTGAATGCAGTTTAGAATCACGTCGAATTCATTTAGAAAGATAATTCAAAATTTTATAAGCTGCCTCGAAATTATTGTTAGGTTCTTCTCAAGTTTTTGACACAATAATTAATGAAAGTAAAGTATTGAAACTATCATTCCTACTACACCCTGGAGGTAGATAGAATTTTTCATTAATGCCGGTGGTAAAGCTTTCATTTCAACAAAAATAATCGATGATTCAATTTAAAATGATCACATATGTACCTAATCTATTGTTTATACCAAATATAAAAGAAACTTATTAACTTCATATCTAAATTCAGTGATAAAACGTATGAATATAATGCAGACGATATTTAAATAAATTAAGAAATGATTCAGTGAGATGGTTAAAGGAATGAGGTCCTAATGCTAGAAAAAATGTTATTTTTACCTATTTGTTATACGATAAATTGATTGATTTAATCGCCTGCTCTTAATCGATTAAAATAGGACTTAAATTAATGGTATTAAATGCTATAAAAGGGGGATTTCAATGCTGACCCTAACTCATAAAAATCCAATACGCATGCCTCCATCCATTCCAGGTCCAAGCGCTTAATCAATTCGAGGACAGACGGAGAGATAACTTAAGCTATTATTATATAAGGTATAAAATTTAGATATTCCTGGGAGGAAGAAAGTTTTCTAAGAGAAGCCGTTTCATTCCAGATATTTTTATATTTAGTCCTGAAAGAGAGAGAAGGAAAGGGAAAGTAAAACTTTGGGGAATTACGAGCAGGAGGGAAAATCCCCAGCGGTTTCTGTTCCTTTTCACTAACTAAATGATATCCAAGCATATTCTATGAATGTATACAGTCGTTTTCAATTCATGAATGCTATAAAGTGAATGAAGAAGAGGTCCTTCATCAACAGTAAGAGCTTAATAAAATTGTTCGAAACTGAAGTTTCACGTAGGATAGAGATCATGTCTCTATTCTACACTTTCTTTTCGATGACAAAAGGATAAAGATTTATATATATATATATATATATATATATATATATATATATATATATATTTATATATATATTGGGTTGTTCGGAAAGTCATTTCGTTTTTTTTTGGGGAACATGAAAGACAGTTTTCGTATAATGAATAAATATTTTATTAAATTATATATTGGCCATTCTGGTCCAACACCTTTTGCCATCTTTCTGGTAGTAGCATAATTCCACGCTCATAAAATTTTTGGTCTTTGCTGGCAAAAAACTGATCGAGGTGGTTTTTGACCTCCTCATTTGAGGTGCAGGTTTTACCGTCTAAAAATTTTTGGAATGACCGAAACAAATAATAATCCGATGGTGCCTGGTCTGGAGAATTTGGTGGGTGTGGTATTGTATCCCATTTAAGCTGTAAAAGCTTTTGGTGAGTGACCAAACTTGTGTGAGGTTTCGCGTTGTCTTGGTGAAACAGTACACCTTTCCTGTTGATTAGTTCTGACCTTTTCTGTTGAAGTTCATCATTCATTTTGTCCAGCTGATGACAGTAGACTTCCGAATTAATCGTTGTGTTATCCGGTAAAAGCTTAAAAACAACGATTCCTTTAAAATCCCACCAAACAGACAGCATCACCTTTTTTTGGTGAATATCGACTTTGGAAATGGTTTGAGCCGGTCCATCTTTTTTACTCCATGACCTCTTGCGTTTGACGTTGTTGTATATAACCCATTTTTTGTCCCCAGTGATGATGTGCTTCAAAAACGGATCATTTTCGTGACGTTTGAGAAGCGAATCGCAGACGTCAATGCGGCGACACAGATTTCTCTCTGTGAGAATATAGGGAACCCATACATCGAGCTTCGAGGATAATACCAGGCCTTTCAAGTGGTCATAAACTGTTGAATTTGATAAATTTAACCTCAATCTGATCTCACGTGTTGTTATTCGCCGGTTCGCATCAACTAATGCCTTTATCGCGTCTTTATCAGCTTCCACCGGACTTCCCGAACATGGTGCAGCTTCGACATCAAAATTGCCGGATCGAAATTTAGCGAACCAGTTCTGGCACTGGCGTACTGTCAACACACCTTCTCCATACACATCGGTCAATTTTTTTCTGGCTTGAACAGCATTTTTACCCTTTCTTTAGTAAAACAGTAAAATATGTCGAAAATTCTGCTTATCGCTCTCCATATTTAAGAGGGTACCAACCAAAAACTACTGCGTAGAATTAATTGGAATTTTTCACACACAAGCCTTGCTATATGAGCTATCAAAGCATATAAAAATTATACGGCTTAAATGTGAAGTTGGGTGAAAAAAAATACAATTAAATCCTCTGAGGGAAAAAACGAAATTACTTTCCGAACAACCCAATATATATATATATATATATATATATATATATATATATATATATATATACATATATATATATATACATATATATATATATATAGATATATATATATATATATATAATATATATATAAACAATGAGTTCTGTAGGCTCCGTCCATATTATTCTTTGAAGTTGTGAACCGTCCTGTTCAAGTTTGCAAAAGCTTGAACTCTATTTAGAAGGAATTGGTCAAATTTATTACAGAACTTTCAAGTTATGAAGATGTCAAATTATATTAGAGAACAATATATTGATTTGAACGTGATTAAGACGTGATAATATTTTTGCTTTTGTCTATTGTATCGTTTCGTTAAATTTTTTAATTTTGCGTTTCGTACGTCTAATTTGTTTGTTCTATAGTTTATTCATTTTTAAATATACAATTAAATATTTTTAAATTAAAATTTCAGAAAATTGTATCTTATTTTTCTGTCTAAAAAAAAATTATAATTATTTTTTTCGACAGAGAGAAAGATTTCTAAAAGAAATCATTTCTTTTGTGCTATTTTTATGTTTAATTCTGAAAGGGAAAAAAACTGAATAGGAAGGGAGAAATAAAACTGTAGGGAATTAAGAGCCGGCATCGAGGTTCCCCAGTGTATTCTATTCCTTTTCATTAACTGTAATGATATCCAAGCATGAGATATTTTGTGAATGTTTGTAGGGTTTCCCAGTCCCCGAATGGCTCGAAGTCAGTAAAACAGAGATTGTCCATTAATGGTAATAACATGTCTAACGAAATGAATGCAGCTACATGAATGATATAGATCTTCTTCACTTTCTTTTCAATGAAGAAATATTAAAATCTTTTTATAGAAATTGATATCACTTTGTGAGTTATTTGGAGTATGTTTCTTCTTTCCTATTTTTCTTATCCATTCCTTAATCTATTTTATACTCTTATTTTTGGTATGTTTGCGTTTGAAGGAGAATGAAAGAAAGATAATTTAAAAATAAAACTTTCTATGTTTTACAGAATAAAACTGACAGTGATCTGTATCTTTTTGGCGTTAACTTGCATTCCCATCATAGCGCACGTTTCATATCTTTCCTGTTGTAAATCTACGAAACGCTTCAGCCGTCTCTTTCTTGATTTTTATACTTATATCCCAAATAATAAAAAAATATATTTGCATAGTACTTCTTAAAATTCTATTTTTAGTTTTTTTATTTACTTTCAATAAAATATCTTTGAATTCTTATTTAATCCCTGTAAAAATGAAATAAAATGCTTCCCCATCAATGGCAATGGCATGTCTTACGAAATGGTTTCAAAATGAAGCTTCACAACTCATGTAGATCCTTTGTCACTTATTCTATTTATTTTCAATGAAAAAAGACTACATGTGTCTTTAGAAATCTGTATTCTGATGTCAGTTACTTGGTGTAGCGATGTACTTTCCAGCGATGGTCAAAACAGCTGTGGATAAATTTCCAAGAAGAATTTAGGTTCAGCTGTTGACTTCGAGTTTTAGTGGGGACCAATGCGGAGGAGTCACGGGGCGGCACAAGTGTTGCGGTCAAGACAAGCAGGGATGTAACAGTGAGGTATGCGAGCAGACGCTAAGCAATAATTTCAACTTTCCCCAAAGGGGCCATTTTAATGAGCCCACCTGCACAGCCGAAGGGGGTTCAGATGGGGGAAATTTCACCAACAAATGATTGGGACAGAGAAAAAAGGGGCTTTGAACCGAGGTGTAAAGGTGTGGAAAGAAATTGGGAAAAGAACTCTTGGTCGGGATTCAAGAGTTGCTGGACATCGAGATCCCGTGAGCAAGCCAGAGAGCCAGGGCCAGCAATCGATTGCAACCAGAACCTGCATGCGTATGATCGGCACGCCATCATAGACGTCCAGCAAAATAACGACCACAAGTCCGCACCGACGTCCAGCCTGTTGACAGCTTCAGCCTGCTTCCTAGTAACTACTGGAGGTAAACTTATTAATATTCATAATTATTACCTGGGTCTCATAATCTTTTGATAAGGAATACTATTTCAAGAGTATTGATGAATAGCAAAACCAAATAATTGCAGCTCATAATAATCAAGTGTTGTATTAATTTGTAAATGTTGTACATATAAATGTTTTAGTTTAACCCTCTCGCTGCGTATTTTTTTATATCAAAATAGGTTCAAAAATTGCGTATTTTTTTATTACATATTTCAAATCTATATACATTTTAGAATTAAAATATACAAAAAATTTCTATTAAAGAGTTTTTTTAATACAGAATTAGGTTCTTAAAAAAGGTATTCAGAATAATGAAATTGTAGAATTATGATATAATAGCTAAATTTCGAAAATTAATCTTTGTTAAATTATCATTTATTTTATAAAATACAAAAGCAAAAAGTATATACTAATTAAAAAATGCAAAAGACTTACAAAAAATTTATTAGAAATGAAGTCTTGTATGTCAAATTTCGAAACAAGGCTCGAGGCAAAGTCCTACCTCGCAATCCTTGCACCAAATTCACGTTTCTGTTCGAGTTTTTGTTCCACCTTCAGTTTTTTTAACAACAGACAGCACACTATCTACGAGGCTCTTTCTTGATGGGATTTGGGTGTATATGGCTAGCAAAGTGTCGAGCAGTTAGTCTCATGGGTCTGTTACTCTCATGTACTGTTGGTCTCTTTTACTATTATTTGCAACATAACATCGTCAAAATAAAGTTCAAAAGAGTCCAAAACAGTTGCATTATTTGCCATAGTGAAATTTAGTCCGGGATTTCCAAGGAAAGGAAATGAAGCAGGAGCTGGTGCAGTATTTTGCATATTAATTTTGCACCACTATCGAATATTTTGAATAGAAAATGAATTTTCAGATTCATCCCTATCCGCAGAGGAATCCGAGAAATTCTCATCAGTTTCGCTATAACTATCTTCAATATAGTTGAAATCAGAGTCAGAAGTGCTATCAGTGTCGGAAATATCGTCAGGAGTATAGGTTATATCACTCGCGACAGACATCTTTAAGCTATAAAAAGAGCTCTCAAAATGCTACAAAAAATTCTTCTATATTTCGCAGAAATGTGGACATATAAATACATCTGCTAGTTTACTGCTAAATAAAAGATTGAAAATCACAGTAAAGCCAAAATGAAAGAATAGACGGTGAAAGATAGGGTTGCATAGTTAAATAGATAGATAAAATGGTTAAGTGATAGTTATTTTCCTTTAATTCCATACCGTATATTTTATTGTGTTTCCCTTTGAGAACTAACACTGGTGTTTGTGTTGCAAGCATATTACAACACTTGGAATATCTTTCTTCTTTATTTCTTTTCGTTTATTCCCTGTTTTTTTTCTTTTAACGTTTGGGTTTGGTGGGAAATGTTTATTTTTTTATTTAAAAATGCCAAACAATTAGTGACTCATCCATTAATTCAGGGGTTCTCCAATACTTTTTAACAATGCCTTCCTATTGAGAAACTACAACACCCATTCCTGAAGTGTTCAAAAGTCATAAGACGACTATAGTCACTCAAAACAAAGTCAGAACCGCTCTCTCTTCTCCCCAGAATCCTCGCACGTTGCGAATGTTTGCACGTTGTTCGCACTTATTCGTCGCACGTTGAACCCCACCTTGTTTAAGAGTTTTCTTAACACATTGTATGCGGGATACGTACTAGTACGTTTTCTGACGATTGATACTTGAGCGCGGGTCACGTACTAGTACGGGTTAGTGTAACAACATGGTTTGTTTGTGGGTACAAAAATAACGGTATAGACAGGAAAATGAAGCCGAATGTTCTTGTCTACTACATAGATTCTGGAAAAATGGAGATACAGAAAAACTAGATTTTACATGATGTAAAATCTAGTTTTTCTGTATCTCCCTATTTTATGTATTTTATATATAACATAATTCGAAAAAATTAAAACTATCTACTACTATTTCTATTGGATATTTCATATTTACGATACTATTATAAATTTATCCACTAAAAATACATTTTTTGCTTACAAAAATCTTATGGTTGTCATTTATATAGTTCTTTTATATTTTTTTATATATTTCAATATAAAATACAAAATGTTGGTTAAAAATTAAAATAATTGTCGATCTATTGATATATTCTTCTAAATATATTTTATATTTAGTCCTTTAAGGGAAAAAGAATGAAAAAGTAAGGATAAAATAACACCATAGGGAATTACGAGCATGTATGGAGTGTTGTTCCCCAACGGTTTCTATTCCTTTTCACTAACTGAAATGATATCCAATTCTAAGATATTGTGTGAATGTATGTAAGGGTTCCCAATCCACGAATGGTCCGAAATGAATAAAACAGAGTTCCTCCATTAATGGTAAGAGGATACGTAATAAAATTATATCACACTGAAGCTACACGAATGATGTAGATCAGCTGGTTTTCTTTTCAATGAAGACAGATTACATGTTTCTTTAGAAATTAATAATATGATGTCAGTTACTTGGCATATCTTCTTTGTTTTCTGCTTTGATTATTTCCTGATTTTTTTTTTCTTTTTTGGTTTGAATTTAGGAAAATAGAAACGGGAAGTATACGTAAATGCATGTAAAGGTAAAATGTGTCTGGAGATTCGAGACGAAACTGAGTTTGATGTGACTTTAAATTTACAAACTTTCATTAAAGTAATTTGATCGATAAAAGAGAAATATATCACATATTCCGCAGAAGGGAGATAGAATCTGTGTTAACTTATATATCCCTGATATTTTCTGCTCTTTGAAAATGAAACTTGTCAAACTTTTATCAGCTAACGCTGGATTAGTTTGTAAGGCTACGGTTGCTATTTTTCTAAGGCTTAGAGCCGATTCAGAAGGGCCGAACGATGGCCGAATGGTTAGGGTGCTGATCTCTGGAACCATATTTCGTGTGTTGGAATCCCATTGTCACATGGATGTTCACAGCCATTTGGAATATTCCTTAAGCTGTAGGTTTCGGTCTAATTAGCCCTCGTGTTGTGAAAAAGTACTCCCCATATTAAACCAAACCGATTCAAATGGACTACAATCATACATACTAGCAATTGGATTTAAACATGATACACTCCGATATTGAAATGCAAGTTTCCTACTCAATCGCTGATTTTGAGGAAAAACTAGTAAATCGCAGTTAACATGTAGAAGGCACTCGTTTTCTACATGGCACGTCTTGAACTAGTAAAGATATAATTCCAATCTCAGCATTATAGCTATCTATTATAAGATTTCATTTAGCATTAATGTGTATTCATAGCATAGCAAATTAATGACTTGTAACGACATTTTCCTTAATGACATCTGATGACGTTTAAAATTACAGCTATGACTAGTAAAACCAGTTTGTAATATTCAAATTAGTTTTAAACGTCATTTTCTTTTTTTACTGTCAATACCTATAATAACCTAACTCAAAATTTACATCTATACAAATTCAGCAGAAATGATTCGGAGGTTAATGAGCTAGCAAAGCGATCTTTAAAATTGGCTTAGTAACCAGTATGCGGAGGGAACGCATTGCTGCAGAAATATAGAAAATAATTGCAATAAAATCATGTATAAAATTTTAGTTGATTTCACCCACTCGGTATATAGATCATTCGTACCATCAAGAATCCAATATGGATGTCTCTGTCCATTCCAGGTGCAACCGCTTCATAAATTCGAGGAAAGATAACTTAGACTTTTATGTTATAGGGGATATGCAATAAGTGAAAAAAATGAAAATACACTTACCCGCAAAATAACGGCTGTAACTTGAAAATTAGAAAGTTTTTTTTCTATAAAATAGAAGATAATTATCATCATTTTTGAAACCTAAATTAGAAAAATAATTGCAATATATTTCCGTTTATATCATAATAAAACTATTTAAGAGTTTTTAATTTTTTTTCAATTTTAAAATTTCAGACACCTGTAAAGTTTTGGCTTGCAGAATAAAAAAACATTTCACATCAATTTGGTATAAAATTTAGTTTTTAATATACATATTCCAAATGACACCTTTCAGGTGAGATAATTTTTACATTTTCTTTGGTGCATATTTTAATCTTATTATATATTATACTTAATATAATTTTTAATCTTATTGAAAAAATATTTTACTTGAAATGAAAAAAACTGAGTATTTTTTATAGTTCGAAATGTAAAATAGAAATTTCAATCTAAACCGATTTTTTTATTGTAAGTCCAAATAAAAGCTGTTACAGTAAAATACTTTAAGTGTGTAAAAGTAATATGTCTCTTAAACATGAATTACCGTTAAATAAACTCCCCCGTGTTTGCTAAAACTTTTAATTGTTGAACCTTTGGCGGGAAAATATTGTTGCATATCAATAGTTTAAAGGGGGTTTATAGAAATAAACTATTCTAAAGATTTTATCGAATGCCAATAACCGCCTCTTTCAGGCAAGTGATATAAAGGACCTTTTATATTTCTCAACTTCTATTCTAGTACTAGAAAGGAATTCTGCCTTCAATGAACCTTTCAGTTTTGATTCGTGATTTTTGAAGAGAAATTGCTATCGGAAAACTTTTAAAAGACAGGGACCAGTTATGTTAAGTGTATATTAACTCATAAAGCATTATCAAAGTATTTAGAAGTTTCTTTTCACGGGTACGTGAAGTGCATTTTTAGAAATACGATAACAAAAATATCAATAAATAGTTGATAGTTTTGTTACAATTAATCACCTAATAGATTTGAACTATAATAAGGTTTAATAATAAATTTTTGTCAAGTGGAAACTTAAACATTTTATTAGTTTACCGATATACTTTTCATTTATTTCTTTATCGTACAACATAGCTTTTAAATGTTTGAATTTGATTAAATATTGTACATTGTTTAAGTTGTACTTTATGTATTTAAATTAAAGTTCGTGTTTAAACGAATTATTTAAGGTGAGCAAATAGGATTCTGTTAAGTATACAGAACGTATAACTATAGTAATTATGCTTTTTAAACTAGTTTTTTTATATATATAAAACAATTTTAAATTATTTAAATGGAAACATCATTTTAAAATATCAAAATTTTTACAGGAAAAAATGTTTTTGGCGAGCAATTAAAACAAATAAATAGCTTTTCTTCTTAATACATCTATTCCTAAATCATTATCAAAACTACTAGCATATAGTCCATCATATGACGGGATTAGTAAAATTTCCTGAATTGTTAAGTACCCTATAAAGCAAGTAAAACAATGGTTTTGCTTTTTTTTTTGCTCAAAATTATCTGGTAACAGAATTGTCAATAATTTGTTTACCTTCATACTCCTGTAAAGTCTTTCGATACTGGGATGCAGTTTAGAATCACGTTAAATTCACTTAGAAAGATAATTCGAAGTTTTCTTACCTACATCAAAATAATCGTTAGGTTCTTCCCAATTTTTTGCCATAGTAATTAATACAAGTAAAGGAATGAAGCTATCATTTCACTACACTCTAGAAATAGATAGAAATTCTTGTTAATACCGGAAATAACATTTTCATGGCAACAAAAAATAGTCGACGATTGAATTTAAAATTAGCTCATATATACTTAATCTATTATTTCAGCAAATATAAAATAAAAATTACTTGCATAATATCTATGTTCAGTGATAAAAAATATAAAAATAATGTAGGCGATATTTATATAATTTAAACCAAGAAATGATTAAATGAGATGGAATGGCTTCATAATGCTAGAAAAAAATGTTATTTTCATCTACTTTTAATGTGATAAATTGATAAATTGAATCACCTGCTCTTAACAGGGGAAAATGGGGCTTCAAATAACGGCATTAAACGCTGGAAAAGGGGGAAGGGGTGTATTTCGAACGTTTTATAGGTGACATTATATTTTTCAGTGATATGAAGCATATTTGAACCAATTTATTTTACAATCGGATCGATAGTTTTGGAGAACATAAACTTGACTCGCTTTGAATTTTGCCAACTCTAACTCATCAAGAATCTAATATGGATGCATCTATTCATTCCAGGTCCAACCGCTTTTCAATTCCAGGATAGACAGACAGGTAACTTATATTATTATTATATAGGAGGTTTCATATATTTAATTTTTTTTTGTGAAATTAAAAATGTGGAATTTATAAATGAAACGGTAAACATATCAACACATATTTGATGGTTTCATCTGTATTAAACAGAGTTAACTGTTAGATTTTCCGATCATATGATTTAACAATACATTTTTGTAAGGACGAACTTTGAAACTTCCTTAGTATATTGGAATATTTCTAGACTCTACAATAAGTAATCATTTAAATAATATAACTAGTTTTAATGAAAGCAATATTTGTCCATATTGTTTTAAATTACACAATTGTTACATCATAATATGCCAAATGCGTACCATTCTTGTTGAGAAAATTAAATAGTTCATTCAAATATAATATTATTGATTGAGTGTTTCATCATTTGGTGATGCTATCTATCAAATCAAGAGACTATTAGCTGTCAATGGCCAAAGAAAATTTAAAATAACTTATATATACAGTACCTGAGAAGATATAGACATGATAATTCAGTTTCAACATGTTTGTTGTAACGCACGGCGGTTTTAACAAGGTATTGGGTACGCTGAAAAAAATATTTTGATAAGAATAGTGATGATTCACTTTTAACATATGTATTATGAAGGTTTATTTTATCTCTGTTTGGCAGTATGAAATTCAATTAAGAATATAGCATCTGTTTCATTGTAACTTTCATGTGTTGATGTCCATCAAAAGATTAACAAAATATTGGATATGCTGAAAGCAAATGTGGGTTTATGAATGGTCATGCTTAAAATACAACAAATGTATTTTGAAAGCATAATTTATCGGCAATACTCCAAAAAGAAGTTGAATAATTGCTATAGTATGGGGTGATCAAAAAGTCCATATAAAATTTAAAAATTCATAGTAACCGAAAAAATAACCAAAATAAAAAAAAATGTTTGCAGGGTTAGTATTGCTAGGGCACGGGATTTTTTTTAAACAGAAAAATAATAACTCAAAAAGAGTCGATAGAGGGCGCTGATGTACACACATCAAAGGAAAAGAAACGCAAATAACAAACAGAATACCTCTAAATCTTTTATTACAACACTATGTGTTCCCCACTACCACTAATAAAGGAGATAACACACTTCAGGCGAGTCACAAATTCAGCAACGGCAGAGTGCAGCAGGTCCGGTTGCATGCAAGACACCTCTCGGCGGATCGCATCTTTCACTTCAGAGGGATTAGATGGATTGGATCGATACACCCGTGATTTCAAATATCCCCACAACCAAAAGTCTGCCGGGGTAAAATCAGGAAAGCAAGGAGATCATGGGAACCTGAAACGCCCGGTAATGATTGCTACATGCTGCATTTTAACTGTCTGTGTTGTCCTCCAGGGTACATTTTCTAGATGTTTTATAGTCTAAAAGCAAAGATTTGCTATGAATGTAGCTGCTTGAATCATAAAATTATACTTTACCTCTCTTTCACAACTACAAATCGACTAATTGCTATAGTAGAATGCTACGTTTTAATTTTATGTGTTGTAGTCCAGGGTAACATTACAAGGTGTTTTATATTGTAAGAGTAACACATTGTTATAAATGGGAATGATTCAATCTTAAAAGTACATTCTGCTCCCATTTATGATATCAATTTCTACTTACTCCTTATTTTTACAAAAGTAGAATGATATGATGTTCATATTTAACTTTATGTGTTGTAATGCGAGGTTGTTTTTCATAAAACGTTCGATACCTTCATCTCAAATATTTTCAAGGAATTCTTGGTCCTGGTGATAATCAGAGTGTTTGAAACATATATTTCATTCCTTATGTACAGTATGTAAAGAAATAAACAATATACGTTATCTTAGCGTCAAATACCGGATGATCCAAAAATCAGGACGAACTTTAAGATTGAATAATTCGAAAGCGAATGAAGATAAAAAGATACGGTTTGCATAAAATGGATGAAAAAGACACCGGATTTTGTGTGTCAACGGAAAAAAACAGTTCTGCTGGTTTGGGTGAATTTTAGATGTAGGATTATGCAAAGCAACAAATAATATGAAAAGGAAAATCTGCAGCAGGTAATGGTAGCCGAAGAGCTTGTATACATCGAAATGCTGTCCATAGTTGAGAAAGCCCTCTTAGTTCAACTGTATTATTAGAATTCTGAAAGTGACATGGCGAGCATACCGCTACGTAAAGGGTATGACAGTGTGGTGACTCGTCATACAGCTGTACTACTGAAGGATGGGCAGCACATTGAACGTCTACTGTAGTACTGATTAACTGTAATTAAGTTAACTTCTAAGTTGCCCGAATTTTTTTCATTTGTAAATCATCCTTTCGTGCTACAAAGAACTACAGTGCCATCTGTTGCTGACTCACAAAACTATTTTTTTCGTTGACACACGAAATCCGGTTTGTTTTCCAATCATTTGGTGCAAACCTTATCTTTGTATCATCATTCGTTTTCAAATTATTTATCTTTAAAATTCTTGCTGACTTTAAGATCACCCTGTATTTAGTGCAAGATCAAATAATCTTGTAACTATTAATTCAGACAATTTTCGTTTCATGTGGACAATCATATTATCTGTTAAAATTGTATAGAACTTATATATATATATATATATATATATATATATATATATATATATATATATATATATATAGTAAATTTTTTGCACTGTAGAGATTAAAGAATTTTTTATTCTTTCCTCTCCAAAATTCTGCCTGTCCATGTTTTACCGTAATCAATCATTTTAAATGGTTTAATCGATATAATTTTCTTTTTAAGTTATACTTGCTGGAACGGTTCTCCTATTTTAATCGATAGTTCCACTCCATCCCTAAACCCTCTTCCCAAATATTATTTATGTTTATCGCCAACTGTTTGTATACTAAAATAGTGCGCCCTAAAATATGGCAGTAAAATATCGATTAGAATTCACGTTTTGCTCCTATTCGTTTATTGACTTGCCATTGTTTTATGTATAAATTACTTCAATAACGCAGATCGAAGTTTAAAGTCCGATAGACTCTTTTTAAAAATGTCAGAGAAAAGTATAATAGAATGGTAATACCTAAAATGTATTAAGGCAGTAACCGCAATGTTTATGTGATAAAATTATATGCAGCCTGTATAGTAAAGTTTTTAAAAGGCTATCTTTCATCAACGTCTGGCTAGAGACATATACATATAAATGCAAAAAAAAAATCTTTTAAACTAGCATATAGCTGGTCATTTGATGGATCTGTAAATTTTAATTTACAAAAAATAATCGATGATTCAATTTAGAATGATCCCATATGTACCTAATCTATTATTTAATCCAAATATAAAAGAAAATTATTTACGTAATACAAATGGATGCCATACAGATTGCGATGAAAACTGCAAGCTTTTTTTGTTTTTCTGCAAACGAATAAGAATGTGACTCTGAAGGGTATTTTAAGTGTTGTAAAAAATAATGCTACGTTGGCCTAGTGTTTGAGAAAAAAGAAATCTAAACTCATTAAAAAACACATGGACAAATATATCCTGATTAAATGAATTTATACAATCAAATAAATACCTAAGGAATACAACTGGAATCCACTTATCATTTGTAGATATCGAAGACTGCTCTCGAGTCGGCGTCGGCCCTAATAAACAATATGGAGATAATTTTAATCAAAATGTCTAAATCTCAAGCCGCGGATGGCATCAGTGTTCACCTTCTACTCTCCTCTGGTCACAACCTTGTCCTCTAAAAAAATACGACTGCCTCGCGGAGAAAAAACAGGGGTCCACTCCAGAAAGGCGTGGGATCAGAATCCCCCAAACAAACGGACCCTTTTGATGGTTGGGTAAAGTCCGAAGTTTCTTTCCAGTTCAAACCGGTCCTGTTCTGGTATGTTTCTAACGACGACTCACGGGAAGAGGTAAAAAAAGCTGAAATGAATGTAACATATTGTTACAAGTGTACAGCTGGCAATATATTAAGGAGGGGAAATTTTCTGTTAACAATAATCTTATTAATTTTGTAAATTATTATAATAACTAGCGTATAGCCCGTCATGTAATGGGATCAGTAAAATTTTAATTTTCCAGAATCGTACAGTACCCTATGAGGCAGGTAATAAAATGGTTTGATTTTGGATGAGAATTATTTGGTACACGCTCACTAATTTGATTATCTTTAATGACC
>CM063510.1:173674725-173684725 GCA_032207245.1 Pardosa pseudoannulata | reverse complement strand
TGTATAGTTATTAGATAATAACACGGGGCTACTTAAGAATTGGGTTTCCCTCGGCAAATTTGGCGAAAATATTGGTGTTATTTACTAAAACACAAAGGTAATCAATCCAAACATTTATTTCTTGCCTTTGCTGGAAACATTAATGAATGCACAGTGTGCCATCATAATAGAGTTATATACTCTTACTTAATTAAAGAAAATGACTTGAACAGCTCCGAATTATTAAAAACCAGCCATAGTGAATCATGAATGGTTTGTTATGTTTAATTTTTAAATAAGCATTGCACTTTTTTAATATATAAGAAAAGTTATATAAGCAGAGATTGATGCAAATATCATATATATTATAATATAGATAGAGATTGTTTGGACTCGGTGAGATCAGTAGAAAATGTGAGGCGACCATACTTAAACCATTATGGCCAAGTTGGCGGAGGAACCCAGTTCTTTAGTCAAGCCAATAGTACTTAGTTACTACTCATTTCTGTGAGAGTTTATATTCTGACACAAAACCATTTTCTTTTAAAATCAAAGAATAGAATAATCTAAATAAAAAGATAAAATATAATATGATTTGGCAACCTCTTGG
Source organism: Pardosa pseudoannulata (assembly GCA_032207245.1). Classification (NCBI taxonomy): domain Eukaryota; kingdom Metazoa; phylum Arthropoda; class Arachnida; order Araneae; family Lycosidae; genus Pardosa; species Pardosa pseudoannulata. The sequence goes on along the minus strand of CM063510.1, from coordinate 173,684,136 downwards.
TGCATTTTCCCTTGGCGGTCGTTCACTCGCTTAGAAATGACATCAAATTTGAATATTACTATAGCGTCACAGTTAATTTTCTGTAAATACATAGCATTATAATAGTGGTATTAAGTGAAAATCCCCCAAAAATAAATTTAATAATGTAATTTAAAAATAAAGTAACTTAAAGATAGTAACTTTAAAAATAGTAAAAGTAACTTTAAAAATAAGTAACTTTAAAATATAAATTAGTCTTGGCGCTTTTCCTCCAAGTCGGAAAGAATAACCGTAAAAGGTTTGGAAAATGGACGGCTTTATAACTGGAATCCAATGATATTTTGTTTTGGTGAATTTTTTATCGCTTTGCAAATATCGTATCCTTATAGATTACTTAGAAATTTACTCTCTCAAAATATAAATATAAAAAAAATAGTACTATAAAGAAATTAGAGGTTGATTTTCAAATCCAGAAGTGAGAAAAATTTTCATGGAATTTAATTTTTAATTAACTTTCAATTTACTTCTCTTGTATCTAGTTAGAAATGTAAAAAAAATTCGCCAATTGTGTACGATACCAAAGTTCTACTGGATTTAAATTCGATGGATTAGAGTCGAGAAAACTTAGTTATGGCGAAATCGAAATTTCCAATTTTATTTTCAAATTTATGATAGAATTCTGGATTACCATGTAATATAGTTTATCAATGAATCTGTATACACCAGTATAGGTTACTTCTTAGAACAAAATAAAAACTCCAATTTGCATAATTTTTGAAAAATAATATTTACTTACTTTTCTTTTACCTTTTCATCGTGGTTGTTTTTTCAAAACCAGATGACTCTAGGCTCTTTTCGTTAACTTCTTGAGGCTATTGCGAGATTTGATATCAAGTAAAAGTTTTCTTGCATTTAAAAGCAATAAAAGAAAAAAAGAAAAATGAAGTATTATTTTTTAAAGAAAATATTCATGTTTAAATTTTTTTTAATTATATTAAAATAATAGTAATAATAACAATAACAACAATAGTGATACTAAAACAATTATTTTGCTCAAAGTAGACATAACACAGATTAACCATACTTAAAAAAATAGTAATTCCTCTACAAAGTAGATGAAAATTACTCACATTTGCACTCGAACTTTTTATTTAGAGGAACAACTTATGTATTTTAAGTGAACCGTAATTTATTAAATGATTTAAAAATATTAAGTTATTAATATTAGTTTAAGAAAAGGTAATTATTGTAAGTAATTATGAAGAATATCCTTCAAATATTATTCTGTAATACATAATAAATTATTCATAAAAGAATAATAAAACACGATGCCATTCAAGAAAACGATTATTATTTTATAAAAAAAACGTTTAAATCAAAAGAATTTAAATATTGCCTGGTATTTAAAATTTAAAATTACTATTATTAATTACTATTAATTGTAATTATTATTATTAAAATATTTTATTTAATATCTCCGGAAATTACGGTTCCACAAAGATGAAACCAAGTGCAATGAATTAACAAAAATATTTAAATTTGTGGATACTTGCGCCTTCATATTCTCGCAATTTTGCAACTTCTATTTCTCAAATGGAAAAATGCTATCGTGTTAAAATCGTCATTAAAATTATTTAGATATGACGTCATAAATATCTTATTACATAAATCGTTTGCTGAAAAAAAAACACATATTTAGACGAAAAGAATCAGCAGTTTGGATGGTTTTTACTCGATATCTCGATTAACTTTAGGCCTACAAAGATGAAACTTGGTAAAATAAATTTTCGAGAATTTTCCAGATCCATGGATTCATGTCTCAACCACAAACTCTCAAACAAAAAATTAAGATATCTGGTAAGATTCAGCTTAAAGTAGTTTATTTTCGATGTCATAAATAGCTAATTCTTGCGATCGTTTGTCATGTAATCGCAAACTTAGACTGAAAGAATTACCATTTTGTTTTTAGTTAATATCTTCATTAACTATGACTCTACTAAGATGAAACTTATACATATATTTTCTTCATATTTTTTAACATCTAGCAATAACTGTCTTGACGCTCAATTCCAGTCCGTAAAATTGCCATTTGGTTAAAAACAACCTTTTTTAATAATTTGTCTATGACGTCATAAGCATTTATTCAAGCTATTGTTTTCTCAAAAATAATTTTGATCTAAAAGAATTATCATTCCGGGTAAATATATATATATATATATATATATATATATATATATATATATATATATATATATATATATATATATATATATATATATATATATATATATATATATATATATATATATATATATATATATTAATTTCTGTCTGTCTGTCTGTCTGTACTCGATAGACTCAAAAACCATACATTCAGTCACCGTGAAAATTTGGGAAATTATTAAGTATATTCGTAGGAAGGTTTTAAAATTTTTAACATTCGAAATCCATTCCTTCCCCTTTTTTCGATTCTTCATATTTTTTAACATCTAGCAATACCTGTCTTGACGCCAAATTCCAGTCCTTCAAATTGACATTTGGTTAAAAAAAAACCTTTTTAATAATTTGTCTATGACGTCATACGCATTTATAGTAATATATTCGAGGGATCATTTTCTCATAAAAAACAATTTGATCTAAAAGAATTATCTTTTGGGGTAAATTTTAAATAATATTTCCGTTAAATTTTGTAGTACGAAGGTGAGACATGTCAAAATTTGTTTCTGTGAATTTTCAGAATACTTGAATATCTCTCTTGAGCCCTAACTTTCAGCAGTTTTTCAGGAGTTCCAAACCGCGAAAGGTTAAACAGGCAGATACTAGAAAATTTCAAAATAAAATGTACTCACGTTGGAGTATGAGTACTCTTTAAAATTACCCTAGAAAATACAATTTCTGTCAATTATTTAAATATTTTTCTTTAAATATTAAGCAATAACCTACTATTTCTACATATTTTATTTTTTTCAACAATTTAACACTTCTCCACTTACATTTTCTATATTCTAAAATTGACATTAGTTTTTTTTTATTGAAAGAAACGATGTTAGACAGCTTTAAATTTCATAGAAAAAATGTTCTTTTACTACCTGTTCTGATGTTTGTCTTTGACAAGTATGGTGTTTAAGAAATGGCACCAGTATAAAATCAATTTTTATGACGACCCATAAAGTTCAAGTTAGATCTGTCTCGTAAAATACCAGGGGATAATCAAGAGTTGTTTTATCATAGCATTTCTTTGACAGGATTTATCTTCCTAAACATTTATAGAATGGAACACCGAATTCTAACCTTATAAATTACAGGTTGTTAATGTTTTTCAAAACTTATAAACATACTGGAGAATCAAACTCAATTACTCTGAATTTCACAAACGTTCAGTTTTTACAGAATATCTTTCGATGAAAAGCTTGATATATAAATATATATAAATGTGTGTATGATTCCAAAAATAACAGCTTGATTTTGTGCTTTCTTGTGGTCTGAAAAGGCGTTTGGAAATATATATATATATATATATATATATATATATATATATATATATATATATATATATATATATACACCAGTTGACAATAATTAAACTGACAGTGCTTACAGAGTTCTGTAAATCGATCTATTTGCTAGATTGACGCCACATTTTGTAGGAATATTAAACAAGACGGCAGACGAAGAATTCCTCGAAAAAACAAATTAGTTTTGAAAAGTCACCGGTAGGGGAATATTTGGAGCTGTTTTATAGAAAATAGAGTGTTTACAAATGCAAATCAACACGGAAATTAATTTCTTAATTGTGCCAATAGATATAACTTGAAATTTGAATAAAGAACTTTTTCTTCTGCTGAGCATACGTGATATTGCAGATCACGAGACTTAATCGGTATTTATGTAGATTTGACGCTTTTTTAAAAGTATTTCCCTATTGCACTTGAACTAAATCAGAAAATGTGCATAATAAAACGTAATTTTATTCCATATTAATTTGCATCTGTTAACACTCTATTTTCTATTACACAGCGCGAAATATTCCCCTAGCGGTGACTTTTAAAACTAATTTGTTTTTTCGCGGAATCCTTCTTCCCCCGTCTTGTTTAATCTTCCTACAAAATGTGGCGTCATTCTCGCAAATAGATCGCGCTACAGAACACTGTGAGCACTGTCAGTTTAATTATGGCCACCCGGTATATATATATATATATATATATATATATATATATATATATATATATATATATATATATATATATATATGTATGTGTATATTATATATATATATTCTATATGTATATATATATATATATATTATGAATGAGCAATCTTGTATCCTTCGTATTTTTCTTTCTACACTAATTAGGGAAAAGGTTTTAATTCATAAGCATAAAGTATTACCTATAGCTTGATAGGATTAAAGTAAAAGTTATAAAACAACTTTAAACACAAGAACAAATAAATGAATTTATGTTAAAAAGATTCAGACATTTAACTCTCCACGTACCACGTTACACGTATATATGAGCAACTTTATGATTCCCCATAAAATTTTAAATCAATCCTTCTCATAAATAAAATAACGGGAATAGTAAGACACATTTTTACCTTTCTAAAAATCTATAAAAGTGAACTTTGGTAATGGCACCTTTTAGCGTTTAGACCTGTTACGTTCTTTAAATTTTAGAAAGTGGTTGGCCATTTAAGTATCGGGTAGACTTTTCAAAATTTAGAGAATGTGGATCGTGTTTAAGAGACGGTTAGGAGTAATGCGGAACCTTTTAATATTTATTTCTTAAATGGAACAAAAGGTGTTACGAAGCGGTTTTTTTTTTCTTTTTTTGTAAATCTCTAGAATTATGAAAATGTTTGCACTTATTATATAGAGTGTCATTAGATCAGTGAAGTTAAAAACCTATTTAAAGGACTAGATTTTTTTTATCAGTATATAAAAACAGTAATATAAAAATAAATAATATTAAAACCTAATTTCTATCAATAAGTTAAATATGCAGTTAGCAGAAATGACAAAATGCATCCACAATCTTAGAACTGTATTTTTGTTATTTGTTATTTCAGTAGTAAAAGCTGATAATTTTAATCTCTCTTGTTTTTAAACAATTTTTTGCTAACACTTTTACTTCGTTCACCTGTTCTCGTCAGATTAATGTTCTCAAATGTTTTTTGTTATTTCAGATTGCAGTATCAAATTTATATGTTTTTATGAAGCTTTTTGAAAATTTCTTTTCTTTTCGCCTATATATATAGATATTAATTAATAAAATTTAATAAAATTATTTGAAGGGAAAGATCTTGATCTACACAGCGTTCTCAAAAAATGACCAAATTTTAATATTTTTATTCTGACGATCGGTGTGGAGATTTTGGTCGAATGGTGGAGGGCTTTCTTTGGTAGTGGAGTTCTCGGTTTCGAATCCCGCTTCTGGATTGGATGCTCGTAGCCGTTCGGAATCGGCTTTAAACAGTAGGTTCTGTTGTCATTAGTCCTCGTGAGCCAAACAGCAGACTGTATTGCTCCAAACCAAGCCTGGAGATTCGACCATCGGAGTGCTTGCATATACTGCCCAATTACTAGCTCAAATCATGTTTTATATATTATATATTAGATTTCTTGTCAATTTTATAGTAAACTCTTATAATCCTGATAGCAGGTTTCTGTGTATTTGGTTTATTTGCGAATCTACTATGTATCTGTATTGATAGGGAAAAGTCAAATACTATCTTGCACACAAATCCCATATAAAATTATAGCCTAAGTTGTATGTACGTCTGTCCTCGAATTGTTGAAGAAATTGGACATAAAATATATAGAGGCATCCATATTGGATTCTTGATGTGTTGGGATTAGACAAAATTGAAAGCGAGTTCGAAAACGGTCGAAATTTATTTCTTCTCCCTTCACGATCAATTTACGCCATTATTTCAAGCTCTATTTTCCCTGGTTAAAAGCAGGCGATTAAAATCACAATTTATCACATTATAAGTAGATGAAAATAACATATTTGTCTATCATTATGACATCATACCTTTAACCACCTCAATCAATCATTTCTTGTTTTAAATTATTTAATTATCGTCTGCAATATTTTCAAAAGTTTTATCGCTGAACTAAGGTATGACTTTAATAATTTTCTTTTATATTTGGCTTAAATAATAGATTAGGTACATATGGGATCATTTTAAATTGAGGCAGCGATTGTTTTTGGTTACAATGGAAATTTTATCACCGATATTCGTAACAAATTCTTTTCATAAAAGTCTAGGAATCTATTTCACGGACTAATTCATATGTAGCGTTTAAGTTATATATCACTGAAAATAAGAAGGTTGCTCGTTTGTGTGTTTGTTTTTTATACATAACCACCCGTTTTTGCGACTGATTCGCTCCATTTTGGACATCATTCATCTATACCGCCAAACAATCGCTGTCAATATTAAAATCTCTGCTGTCCAACTTATCACTTAATATGACAAGATCAATTAAAGTTAGCAACTAACATGCGGTCAGCAAAGATAAACAAATGATTGGTCTTGTACCAGATAATTCTCAGCCAATAAACAAACCATTTTTTACCTGCCTCATAGGGTACTTTACAATTCTGGAAAATTAAAAATTTGACTGATCCCGCGTAGGACGGGCTATATGCTAGTGGGAAATAAACCAAAACCAGACCTTTCCAAATGCTTTTTAACTTATTCTATTGCTTCTTCTGTATTCCATTTACACCTGCTTATTCGGGTTAATTTTATTAATGATTCAATTCCTGCATATTCCTCATCGTTTTTACTTTACGTATACGATACTTTTATATTTATTTTTTCCTTTAAAACTGGCAGCGTAGACTACAGGTTACAAGAAATAGAACGATTACACTAACGGCATCCCTTCGGCTTCCCTTCTGCCTGTTCTATCAAAAGTTAGCTATAAACATTTGAGCGTATTGACGTTTTACGAGCTATTGTGTCGAATTTTCATGGTAACCCGTGATAAGACTTATTTTCTTTTTCCGCTGCCTTTACGTACGCTTCCGATAGGACAGTTTTTGAAAGTAAAAATCCCGAAAAAAAAAGATGCTTCTCTCTTTATTTTGTTATACTCAGTGTTCAAATCTGTGCCAGAAGTATTAAAATGCCGTTTTCCATCCTATTTCTTAGGTCACAAGTTTAGATATTATGTTTCCTTCACATTTATAATTATTTAACAAGAAACTTAATCTTTCAAAAAAATGCAAAATTGATTTCTTACCTAAAGTATTGAATTGAAAAACAGGAAATACAAAAAAAAAATGCAAATGTAAATATTAAAGCTTTCTCGTTAAGAATTCTTCATGTAAAGCGATTTTACAAAAGTTTGTTTCAAATAGAGAAATATATTTCGCAGAATGCCACTATCTGTGGATAGTTAAAAGTGTTAAAGACCTATAAAATTGAAAAAAAAATCATTCGTATGTCGCAAAAAGGAAGGAGAAATTTTTTAATATGTTAACTACGAAGCCACTGTCCAATAAAGGTTTAAATCATAGTCTCTCTTAAAGCTTGTAGCAATTTTATAATAACAGGTCTCGAAATTGAATGTGTCACCTGCACATCCCAAAGTATTTTATATAATATATGTCATTGTTTGAGAAAATGGGAGATATTTTCTAGAAAAGTATAGAAAATAGTACAAAGTAAAAAGCAAAATAGAAATCGGTATAAATATTACACAGTTGAAGTGCGATTGTTGTTTAGTAAGTACGGTTTTGTATTTAAATAAAGACTTAATTTTTAACACTTTTATTTGTACACGATAGTTTCTTATTTCATCTACTATTTTGATATAATTATAACCAATATCGAACTACGTGTAGTATGATAGAACCATCTCTTGCATTCCATCTTCATATAAAAATACGTCACCTGAGAAGAAAAGAAAATAAACAAAAGTACATTAAGTTTACTTACTCCATGAAATCTAATTCATTTGCATCTATTATCTGCAAAGATAGATAAAAATAAATCATCCCCTATATAATAATAGCTGTTCATCTGTTCTCGAATTTTTGAAGCGGTTGGACCTGAAACGGATAGAGGTATCCCTATTGGATTCTCGATGAGTGAGGGTTAGCAACGTTCGAAATCCACCTCTTCCCTTTTTCTAACATTTAATGCCATTATTTCGAGATTTATTTTTCCCGGTTAAGGGAAGACGATTTAATTTATCAATTTGTCACTTAATAAATAGATAAAAATGATACTTTTTCTAGCATTTTGACGTCATTCCTTTCACTATCTCATTGAATCTTTTCTTTTTTCAAATTATTTAAATATCGACTGCATTACTTTCATACTTTTTATCAATGAGCTTAGATATGACGTCAATAAATTTCTTTTATATTTGGCTTAAATAATACATTAGGTACATATGTGATAGTTTTAAATTCAATCATGGATTATTTTTTATGTCAACTGAAATTTAATTCCCTGTATTAGTAACAAATTCTATCTACCTCCCGGGTGTAGTGGAAATGATAGTTTCTTTCTTTACTTCCATTCATTACTGAGGCAAAATAAATAGGAAGAACTGAACGATCATTTCGACGTAACTAAGAAAACTTTGAATTATCTTTCTAAATGAATTCGACGTGATTCTAAACTGCATTCACAGTATCGGGAGACTTTAGAGGAGTACGAATATAAACAACTTACTGAGTGTGTAAATAATAACCAGATGATTGTCAGCCAAAATAGAAATCAATTTTTTTACCTGCCTCGTAGAGTAATTTACAAATTCTGGAAAATTAAAAATTTTCCTGATCCCGTCATATGACAGGATAAATGCTTATTTTCAAACAGAACTTTTTAACTGAATATGGATCGAACCTGAGAGAAATTCGTCACAAATGTGTTGTATATCTTAGATGACAAAAATAAATAAAAATTGCAAATGTGTTAGCCCCATGAAAGCTATTAAATTCGTTTTTATTGCATATGCATCTACAAGGGCAGTTTAAAAACAATTTATTTAAAATAGTAGATTTTTTTAATGATATCTGATTCAACATATATGAAACATTTCCTGCAATTTTGTTTTATACTTTAGTAAAATGCATGAAATAAAATAAGTTCAGTATTTGAGTGTCGTTTAAGTCGAGAATTCTACTTCCTCCTATCAGTTTAGGCGCTTTATCCGTGTTCTACTTTCACGACTCTCTCCTAAAAATAGAATGTAGCTCATAAACGCAGCGCGCCCCCTTTACTATTTACCCTACGGATTTTATTCGGACAGAAGTTCACGACACGATCCCAGTGTCAATATTATTAGTCCATTCTCGGTATTTATCGGCGATACTGACTTATGTTCTATTTTACGACTCGCCATAAAGACGCCTTTATGTGTGCAGTATTTCCAAACCCATGCGGATGTCAAATGATATAAACAAC
>CM063510.1:173659725-173667225 GCA_032207245.1 Pardosa pseudoannulata | reverse complement strand
TAAAAATGCTATTATTTGCGTCACATAGAAATGAAAGTGAATCACTTTATATCTCAATTTCCAGGTCAAATCGAATTGATACTACGCAGACGATTATAAAATAAGAAATGAATAAATGAAATATGTAAATGGATGACGTCATAATGGTAGAAAAATATCATTTTTACCTATGTATTATGTAATAAATTAAAAATTTTAATCTTCAACTTTTAACCGAGGAAAACTTCGTTTAAAACAATTACTTGGGATGACGTCACATTGCTAGAAATAATGCTTCTTTCACTTAGTTATCACGCGATAAATTAAAAATTTAATCGTTTGCTTTTAACCGGGGAAAATAATGCTTAGAATAGTGACATGAAATGCTCGAAAATGGGGGAAGGAATGGATTTCGAACGTTAAAAATTTACAAAAACCTTCCCAGGGATATACCTAAACATTTCCCAAATTTTCACGGCGATTGGATGCATGGTTTTTGAGTCTATCGAGTACAGACAGACACACACAAATTCATTTTTATATATATAGATTATAGAATCAACTTGCTGCATATGCTGTATGAAATCAAAAAAAAATTGAATTGTTTTTTAAACCAAATTCAATTTTGTGTAATTTACTTTTTAAAAATAATCAATGTTTAAAATCTTTACAAATTTTAAAAATGTTGTTCAAATACATCTATTGAAAAATACATTTGACACCCATCGGGATTTAGAACAAGTGATTCAAAAAACATTTAACACTAAGTTTTGTTATTTTTAGATATTTTAAAGTATATTTTTAAATCTTTCTGTATAAATAAATTCATTTTGTATTTTTATTTTAATTTGTGACATAAAACAAACCTCGAGATGGATTCTAGATAAAAATGAGCATGTTAACACAAAAATTTAAAAAAATAATTTGACAATTCCAATGAGTACAAATTATTTTGGGGTAAAAAATGTTTGATAAAAAAGAAACAAAGAATTAAATGACAATAATTTATATTTATTTAATCAAAATTATTACATATTCATTGGCTGTATAAAAAAAAGAAAAAAAAGAAGTTCAAATCAAAAATAGTATCAAACATGACAAAAAAAAAACACAATTCGGCTTTTATAAACCGAAAACTTGTAACCTAAAACTACATCTTATTGTCTATACAAATAAATAAAAAAAACAAAAACAAAAACAAGATGAAATAAGAAATAAAATAAATAAAAACATAGATTAATAACAGGTGCGCAAGTTAGAAAGGTAAATAATTAAAAGGATAAGTTTGTTTATTTGTTTTATTATGAAATGTAGATTTGATATAGTCAGTGAAGAGTTATATGAAATTCATGTATTTGAAAACTGCTAATTCAATAAACAGAACCATAAAGAAGAAAAAAAGTGAAAAAAATTTACAATTTTCATTTGAAATAATGCATTAACATAAAAAAATAAATAACAAAACCGTCAATAAGAGGGCAAAACCCGATCTGATATTCCTATGGAGCAAAAGGATCGAAACCAATTTCGAGTTAGAAAAAAATTCAACCGTAAAAACAAAAAAAAAAAAAAAAAAAAGAAAAAAATGGTATTAACAAGATTAAATAGTTTTAATTTACAATATGCCAACATTGTAGCTTAAATATGTGTCTAAAAACGACCGTGTCTTTCGTTTGGGGGACATATTGGTGACAGCCACATAGGGAACTAGTCGCTTTGTGACGCTTAGACGGCAAGTGACCGCCAACGAGTTAATATGTATTAATATAAATCTGGGTTTTGTTTTCAATTTCCAGTTTAAGTAAGCTTAAATCGTGGAAAGTGTATATGCCCTTTTGTCCTTCCAGCCTTCCTGGTCAGTCACCTGAGCAGGACAATCAGATCTACAAAAATTTATTCGTGATCTACCAGTAGCCCGCGATCCACAGTTGGTTCCAAATCCATTAAAGTTAAATGTTTTCGAAATTAAATTTATTTTTAAGTATCAGAGTAGAATAAAAATTTATTTTAATAGACACCAAAATGGGGGCACGTCGCGTTTCTCCTCTTCGAAAATTGCCCCATAAAGGAAACAACTATTACACTGTTATCCACTTCCGCGCGTTTCACTTCCCGTTTTTACGTCCAAAATATTCTTGGCGAGAGCCAAGAGCCAATAAAGTCGTGCACTTTTCCCTTGAACTTCGATAACCCGTAAGAGAACGGCCGGGGAACATATATATACTCGTGTCGAATCTATTTTGACCGACATCCGGGTGGTTGTGTTTAGACTGATACGGGAGATTGCAGTGCCTATAGTATTAACGCGGTGGAATTTCCGAAAGGAATTCATATCCATTCGCTCACAAATGGCTTTTCGATGTTTACCGTGTCGTCTGCGGACTGCGTGAGAGAGACGCCACAATTGCCAGACGCACCTGGATTTACTTTTTGTGAAGGAGAGGATGGCAACGCCGAAAGTGATCCAGCCGCTTCTCTTCTTGATTTAATTTTCCCGATTGGAGGAAATAATGAGTGGATTTACATATTATTTGAGACAGGTACTGATATAAGCTTCTGTATCATCTTTCAAAATATGTTGTTGATCCATGAATAAGGAAGTGACATTTATTAGATCATGGGATACTTGATTTTTTTAAAATTACAATCTATTAATTTATTAGCTTTTTTATTAATTTGACCTTGTGGCAACAACAGTTTTTTTAAATAGTTCGACAGACTTTCAGTATCATTTTTCACACACAAAAAACCATTAATGTTGCCAAGATGCTGTATGACAAGTTAGAATATACTATTTTGCGTATAATCACCTTATTTAGAATTCATACCTCAGTTTTTCTTTAAAGTATCAATTACTTTTCAAAATAAATAAAGTTTATTTGTTTTGACAGAACTTTCAAAGGGTTTCAAGAGCATTTCTTAATATTTAAGAATTTCACATTATTATATACAATGGAACCTCGTCTTAACGATTCCCTCATATAACGATTGCAAAATTCGGCCCTGTCGTTATCCTATTATTTTTAACTAACATATAGCTCGTATGACGGGATCGGTAAAATTATTAATTTTCCAGAATTGTAAAATACCCTATGAGGCAGGTAAATAAATGGTTTGTTTTTTGGCTGAGAATTATCTGGTACACGATCAATAATTTGTTTATCTTCACTGACCTTATGTTAGTTGCCAACTTTAATTTATCTTGGCATAAAACGTGATAGGATGGACAGCAGAGGTTTTAATATTGACAGTGATTATTTGGCGGTACATATGAATGATGTCCAAAATTGAGCGAATCGATTGCAAACCGTGTGGTTATGTATAAAAAACTTGCACATAAACCAAATTCTTAATTTTCAAAGATATATAACTTAAACGCTAGATATTTATTAGTCCGTATAATAGACTCCTAGATTTTTATGAGAAGAATTTCTTGTGAATACCGGAAATAAAATGTTCATTACAATAAAAAATAATCGATCATTCAATTTGAAACGATCACATATGTACCTAATCTATTATGTAAGCCAAATATAAAAGAAAATTATTGACGTCATATCTAAGTTCAGGAATAAAACGTATGAAAATAATGCAGACGATATTTAAATAATTTAAAATAAGAAATGATTAAAAGAGATGGTTCAAGGAATGACGTCCTAATGCTAAAAATGTGTTTTTCATCTACTTTTAATCTAATAAATTGATATATTTAATCGCCTGCTCTTAACCGGGGAAAATAAGGCTTGAAATAATGGCATTAAACAATTGGAAAAGTGGGAAGGGATGGATTTCGAACGTTTTCGAACATGCTTTGAATTTTGCTAACTGTAACTCATCAATAATCCAATAGGGATGCCTCTATCCATTCCAGGTCCAGCAGCTTCATAAATTTGAGGACAGACGGACAGATAACTTAGGCTATTATTATATAGGGGATGCTCCTTTTTTTTTTTAGCAAAGCTCCAAAATCTTAGAAATTAGATATAATGTAATTTTTTTAAAAAATTGTACATTGATTTTTTTTTAACATTTCCACAGCTGTAAAAACAGTATTTCGTCTCTAATTTCGTAACAAACTTTATGAAATTAGTAACTTAGTCCACAGAAATTGTGGGAAAAAAAAGTATTAATTTTTTTTTTTTTTTTTTTTTTAAATAGATTCCATTGTCTTGTGTATTTTTTGCAATAGTATAATTTTATCTGATTTTAAGAATACAGTTAAAAGTTTATTATTTTAAACGGAGGTTTAAGGTCCCTTGTTCTGATTTCAAATTTATCTTCACAATTTCAAATACAACGAAAACTCGATCCGTCATTTTTCAAGGGGATGAAGGTGTAAAGCGATGAATGAGGGCAATAGATGTAGAAATTCGGTAACAATTATGGCTATGTATAAATTAAATAGAAAATACTAATTCAAACTTATTGGATTATTTATCAGTTTTTAAAGTATAATTTATGTTGAGAATGATATTTACTGTTTATAAAATATTTCATAATTGATACCTGCTTTGTACAAATAGATCGCCAGACTGTAAACAATGAGCATTCTATTGCCTTTACCACTGCATGTTACATAATCATTGTCAATAGGCGCGTACATAAATGATTTTAACGTTGACAATGTTTCGCAAAACTCGGCACATGCATGCGAAAAACTCGGCACAAATTCAGGTTTGTTTTCGTTTTCTTCCTCCCTTTTCCCATGTCTTGCTTTTGGTCTGTACATTGGTCCCGCACTGTTGTGTGTACACTAGTTGGGATATTTTGTTTATGGACTGTGTACAGTAATCCTCCACTGTGTCCCTTTTAGATAACAACTCCTCGGCGCAACAGCCCCTGGGGGGCCAGGGCCTACTGTGCCAATGTCCGTTTCCGAGATCAAGGGCCCTGGGGTACGAAGCATATGTACCGGTTAGGTGGTCAATCTTACGCGGAACCCCCATTGTTTAGTTCTCAAGCATGCTTGATCTTCAGTTTGTCTACCCACTGAAGGGATGAAAGGCTGAGTCAACCTTGCCCAGTCCGGGGATCGAATCTCGGACCTGTGCCGTGGGAGCACGGAGTGCTACCCAACGCCACTAGGCTTCGTCTCTACTAGATACTAGATTTTAATTTATATTGCTCCTGGTCTATGCATTGGTCATCTATTGTTGTGTCTCCATTAGTTGTTAGGTTATTTTTCTCCTGGTCTGTGTTGTTCCTTCACTATTGCTTATTCACTAGTTATCCTGCTTTTGGTCTGTTCATAGTCCCCCCCTACTGTTGGATCCCCACTAGTTCTTAGGGTATCTTTCTGCTAGCGTGTTCATTGGCCATCCAATGTTGTGTATCAACTAGTTGTTTAACTATCTTCTAGATCGTGCATTGATCTTCCATTGTTATGTCTCCACTAATTGTTAGGTTGTTTTGTTCTTGGTTTGTACTGTGGTCCTCTACTGTTGTGTCTCCACTAGTTGCTTGGTTATTTTACTCCTGGTCTGTGCTGCAGTCCTATACTACTGCTTATTCACTAGTTATTCTGATTTTGGTCTGTTCATAGCCCCCACCCCCACTGTTGGATCCCCACTTGTTCTTAGTTTATCTTGTTGCTGGTGTGTTCATTGGCCATCCAATATTGGTATACACCAATTGTTTGATTATCTTCTAGATTGTGCCTTGGTCATCTATTGTTGTATATCCACTAGTTGTTAGGTTATTTTCCTCTTGGTCTGGTCTGGGGTGTTCCACTCTTGTATCTACACTGGTTGTTAGGTTATATGGCTGTTGGTCTGTGCCTTGATCATCCATTATTGCGTATCCACTAGTTGTTCGGTTATCCTAATTTTGGGTTGTGCATAGTCCCCTCCCCCCCTGTTGTATCTCTACTAGTCCTTAAGTTACTAACACTGTGGGTCCAGGAAAGCCCCTGACGATCCACAAATATTTTTCTTGAAAAATTCTACTTGACACAACTCTTTTCCTCCTGTTCTCCTGAATTCAATAAAAACCAATACTTCCGTTAATGCAAACGAATGGGATGGAAACTTAGTGATATAACAGAGCTAAATCTTAGTGATATAACATAGCTTTTGTTTTTTCTATATTGATTTCTCTATATTTTTTATTGTAATAAATATGGAAGAATAATTTTAAAACAGATAAAGCAAGTCTAGAGTATCTTCCAAATTTTTGTGCCATTTTATTAAATATTAGAAATTTTTATGATAGGTCAATATTAAAAAAATATCAGCATTTGTTTTCTTTTAAGCAGAACTTCTAACCGTATTTTTTTTCGTTCCGCCAAAATAACAATTTCTGGTTCAGTTCCGAATAAATAATTTTATTTTATGTATATTCCGACGATAGATGCGACAAATCAAAGACTCCCAAAACTATTTAATTTAAAAAAAAAACATTGGCCCTGTTAGAATAAATTCAGAATCAAACGAATAACGGGATAAAATGCGGGAACGATAGATCGAGGTTTTCCCTGTGTTTTTAAGTTTGATTCACTTAGAAATAATATTCATTTTCCTCGATCCATACCAGCTGCTGGATTGGTACGCTTCATGAATGAATAATTTTACTTTTAAAAAAGAAGTCAACCGTTGGATGAAACCTAATTCCCAAACTAACCCTTTACAAAACAAAAGGGGGAAGACCATTTCTTTTTTTGTTTTCTCTGCCCAGCAATTGTTCTTTTTTTTCTGTCTCTGCCCTAACACCGCACGTGTTTGACTCGGGCAGAGGGACAGTTTTTCCTTTTTCCATTCGCTGTCTCCTTTTGCCTGTAAAATGCTCAGCGTTCCGTGCATCTGTTAGCTATTAAGCGAATTACTCGGGCGCACAAGAGACGGAGAAAGTAGAGCAGAAACAACTATTTCAGTGTTGTACCTCTTTTGTTTTCCCCCTATTTCTTGGGCTCAGTTTTATCGCAATCAATTGTCGCAGTTGTCGGACATTGTTGAATGTAACCTTTTAGTGAAAAAGCCCTTAAGATTGTAAAACAAATTAATTACAAGCTCATTTCGGCATTTTGAGCTATTTCTTAGTTTAAATGTAAAGTGTAAGTGTATGTATATATATATATATATATATAATATATATATATTTAGAGACGGGGATCGTTAGATAGATACACACACATATATGTATGTATGTATGTATGTATATATATATATATATATATATATATATATATATATATATATATATATATATATATATATATATATATATATATATATATATATATATATATATATATATATATATATATATATATAAGAAAAATTCTCAGGGGTTTTCAAAACTTGAATCAAGGGCTAAAAATATCCGCTTCATATTGAATTCCCCTTTTTAACCCCTAACCTAAATTGACCACTGGGGCTACAGTTTACGCCCTCGGAAAAGGAGTCTGACCAATTATAATCCTACATGGCCCTAGCGGACAATTTAGGAAATGGCCAAATAAAAAGGAGATACACGCTGTCGGAGACAGATTTTTCTAGAGATATTTTCCCACAGATGTTGACCCAG
>CM063510.1:173605345-173642845 GCA_032207245.1 Pardosa pseudoannulata | reverse complement strand
TTTCTATTATATGAGAATTCAATTTTTAAATATTTATTATTTTGAATTTTTTAGGAACACAGTATAATAAACGCCTCTATTCTATCAATATTTCTTCCAATATCGTCGAATATCCAAAAAATGACTGCATGAGTAAACACAATTTATTACGTTTCAATTTAACACTAAACATACCATATAACGGGTCAAATGACCTATAAGGTATAAGTAATAAATGCGATGGGAAATGAATTAAAAATTACATAATACATAAAAGTTTACTTTTATGTATTATAAACACAAAGAATAAGAATTTTTAATTCATTTCCCATCGAATTTTTTATATATACCTTATCTGTCATTTGACCCATTATATTTAATAATTTAATAAACTTAACAATTAGGTCAACATCAACAAATATAAAAAAATGACAGCGTAAGAAACACATTATCTTAAGTTTCAGTTTTAAAAAAAGTGATTTCTTCAAGATGAATGTGTGCCGAACGATGGCCTATTCTTAGGGTGCTGGGCTTCGGTACCGGAGTTCGTGGGTTCGAATCCCACTATGGCATGGATGTTCGTAGCCGTTCGGAATCGACTTTAAGCTGTAGGTCCCGGTCTCATTAGCCCTCGTGTTGCAAAAAGTAGACCGTAGCACTCCAAACCAAATCAAGATGAATGTGATTCCAGTCAAATTCTATCTTTTCTACCGTTAATAAATTCCACTAGTCTAACAATCCTGTGGTCAGTATCTACTAATACCTTAATATGATAATATAAAAAAGCACAATTTATTACGTTTCATTATCATGGAGTAATTCTACAAGATGTGTGTGCTTTCAGTCAAAGTTGTTACATTCTACCGTTAATAACTCCCTTAGTCAAAGAATACTTAGGTAAATATGGACCATTCCATATTTACCTAAGTATTCTTATTATAATATCCAGTAGAGGACAGCATAAAAGAATACATTCTACTATACATCAATTTAAAAAGAATCATTTATTAAGGATGGGTATACTTTGAGACAAATCATTTACATTCTATAGTTAATAAATTTCACTCGTCTGAAAATTCTTAGTTCAGTATAATTTCGATATTTTTTCAGGAAAACAGTATAATAAACTCTCCTAGTCTATCCATATTTCTGTCAATATCGTCGAATATCCAAAAGATGATAGCATGAAGAAACAATTTTATTACGTTTCAATTTTAAAAAGAATAATTTCTTCAAGGTGTATGTGCTTTCCGTCAAATTCTTTATTTTCTACCCTTCATAAACTCGACTGATATGACAACGCTTAGGTCAGTATCGATAAATATCAGAAAGATGGCAGCATAAGAAACACATGTTCTTAAGTTTCAGTTTAAAAGGAATGATTTCTTTAATGTGTACGTGATTTCAATCAAATTCTTTTCGTTTTACCGTGAGTAAGTTCCCCTAATATAACAATATACGGTTAATATTGACGAATATCCTAAGGGGACAGGATAAAGAACCACATTTTATTACGTTTAAATTCAAATGGAATAATATCTACGAGGTGTGTGAGCTTCTTTAGTCAAATTCTTTACATTTCCGCGTTCATAAACTTCCCTAGTCTAAGTATACTTAGGTTATTATCGACGAATATAAAGAATATTATAGTAAATAAACCTATTTTATTGATTGGTTTGGTTTGGTTTTGGAGTGCTACGGTCTACTTTTTGCAACACGAGGGCTAATGAGACCGGGACCTACTGCTTAAAGCTGATTCCGAACGGCTACGAACATCCATGCCATAGTGGGATTCGAACCCACGAACTCCGATTCCGAAGGCCAGCACCCAAACCCTTCGGCCACCGTTCGACCCTATTTTATTAAAATTCTATCAAAAGGAATAATTTCATCAGGGTCTATGAGCATTCAGTCGAAGTCTCTACATTCTACCGTTTAAAGAATATTTAGATAAATATCGACGAATATTCAATAGATGACAACATAAAGAAATGTATTTTACTATGCTTCCATTTAAAGAGAATAATTTCTTTAAGGTTTATATGCCTTCGGGCAAATCATTTACATTCTACAGTTAATAAATTTCACTAGTTTGAAAATTCTTAGTTCGATATCGACGAACATCCAGTACAATAAAGTAACACATTATGTTTCAATTTAAAAGGAATCAATTGTGTTGTTTGTGATGACTCTTGGTCAAACCAAGAACGATGGAGCTATACTCTACTCTTATTAAGGCAAAATGAGTGAGTCTTTTGTTTTACGATAGCCACTACACCGAAAGAACGACTTTTGGCTCAAGTAGGTCCAAGTCATTTTCAAGCAGTGACCTATCAGATGACCCATTGGCTAATATGCCACTCCCAGAGGTATGGATTTAAACCTTGGAGGACAGGGTAAAAACAAACATATTTTACGTGCCCCATACACCTTTAACAAACATGGCGTATTTTAGGCCAGTTCGGGTTCCTAAGCCTCAACTTCTCAGTTACGAGATCTTGCCTTAATCGATAGAGCTACCTTAGATCACAAATTCTTCATGGTATACAGATATTTTCATCCAAATTCTTTACATTCTAACAATAATGAACTTGACTAGTCTAACAATAATTGGGACAATAATGACAAATATCCTAAAGATGACAATATAATAAAACACATTTTATTTAATTTACAATTTCAATGAAATAATTTCTACAAAGTGTATGTTATTCAATCAAATTCTTTACTCTCTACCGATAAATCTCATTTTGTGTAACGCATACGGGGAACTTTCACCCATTGCTTTCTGTTCAACAATGTCTCTAAAAATATTTAAGATACATTTAAGACGTAGAAAATATCGAGTGACTTATATAAATCCTTAAAAACTATTTTAAAGTTAGAAGAAAAATTCCCTGCTTGAAAATTGTATTTATTACAAATTCTGGAAATCTTTCCATTTATACTTTAATATAAGGAGGAACGTTTCAGAACGGAAGCCGTAAACATACTAGAATATTTTTAGAACAATTCCGAGAAATGTTGCATTCGTTCTGCTCCAACCTTGTAGTGAATATAAACTTTCTCTGCCCCCAGTTTGAATCTTAGATATTCAGAGCTTGCGTACATATCGAAATAATCCGAGAAATGTATGAAATTTCTAGAAACCTCTACACACCTTATTGGCTTTGAAAGATTTTTCGCTAGAAAAGGGGTACGGAATAGATTTTTTGACGCTTTTGTCCTTTAATGTCATTCTGAATCGTAAGCTATGAAGAGAGAAGTTTTCTCTTCTAAAGCCTATAACGAAGTAAAGCCGAGATATTTAAAAAGGGAGGAGAAACGTTAGGGAAATACTTAAATATTGAAATGTAAGTTTTTCAAACATTTTCTTCTATTTGAGTCGAGGGCAAAAGAGAAAATGGATTTATGTTTGAAACTGAGGAAGGAAGTATTAAGTATGAAACAAAACATTATTTTTTATACAAATCTATTCCAAACGTTATACTTGGAAAGTCTTATTTGATTAGAAAAAATACCATTAAATATCATTGATGCACTTTCTCATTATTTATCTTATAAAAAGTGACACGAAATATTCTATATTAATTACTTTTATTTTCATTATTTTGTTCAACCTGGATCCACAGTCTGGAAGTTGCGGTTCGGTTCGAACGTTCGTTGGAATGTCACTTTTATGTCAGCTTGCGAAAATTTTGCGATTAAACGTTAAAGCTGACGTCAAAATGACATGACAACGAACGTTTGAACCGAACCTCAAATTCCAGAGTAAGCCCCTAGGACTTGGTAAGGTTGGTTCATTGGTGTCGTGTCCATTTTTAGAAGTCATGTGACTTCTCGTGGAAAGGTGGTTGCAATTGCTTCGACAGATTGGACTTCTAAGGGTAGATCGCCGTGATTTAAGAACCCCTGAGGATTCACCTACCTTGATCAGAGGAATCGAGTGGTATTATGGAGACATCGATCTCGCTACTCTTCGATTATGAATTCGGTGTGATACCGCGGTTCGTATACTGAAATTCTTTAAAATTAGAATGATTTTTTTTACCCTATACCGGAAGACCATAAAATGATGAAAATTCAATACGATTCTCTTAAAATGGTTTTATTTTCTTTTATTTGAAAATGGAAGGAATCCATTAAAGCCTAGAGTTCCTTTTAAAGGTAAAATAAATTGCTTTTTGAGAACGTTCATGCTTTCTCGAAACGAGTTTTCCTTTATAAAATTTAAATTAAGATCTCCAAAACATCATGGACAGTTGTCTATCTCTGTTTCTGATACTCATTAGATAAAGCAATATTCTTGTAACAGATTATATTCGAGACGATATTTTGCAATTTTTCAAAACAGACCCAGTTTGATACAAAAATACATTAATAGGGGTTCTCAAAATTTTGAATAAGTCACATAGAGAATTAATGCGTGGGGAACATTCCAAAGGGAATGTCTCAATATAAAAAATCGTCAAACAGAAAATTATTTAACATTTTGATAAGTTTCAATTAAAAGTTTATTACAAAATGTTTTATAGCATTAAAATAATAATCATGTCATTCAAAAATGCTTTTAAACAATATAGCGTTTATCTAACTTGATTTTTTCAGTACAGATAATCATTTCCTAATTTTCATTGAACTGTCTTTTATTTACTTAAAAAATTAAAAAGTAGTCAATCCCATCGCTTTTTTCTCCCGAATCCTTTTTTCAACCTGTAAAATAGGAATTTTAGGCCAAGTTCCAGTCTCACTACAGGCTGTTAACGACTAACCCTGATTAATCTCTGTTTAAACGGAGGATTGCGTCCCGCCATCGGTTGGCGCAATGGGTTAATCGCGTTTAGCCGTTAAACGACTTTGATAAAACCGGCTCCTAATCACATATTAGTGAATAATCGCTGTTTAACTGTAATCGACTGTAGTGACACTGGACTATACACGCTCACTTTAAGGGCCGGTCCCACCAATGTCGTTTAATGGTTAGCCGATATTAATCTCTATTACCAATATCTACCGATATTAAACGAATAATTATGTCCTGCCATTGGTTGGCAACATGGGTTAATCGAGGTTAGCCGTTGGTGATACCAGCCCTTAATGTCTGAATAATGTATTTTCAATATAATTCGCAAGAATTTATTTTCGAAACCGGATTTTCTATAAAGTTTAATTTAGACCAAAATGCAATAGGAAAGTTAATCATCGGTTAGTTGAACAAGCTTAACACTTTGACTGCCAAGCCAAAATTGCAAATGTTCACAACGGGGCCAAACTTTTTTTTTGTGTAATTTGTATTTTTTCAACATAAAACTATATATAAAAACAATATTTCAAAACAAACAATATTTTAAAACAAACTCTCTCTATTTATATATATTCCCTTTTTTGTTGCATGTTCCAAATATTTAATTTTTCATAAAACTTAGCTCATAAAATCGTCACATATACCAATTTGCGCAAACCACGTATACCTAACACATCGTAGGGAGCCCAACAATCAAACTCCAATACGATTTTCATGTAACTGATAACATCTTTGATAGCCATGGCCTGAAGTGTTAAAACACCATGGCTATCATATCGGATAGCCAGTGTCTCAACGGAAATATCACTGGATATCACATATGATAGCCATGGCAGTCAAAGTGTTAAAACAGAATGCGAATTTATCATATCTTTTATTACCACCTCTGTTTGAAAGTGTGTATTTCACTTCCATCTTCGTTACCAGATATTAACGTTTACGTTATTATCTGTTACTATTGAAAAAAATTGAAATTAATTTTTATTGTCTATCTTAAAAGCATAAAATACATTTAAATAAATTAATTGTGGGCTTGTTTGACATTAGGGTTTAGAATATTTTTCTTTAAAATTTTGTAAAAATCGTTTGTCTACTTAATGTATGCTCGTCGCTCACAACCAATGATATTGGATCATTGTCCTGTCGTCATTGAAGAGCTATAGTTTTTAAGCAGATGTTGGGTTGCAAGCAGTCTTTTGCATTCCTGTTATATGTGGTAAGTACGCTTTTTTTTAAGTATTATTTGATGCGACCTTCGTTTAGTTTTAAGTTTCTAACGTACGTGTTTTATATCGACCTGTGTAGTTTTATTACAGTTTCTTTTTTATTCCCTTTATGTACCTTTTAATATTTTAAGGTATTTTTATAGAAATTTTATTTAATTTACACTAGAGTAAAATAGTCGAGTATATCGCTATTTTCAAGAATAGAAACACTAATATATTCTGCCCTAAGTTTGTGAAACTACACTTTCATTTTCTACTGTATCTGCGTTTGAAATTTTGCAATTGAGTAAACTCTACACCAAGTAAAAGAAATTTCGTTAAACAATTTTAATTTTCCTTAAATGCTATTCTACACCTCCTGGTTTACTTGGTGAATTTTATTTAATTTTTTTCTTGCTCCTCTTGATATTTTGTATTTCTTTTATAATTACCCTCCTGACTACCTAGAGATATGAAGTTTCGCTGAAAGGTTCAATTTCGATGGTAATAAAGTATTTAATAGTAAAAATAAATTTAATGTACAACAGTCGGTTAAGTAAATGTAAAAATGTTGTTAAACGTAATTAGAATTTCAATTGCACAGATTGTAAACTAGTCTCGCTATCTATTTGAAAGTGGCATGAATAAAAACTCTAACAAAATTGCTAATTTTTAGTTAATTTCATCACTTTTCCAGTTAAACAAAATTTATTTTAAAAAATACTGTTTGTATATTTAAATTTAATTCTTATTTTCTGCTTTTTGGGTTTATCCTCCCCTCTCAAATTTTAGTGCTGCTAGACTATTTCAACATCTTTTTGCACTTGTTCATCAACAATTTTCCTACTTTGATACGTTCGTTATTCATCTATTTCTTTTACTTGTTTTAACTTCCGGTAACATTATTACTTACTGAAGTTTCACCATTAACATAGCATAACATGTTTTTTTTCTTCCAATTTTTTTTATTTGAGCCCCCAAACCAACAGTATCTCGTGTTTTTAAAGTAGCAGTATTTAAACTAAGCTTCAAAACTTGTAAATGTATATGTGCAATTTTTCCTTTTTTCTTATTTCTTCTTCTGAATGAGCTATGAAAACTTTCAACTCTTTGCTTGAAATGTATCGGAATTATGCCGTACTTTCTAACACAGCATTTAAATTTGTTATGTATATTTTAATGATTTTTTTTTAATTTTATAATTTATTAACTTTTGCAATTTAGTCTAAAGCTAGTTACCACGTCATCAAGCCTGTTGTAATTTTTTAGAGCTATTGTAGTTACAGTACATTTCATTTACTTTTATCACTTGTATTTTTCTGTTCGGCGCTTTCGACTTTTTCTTGTAGTTAAAAATGAACAAATTCCCTACTTTTGACAGTCCCTGTTTGTCTACTTTTTACTTGCTTTTATCATGAGGCCACTTTAATACTTATCAGTGTCTTATTTTTGACCTAGTGTAGTATGTATTTTTCTGAATTTAGAGCTGGGAAGACTAATAGCGAAGATTTCCCCGACCTTTAAAATAGCAGTGTTTTGCTTAAAGTTTCAAACATGTAAATCTATCTCTGACTTTAATTATTTTAACTGTTCGTGGGTTTGAATCCCACTATGGTATGGATGTTCGTAGCCTTTCGGAATCGGCCTTAAGATGTAGGTCCCGGACTCGTTAGCCCTCTTGTTGAAAGTAGACCGTAGCATTCCAAACCAAACCTTTTTATTAACTTTATTTTTGCTTTTGAATGGTCACTTTGCTTGAAATATATGGAAATTACAAGTATTGAGCATATTTTACCACAATATTTAAAATTCTCATTTATTATATATTGCCTCGAATATATTCTTAAATTTAATGAAAAAAAATCTTGAATCTAAGTCTATTTTTGTTTTGATTTGAAGCGATACTTTGTATCATGGGGTTTAATTTTAGCGAGTAATCCGCTTATAATGGAATTCTATACCACGAACGAAATGTAGGTTCTAGGTTATGAGCCGTCTGCGTCCGAGATATTTAAATGCTCTCTTATCCTTTCTATATGGATTTCTAGTAAAGCATAGGAGCTTTTTATTTATAAGACTGTTCCATATAAACGATTAAGAACCGAAAACTTTTTATATTAAAAATAGTTATTGTTATATTTAAATGGATTAAAGTGGTTATCCTATTAAACAAAAGGAACTAAATGCGATTACAGACCGTTTGTTTTATTTGCTATTTTATGAAAATATACTCGTGATATCAATAAAGTAAACTATTTTGAAGTTAAAGGAATTTATCGAACTTTAACTGTTTTACCTCAATCTACATACGTTCTGCGGTGTATTTTTTATAGTTTGTTTATTTAATTAAAACAAATGAAATGAAAAACATTTTCATTTTCTATGTTATCAATTTTTTTTAACTTCATATTGAACAGGAAGCTTCAGGCATGCATTTTGCTTTGACTGGAGCTTGGGTTTAAATTGACAGTTAGTTTTATTTCGCGAAATGGCTGAAAATGTAAGTCATTAAGCTTTTTGAAAATTTAAGATTTATAATAGGTTACAAACAGTAATATGAAAGAAATTTGTAGAATAATCATCAGTTCAGATTTCAATCGACTGAACAGAAAATTCCACTCAAAAAGGCTCTAAAAATACCAAACAAGCTCTAATACCGGAACTATAAACGAAAGTGTTAGAAAAAATGAAAGTCTTAATCTACCTTCACTAAAAATTAGTTTGACTGAATTTATTTTAAATCTGAATATTTTTTCGACAAGCTTCTTTCGAAATTTTTCTGACACTTTGCACATACTTGAAATAAAATGAAATTATCATTAAAAAAATGTTTGTAACCATTAATTGGTTATAATTCTCGCATTATTAAAATTTTTACAAAGTATCTTGAATAGTATGGCAGGGGAATGGATTTTCAGAAAAGTTAAAATTAAGTTTCCATCTCAAATGCCATAAATACCAAATGAATTAAACAACGAAAAAAGCAGGCAGTTTCATTGTAGATCTATGATGTGAAAAGTTTGAATAGAAAGCGTGCAATAGCGTATTTTAAAGTGCGGGAAATTTGAAAGAAATTCGTTTTATAGTATTCATTTCGCAAATTAAATATTAACATTTCGTTAGTGTTAAAAATTAGTTTCCTTAACAGCTATTGTATAAATGACAAAATTTGTAGTAGGGTTCTAATTCGAGTACTTCAAACGATTCGGAAATGTCTGATTTAAAAATCAGAAAATCTATTTTTAAGGCTTAAAGGGATATGTCACTTTAAGCGTCGTATTGATGAACTATAAGTTAAGATCTTTTTCCTTTCAGTGTGTATGTGTGTGCTGCCTTGCCGTTCGGTGCGTTCTTCGTCCTCCCGCTTCCCCAAAGTCGTTGACTCAAAGGTAGGTGGAAAGGTAGGTTACTAACGTAGGTGACGGAAGAAAGAAGAGAAAGATCAAAGACCAACGGAGGTAACGTTTCTTTTGCAGGTGTTCAGCCTTCATAGGCTTCCGGGTTCGAGTGAAATGGCACAAACGTTCGGGATTCCGACGAAATTGGCTTCGGTCGACAGTTCTTGACGACAATTTAGGGTGGTGGGAGTTCGCGTGAAATTCCTTTTTTGGCCACATCGTGGCAGCTATTTGCGCGTAATGTGCGCAACATCTGGTTAAAATATTTATTCTTTACTGTTGTGTTCTTTGACTTTTTACTCTTAACTACTCTAGTGAAATCCGCTTCCGGTGGTATCTAAATTTTGTCGTTAAATTTACTTTTGACTCATTGTTGTAAGAATTTTTACATGCCTAGTTTTTCAAACGGTACTTTTTGGTCTCTTTTCCGGAAGTCCCCTAGAGCAGTAAAGGGTTGCCAGTGTTCCATGTTATGTGTTATCGCCTGGATCGTCACTCCGATTCCTCCTTCAGTCATGCCGCCTTGGCGATCTGCTGTTTTGAACTGACAACATACCAGGTGCTCGACTTTCCCCTTTGTGGGGTTGGTCAGACCTGGCCGTTGCCAACATGGTCGCTTCTGGTCGGGACCATCACAATTTGCTCCTTAGGTCTGTACCTCTGGAGACGTCCTGTCCACTTGTTTAGTGGGTGACATTCGCCATCCACTGTCCCTCCCCCTACAGTAGGAGGATGTCCCTCCATGGGACTGGCTCCATCAAGACCCCCTGTCGGTGAGCCTGGGAGCGTGTCTTTTCCAGATTTCTGGAGTTTGAAACTACAGTGATGACTGTGGTGGGAGAGGAGGTCACGTGGCCCGAAAAGCAGTCCGGGTGTTTTGTTTATTCTAGTCTTAGTAAGGGTCAGTTGTGGGGTTGTTCCGTAGAAATTGCTTTAATCTCTTTGTGATCGCAATTTCAAAGTAGCATTTGGAGTCTAAGCTTTAATCTTCAGATCTAAGGTTACGATTTCCCCCTAACCATTGCTTGCCAGTAGTGTGCTGGTAGGATATCTAAGCTTCAATGGCTGAAGTTTTTCGTACTTGTGAGTGTTCCATTTATGGAATTTCTCTTCGGGGGACGTCGTCAGGGACTTGCCATTTCACTTGTAGTTAAATCGTCTTAAATTATATTTCTAACATCGTTAGGGCGGTGATAGCTTAGGAGTGCATTTATACTAAAATGTTTTCAGATCCTGTTTGCATGCAGTCAAGGTACGTGACCCTGGATCATGGCACATCGCATTCGGGGTTTTGTTTATTTGGGTAGGTGTTAGGCGCGCACAGTTAGGCACACACATTGTTCCATTTACGTATTTGATATTTAGTATTTTATGCTTGTATGTATTTTATGATTATGCTCTAATTACTTTTTTCTCATTTTACTAACCCCTTTTTAAGTATTACTGTCTGAGAGAACTGTGTTCTCTCAGATATGAATGTACTTAAACGTTATGTCCATCCTGTGCCATATTCAATGCATATATCAGCACTGATATATGCGCCATTTATTTTTCCTTGATACTTGTACTTGGCACTCGATGGAGATCGAATTTTGCATGACTGCCGTTCATCGACCGGTTTCCTTAATCTGTCGATGTACTGCAGCCGAATGGTCGGTCTCTGTTCGCGTGTTCAGTACTGCACTAATCTCAAACGTGTGTGGTGTTTCACCACGAGGAGACTTTACTTTCTAGCCGAATAGTCTTGCTGGAACAGATGAAGCCAATCAAGAATTAGCTGTTTTGTAATCGTGATGCTCGTGGCCGAATACTGTATATTTCATTAAGGCCAGAGTTCTCACGAATAGATTTACCAATGAGCCCTTTTTGGTAGAATGGTGTCCTAATGGTTTGCATAAATTTCGGGCTCATTGTGGCATTTGTTGAAATTTTTGTAAAACCGCAAGAGGAGGAAGATAAAAGCGAAGAACAGAAGTTGGAGGTTCTTGAAGCAACTGTCTTCAGGACTCCATGCCAAGGGGGAATCTGTTTCCTTTAAAAGCTCGTCTGTAAACCTCCATGAAATGCTTTGTAATTTTTATAGCAGTTGTATCTGTAACAAGTTCCAAACTTTCCGATGTATTCTTTTATGTTTTTATGTAGACTTTTTTTTAATGTTACGTATATGATGTAATGTATATAATGTTCTCTTCTTTTTAGGCTTTTTTAGTTAAGAACTGTTTAGTACTTGTGTAATATTTAATTTTACTGTATACAAATGTATAATGAATTTGACTTCTATGATTTTATGTAACTTGTAAGTACTAAGGTGTTGAGCTGTAATTGAATGCATGTTTTGTACAAATCTCATTTACGTTAAAGTAATGCATCTACGTTTATAAATCTCTTATCTTCCTGTACCTTTAGCGTTTGTTTGCTGTTGGAATAATTTGCTGTATTTAATTGTTTTGTCAAAGTTGGATGCCAGTTTGCTCGCTGCATTCTTGCACGTAAATGAGGTTTCTGAACGGTATTGTGTTTGCATTTTTATTACGAGGTTTTGTAAATTTTATGGTTGTTTTGCCGTATATTAACATTTTCTTGTCTTTCCAGGAGTTTCAAAGATGAGTGAAGTTCAGTTTTATCAACAGGCAGGGTGTATGGCCGATATTGCAATGATGGAGGGGCATGCATTGTCTCCAACTTAAGCAGGAAATCACTTTGAAATTTTTTGTGTATTGTGTGAAGTCTTTCAAACTCTTTTCTTCGAGAATGAATTAATAACCTAATTTTTAAAGTTTTAGGTTCTGAGGCTGAATTAAATTATGGAAATGGTAACAGTGAGACTTCGGGCGATTTATTATCCAAAATTCCTCGTAACTTTCGTTTCTTAAAACTTTCCGTAGATTCTTATGGAAATGAAAGATGTCAGAATAGTGATGGACCCCTGGAACAAGAAACTCCGTTCGAGTGACTGGATTTGGCAGATTTAGAACGCAATTCATCCTGGAAAGACAAACGTAAATGTGTCGCAGAATACGTTCGTATTTTTTCTATTTTTCGAAGTTGTTTACCATTAATTCAGGAGGGAGGTATTTTGGCTCCTTCAGAACTTATATTTTATCTTCAACAGATTGAAATTTAACAAGTGTAACTTGGACTGTTAGGATTAAATTTCTTCTGAGAAATAAGATGACAGGTTTTAAATAGTTTTAGTAAAATCAATGTTCTAAAAGTAAATTAGTATTGCATAGTGAATGTTTTAATTTTCCTCAATTGCACTCATTTTTAAGTTTGCTAAAATTGCTATGGTATTTAATGTAAATAGCGATTACTTTTACATTAGGATAAACTTTCCCAGTAAATGTTCCCCCGTTATTCAATAGTAGTTCAGTGGAGCTGCATTCTAAATTTGGCTTATAGTATTGTACTTCAGCCAATTTTATTAAATAGGTGTTTCATTGGTAGCTCATCGCTATCTTTTTAGTTAAAATGCAGTTAGACTTAATGTTAATAAATCTATAAATCTGCCATATAAGCGACTCTAAATGTCATTAATCTCCTTTTCCATACTTGTATTTTGCTCTATAGCTGCAGTTTCCTTCATCCGAGGTATTTTCAAGGCTGATGGACGTTCTAATGGGTGTGCCGCTGCTCTTCGGTATCGGAGTTCACAGATTTGAATCTCGCTGCAGGTAGAGTTGTTCGGAATCGGTAGGATCCGGTATCGTTGGATCTCGTGTTGCAAAAACAGTGGACCGCAGTGTTCAATGTCAATGCCGCATATTGAGACTTGTATCGCTAAACTGTTCATTCATTATTCGTTTTAGTCTTATTTTTGCAGGGAATACAAAGTTATAGAACGAAGCTCATTTCTTGCCATCAAAATTGTGTTCAACTGAAAATGAACTATTCTGGCATATTTAAATTTGATGATGGATTACTGGTAAGGCTGACGAAGGTAAGGCTCATAAAATGATTGGTAAAGCTGATTTGGTGGTTGTAGTCTAAAAAATTAAATAAGCTCCAATCTGTAGAAATAATTAAAGTGTATAATTAGTTTGAAGCAACTTTTAATTAGAATTAAAAACCTTAAAAGTTTATACGTGTAGCAGGTGGTAACGCATTCAGGGTTCCATATATTTGTAGGCCACCTGTTAGTGTTTTTAATTCTCTTTAGCCCTCGTGTAGCAAAAAAAGCTCTAAACCTAAACCAAACTTCTGTTTTGAGATAGTTGCAAGCAACTGTATTTCCATCTGAATGCATTCATTGCTCGTCTATATACCAAACTCTGTTTAGTATCTCTGCTTTAACCCTCTTTAGGTAATTTTAATAAAATATTTCGCTCATTTCACTTATCGTTTAAGTACTGTTTGGTTTAAAATAGAATATCGTTTATTTGTAAGAAATTTTATATTTATAAAAGTTTAACTGCTACTGGTTTTCATTAGACGTCTCTAAATTTAAAAATTGAGTGGCACGAATATATTTCAAATTAAAATATTCGGATAAATATCACTTGTTCGTAATTTTCACAATGATCCCAATAGAAAATTCTAATTTTTGATATAGCTTTGGATTGCAGATGCAGTTTAATTTTGCAGAGATACGGAATTCTTATATTTTTGAACGTATTTTCTTTTTTAACGTAGGTAGACTGTAACCCTGTGAACCGGTGGTTCTCAAACTTTTTATCCCTCGGAACCACTTTCTTGCCATGGCAGAGGAATATCTGAATAACAGTAAGCTCCCAATTTGACACTAATTAGACATAAGCATTAAACTAAACAATACAAAGTGGTATAAAAAGTGGACTTTATGAATTGTTTTAATAATTAACTCTGGTTTAAGTTATTATATGTAACCTACTGCTTGGTGCTTCAGTCCTAAAACGTTCCTTGCGGTATTAAACTTAAATTGACCTTTTGCCTGGTTTTATGTAACCTACTGCTTGGTGCTTCAGTCCTAAAATGTTCCTTGCGTCATTAAACTTCAACCAACCGACCATTTAAGATCTTTATCTTACAAAATTAAATTTTTGGTACGTACTCAAATTGAAATAAGGACCAATAGCTAAATCATCAATCTTTGAGCTACTGCTTATATCCAATAGCAAATGAATATCTTATCTCGAGACTTCTTTTAAATGACCCACGCTGTTTAAAACTTCAGCTCTTACCTTACGAGAACGGATTAGATTAGTCGTTGCTTAAATTTCGCAATTACTGGCAGGTGTCCAAGTTATATTTGAGATTTTCTTTGGCAGACAAAAATGAAGGAATGATGAGTTGAAATGTTTTGTGGGAAGGATAAATACGGTAAGTTTTCACCCTAAATGTATGTGGAAGTTGTATGGAGATTTATTTCAGAAATGGGGAATTTGAAGTTCATATTTGGAGCACCATTATCAGACTTCGTCCAGAGCTACGACGTTTTGTGTGTAACTTAAGACCGGCCGGCAAAACTACGTAAATTATACCTATTCCTGCTAATTTGTAGACAGTGTCCTTTTACCCTTGTAATGTGCTTTAAAAAAACCTTAATTCATAAGCCTCCTCCTTTCCAACCAGTTTTACTAAGTGAAGGAAATTTGAGAAAACGTCTAGCTTTGGACGAGGATACGCTAAATTCAATTGCACAGCGAATTTTATAGAACTTCCACATTTATTTTGGTTGAAATAATTGGTCTAAATGGAAAGTTTTCAAAATTCTTTTAGCCAATAGAGAAAACAGTGTACAGATCAGGCTCCAAATTTCAATGAAAAGAGTAAGTGAATCAGTTTGTCAGATATTTTCGTGCCTTCGCTATCTTTCTGGAATCTTTTAAATTAATGCTTATAAGGGAGTTAAATTTATTCTCTGGTGTTTATTGTTAAAGCTAAGTTTAGGAGAAAGTTTAATAATTTTGTAGATGTTCGGAGAAATGAAATCGAGGAGTAAGAAAAAGGTTTAATTCAATAACTTTGAGGATCTCTGCTCTAGACTACTCAATATGCTTGTTTAACTATTGAAAGACCCTTTCAAGTTAATTTATATAGAATAATAGGTAGAAATAAAGTCAATAGTGTGAAATATAGGATTCAACCTGGACAGGATTTGATTATCAAAATCTGAAGCGTTTTCACTTTCTTTTATCTCTTAATGTAGCTTTGTTTAAAATCTTAAATTTTTCTTGGAGAGCTTGGCACCAAATTAAGTTGAATTCTTTCAAATTTTTCAAAACTTTAACTTTAAATTGCGAATCTTGAAGTCACCACTAACTTTTGTCCTATTGTGAAAAACATTTTTTAGAGCGAAAATATATCTTAAATTGTGTTAGTTCATAGTTTCGGTGTTTTCGTATCCGGAACTTTGTAGTGAGGATTCCTTTAATTAATGTTATGTAATTTTTGTTTAATTTCAGGTGATGTCAACTTCGTCGAATTATACAGCATTGCGGCACAGTCACAGGTTGAAACTCATTAGGGGGAGGGGAAACTGTAACCCCTCCCATGATTTTTCTATAGGTTTGAATGGCCGATTGCTTCAGCTTGCAATACTACAGAAATAGTTTCCCTTTTTTGTAAGCGTTTTTCTCAAACCTAAGTACTTAAGATAGTTCTGGTAATGCAATTCAATTTGTTACTTTCAATATTTTAGTGACTTGTCTAAAGCATAGACCGAGCAGTAAAAATAACTAGAGTACTGTAAGTTTAGGTGGTCTTTTACGTGGAAATCTAAATTTTCAGACTATTAAATAGTTAATAAACGTCGAAGTCAGTAGAGTTTCTAGGAAATATTAATCTTTTTCGACACAGAAGACTTTTTTAATCGCTAGGTATTGTAGATGAACAATTCCCCCCCCCCATTTCAGACTACGGTTAAAATGCTAGGCCATTACAAATTTGTTTACGCTACTGTAATTTGCAACCAGTTTATTCTTTTAAACTTTAATTTCAAAAGAATTGTTAACGAATGCAGTTCGTGCGAAAGTGTATTGGAAAGCTGTAGAACCTTTTGTGCATTAAGTTGTTTTAGATGAACAAGTCGGTTTTTAATTTTTATGAAGCAGTTTTTACTCTTGTTTCTTGCAATTTCTTCTCGATGTTTGAATTTCAACCACTTTTTAAAAGTACTCCATGGATGGCATCTGTTCCCCGTTCAGTTGATATTTTTCTGACATTCTTTTATGTACCTTCATCTTCGGATTAGTTCAACTTCAGATTTTCCGTTTCATTGCTCTTTTCAGTCTTCGTTGAAGAGTGTTTGTATGTGTGAATGTTCGTTGACCTTCCTATATTCCATTTTTATTTCTGTTCAAAAGGCTGGTTTGCCAATCATTTGCAGTCTTCTCTCTTTCAACAGTTTGAAATTTACCACGGCACATTTTTTTCTGCCGAGTGTAAAACTTCTATAGGTTCAAAGATTAGAGTAAAAACTGCTTTCTAGATAAAGGATGAAATTCTGCTCCGGATGGTGTGAGAACTGAAATTTTCTAAGCTTAAAATTCCTACCCTCGTAGAGATGTCTTTATTCTACAGCTTTCTGTGCACTGTACTAACTGCATTCGATTCTGCCTGAACCAATGACTTTTGAAAGCGGATAGAGAAATTTTTAAATTTATTTCAACAAACCTTTTTACGTATATTTATAATTGCTGTCTCCTGGGGGGGGATTTCTGTACTCAGTTTGCTCTAAATCAAAAAAGGCGAGTCGCCATAGGTAGTCTTCGAAAGGAATTTCCAAAAGTATTGAGAAGTACGAAAGATTAAAAAGTGTTCTAATTTTTTTTTTAAATTTACAAACTTCGCTAGTCCATCCTCCGTTAAGAATGAACACGTCACTTTAACCGCAAGAGAGGAACATAGGCCTACTGGGGAATCCCGCCTTTCTTGCGGTCGCGATTGGTTGACAAAAGGGATAACGCGTCTGGCACCTTACCTCCAAGGTGACGTGGAAACGGGTGCAGCCAAGTTCTGACAGCTTCGACGATTTCGTGTCATTCTCAAGCGTATTCATTCTTGCAGGAAGACCTAAAACCGGAATAATTCTGATATTTAATGCAAAATAACTTTAATGCTCGTTAATCGCAGGAGTAGTGCAGGATTGTGGTCAACTTTCTCAGTGACATGCAAAACTTCTAAATGCCTTTAACCCTCTCGCTGAGCTTCCCGTGATTTACGCGGGCGTGCATTTTAGCCGTCTATTTAACTGTGCAACCCACTCTTTCCCCATTTCTTTCATTTTGGCTTTACAGTGATTTTTAACTGTTTATTTAGCTTTAAATTAGCAGATGGATTTAATTTCTCACATTTCTGCGTAATATAGATTTTTTTGTAGCATTTTGAGAGCGCTGTTCATAGCTGAAAGATGTTTCTCAGGAAGCGTTTCACAAGTGATATAACCTGTACTCCTGACGATATTCCCACCACTTATAGCACTTCGGACCCTTATTTCAAGTATATTCAAGATAGTTATAGTGAAACTGATGAGGATTTCTCGGATTCCTCTGAGGATAGTGATGAATCTGAAAATTCATTTTCTATATAAAATGTTCGAGAGTGGTGCAAAATTGATATGCAAAATATTCCACCAGCTCCTGTTTCATTTCCTTTCCTCGGAAATTCCGAACTAAATTCCAGTATGGCAAATAATGCAACTGTTTTGAACTTTATTTTAACGATGTTATGTTGCAAATAATTGTAAGAGACCAACAGTACATGAGAGTAACAGACCCATGAGACTAACTGCTCGACACTTTGCTAGCCATATGCACCCAAATCTCATCAAGAAAGAGGTTGTCGTAGATATTGTGCTGTCTATTTCAAAAAACTGAAGGTGGAACAAGAAATTCGAAAAGAAAAGCGAATTTGGTGAAAGGATTGCGAGGTAAGACATTGTCGCGAGCCTTGTTTCGAAATTTATCATACAAGATTTCATTTCTAATATTTTGTAAGTCTTTTACATTTTTTAATTAGTATATACGTTTTGCTTTTGTATTTTATAAAATAAACGATAATTTAACAAAGATTAATTTTAAAACTTTAGCTTTTATATCATTCTTTAATTTCATTTTTCTGAACCTTTTTTTTAAGGACCTAATTCTATATTAAAAAATTATTTTACAAATTTTTGTATATTTTAACTCTAAAATATAGGTTTGAAATATGTAATAAAAAATAATCAATTTTTAAACCTATTTTAAGAAATTAAATACGCAGCGAGAAGGTTAAATCAATGCTTAACATTTTCTTTGTAGAACATGACCCATATACTCTTTATATATTAGATGCTCTTTCATGGTTTACATGATCGTTATACAAGTGTCTAGGAATCTAATCCAGTGAGATCCCGCTTGGACTGCTCTTGTCTCTACCAGCTACAGGCTCTGTTAATATAAATTGAATTTTCTTAGGTATTTTAAATGTGATAAACAGTTAAAGTTGTGAGACAATTAAGAGTGGAAAATTATATTTACGTAAGTGTAAGTTTTGTGTTCCCCTCATTGGAAAGGATTAGACCCCAATATATGAACAAAATAATTTGATAAATCCAAATATTTGACTATTCCCAAATGGTTTCATTGTAAATTGTTAAATGGATTTTCAAAGCCAAAAAGCTGCATATTTATGATCACTTGCTTTCTTTTAACCATTGAAGATGAATAAAGTAGAACCCAACTGTTTCAAATGTAAATACTCTAGATAGCAGTGCAACTCTTGTTTACAATAGGAGGTATGTTTCACAATATACCGAATTGAATGCCAAAATTTTAAATATCTGATTTGTAACTATTTTTACAACTCGCTTGTGTGCACGTGACACTCTCGGGTTTATTTCTGCATACTGAGCCCAAACGATTTTCTTAGATAGCAGACGATACTCCTATATTATCGTGGATTATGTGCGACCGACCCATTAAATGAAAGTGTTTTTTAAGTAGTTAGTAGTACTGCGCCTTAACTGATAGTGTACGTATATCATAGCACCTTTCTTGAACTGTTTAAAGTTTATTGCCCATCTTTAAAAAAAGAATTTCAAAGTTTAGGAGCTCTGTTTCAAATGTACTTAAATTTCGTTATTCGCGGCTGCTCATTATTAAATGGGACACCAAAATCCAGTTTTTATTTTAGCAGTTTTGCGGCTTGTTTTGTCACATTTAACATTTTCTAATTTGTTTTACCATTTGTATTTCATTTTGAATTGTAAATCTTATGTATTAGGAGTGATTCTTATTAGTCTTAGGTATTAGGCGTTATTCCTTTTAGTATTCACCTTTTAATGTTTCATTTTAGCTTTTACTTTTCCTTTTCTGTTTAATTTAATTGGTTTTGCAATACATTTCTGAAAAGGTTATCCGTTTTTACGTTTGATGCTTTTAGCTCTGTTCTTTTAGTATACTTTTAACTGTTAACGGTTTTGTCGTATATAGCAAAAAAATTGATGCATTCGAGTGCTTCTTGCTTATATTTTAAATGGTCTTATGTCTTTAAACTTAGACAAACCTTAATATGATACATAGTGCAGTTGAAGAATAGAATCCACGTTTGATCAAGAGGGGGGGGGGGTGGGACATTTTGGACCCATGACAAAAAAAATCCTGTTTTTTTGGGGGGAGGGGATACCCACCAATAGATGCTTTCTTGTACGAAATGTGATTATTTAAAAATTTTCTTAAATTTAAATATATAAATTCCAGAATTCTATTTATTTTAAAACTAGCTTTAAACTTTTTTTCTGCTAATTAATCTCTTATTTAAGAGGCATTACCTAAAGTGCATACCCATTTAATCGTAGCTTGTTAATGTATAATTTATGGATTTAAAGATATGAGCCCTAATCTAGGGTATACGCATAAATTCCTTACGATGAGGACAGAGATCCTGTAGACTAGCCTCTCTTCGGTTCATCACTGATGTTCCCAGTTGGACCTGACGGTCCTTTTACGCCTCATGTTGAGATCACCCTAAATTAAGGAAACTACTGATATGAAACCTCCGATCAATTTTTTTCTACCTGTTGCTGGCTTGTTTTGGTAGGTGTAATTCTTTTATCAGTTAATTTGTGCTTTGTTTTACAACAGGTTTTAGTTTTAAATCGTTACTTTTTTTACCTTTTTTACTTACCTTTCCTCAGCTTGTACACCGTTGATATTTCGTATCCGTTTTTCGCTGTCCGGTATGTTACTATTACCTTATATTTATTGCATCTAACCCAAATTAACACCGTCTGGTTTTATGCAATCGAGTGTTTTCCATTTGTGATCTAAAATGGACCTCGTTTCGTTAAGCTTCATGCCCATCTGTACTTGCCGCTTAACTTGCCTAAAATGGTTCTCGTGTGTTTACCCCGGAAACTTCCTTCTAATTCGTATCATCTCGATTCAACTGAATCCCTGTCTTTAAGTCATTTCGTTACCTTGGAGTTCATTTTCTCCCGATATTTGATAGAATAGAATAGAAATATATTGCAAAAAAAATATTGGCAGAGCCTGTCTGTTTTATGCGCGTTGTTTTTAAACGTGTTCAGTAGAACGGAGGATGTGCTTTTGACTTAAGGACATAAAAATTTTTAAGCGGGCACATGTCCTCTTTAAACCCTTCAAAGGTTTGGTTTTTATTTTTTAAGGTATTTGGAAATATTTAAAAACTTACGTAAATTTATCAAAATATCCCATTTTAAAGTCTTTTTGTTCTAAGAGTTGTAACACATTTTATGACGTTGTGTATGCCCCTCTGATACCGACGTTTCAAATTAGACTTTTTTCAACTTCATAATTTTAAATCTTACGCACAGTGTAATTGAAAACTAGTTCGGCTACATTTCTAAAAAATTTAACCATATTTGCCTCTTGGTAACCTGCGTGCAAATAACAAGTATGAATTTTTTGTGTGTTTTTTACTATCAGCAAACGTGAACATAATATATATTTTCAGTAAAACGCATTTTTTCTCTTTACCCTCATTTTTTAACTTCTTTAAAAGTTTGTTTAAACTTATCTTAATCGAAGGTAAATGTTTTACTAATATGCTTTTAATGCAGTTTTCTTGTGAGAATATTTAAGTTTATGAAGAGTGCATTTTTATACTTCATTCGCTGTAGCTCATATAATACATCTAATTTTAATAGCTTCGTATGCATGAATATTAATTTTTTAGTCTATCATAAGTTAAACGTATGTAATTTATAAATATATAGCACAAAGTTCTCAAATTCATTTTATTAGAATCTGATCACATTATCCATCTTTTTTCGGAACTAAATTGTCATTTGCACCCCTAAAATAAATTGAGCTATTTTTAAGTTTTTGAAAATGAATACAACTTGTTTATGTCTGGCATATAAAATATATGCAAGAAACTGTAATAAGTATTCAGACGTCCCCAGAAAATCTCAGGCGGGTAGGGTTTTCGGTATCCCTGTTTGATCCTTAACTCTTCGGTGCAGTCATTTTCTTGCAGGATTCCCACCGGCAGCTGGGTAATATTTTTACGTCAGGTTGGATTCTGTCGTGTCTAGTGAAGCCGTGCCCATTCATGTGTTCAAGAGCTGCTGACCACTGGGTAAGCATGGTAAGCAATTTATAGTTTTAAATGACGGTAGTTGTTAAGATTTGACCTGCAAACTGAACACTTGGAGTGGTTTTTGAACAAATTTCTTTACTAATTTGCTCACCATGTAAACAAATATTAAGGTGTAAAATTCTTACTTCGTTGCTTTCATTTATTAAACTGAAAGTGTCTTTTACTTAGTGTTTAAAAATATTGTTTTGAAAGTTTAAAAATATAGGGGTAAGTTTACTATAAAATCGGATTTAAACAAGTACAGGTAAATTCTATGTGTAATGGAATTCCCTTAAATATATGTTAGATTTCATGCTTCTTAATGTCTTGAATTATTTCAAATTAAATTTAAATCTAAAACAGGATATTTAAATTTCAAAAAATTAAATACAGAAACTTTAAATTTAGGTTTGTGATAATTCAAATTGTAAAATACGTTCTAGACACTAAAATGCTCTCCTGATTTCTGCCGATACTAAATTCTCCAAACATAGATTTTTTTTTTTTTCGAAAAGAAATAAACGTGAAGAGTAGACCCTAATTAAAGTTCTTTTCACCCATATTAAAAATACTTTTAAAATTTTGTTTTCAATATGTTGCATAATCGATCTGCTGATTTCAAATGTTTATTTAAAAGAAAATGCGTCACACGTATTATATCAAATTTCCTCTTGTCACAGAGTCAAAATTTTACGAGACTTCTCCCCCTCCACCTTCGAGCATAATACCATTTGTGGACCACCCCTTCGAGATTTTACATTAAAGTTTCTTGTCAGGTTATTTTGTTTTCTTGCCTTGAAAATAGATTCAAATAAACAGTTAATATGCAATAGTATTAACCGCTAATTCTTTTAAGTTTTAGAATTTTAACCAACGAATAATTTAAAATTTCAATCCTCTTAATGAAACGGGCCCCGTGAGAATAAAGTTTTGTTGAAATTAGCAGTCAGTGGTGCTGTTACAAAAATTCAATGATGTTCGAATCAATGTACGCAATTTGCTTTCAAAATAAGGGAATGTTGTTTGTATACGTCATCAATAGCAAAATCGCTCCGCTGAAATGTCTACGGTACTGTAAGAAAAGCCTAAATTTCTAAATTATTAGAATTGTTAAAATGGGGTGATCTATTCATCTGGACAAACCTTCAATTATTTTAGCTTAGTTTTTTAGGAAAAAATAGAACATTTTGACTCTACAGGCATTTTACTCAATGGAATTTCCATCTTGGGCTCATTCTTAAAAACATACATTGATTTACAAATTTTTATAATAAATATATGCTAAACTTGTGATGCAATTAATCTGCATTTTACTTTTAGTTTTCATAGTATTTGAAATGCAATTTTTAAACATTTTGGCTTTTTTAATGAAGCATTATTCAGATGTAGGATATCAGATAATTTTTAAAAATTTTATTAAGTGAACAATTGTACCTAATAATCAACACAAACTAATGAAACAAAATCTAAGCATTGTCAGGAAATTTAAAAAAATTGAAGCAAGATCGCATTTTTGTCTTTACTTTGTTTCTAAAAACAAATTAATAAATTTAGAAATATAATAGATTTCCAGGTCAAATGGTGAAAATTCCATGTAACTAAGACAAAGACTGAAGGGAAAGTAGTAAGAAATAAAATTAAAAGTAGAATATCTCCTTAAATTGGTTATACTGTGGAATTGGGTTGTATTAAAAAAACATGTAAATTGTAATTATATTACAGAAATTATTTTGAAATGCAGGTTCGAATATTATCCATTATAATATGTAATTCAAAATGGTTAAGCTTTTAAAAGACGTTAACATTTCGTAATGTGGTTTAAAAAATTAATTTTTCCTTTTGTGGTCCGATAAACGACTACATAAATCGGAGATAGAATACATAAACTGTTCAAATGCAAGATTAGTAATTTCAGTTTGTTTGCACGGTTACAACGAAAGTGGTTAAACAGTCAACATAGTTTTTGTTTGAAGCAGATCCTTTTAGAATTTGAAAATTAAAGTTATTTTTTAGTATTTAATGATTGTATTTTTTCCTCTACGATTTCTGAATTTAGCTTAGATTTTTAAAGCCTTATTTTTAATAAAATTTTAGAACTGGACAAAGTGATAATTAAATCTGTAAGATTTTTAATATGAAATATTAAAAATTTATATCTAAATGAGTATCAGTGTTGAATCTCAATTTAAAATATATTTTTAGCATTAGCCAAAGTCTTCATATATTTGAAGCTATTGTAACGAAACCACGCCACATTTAAACGGTGTATCTATTTGCAGATTAACAAAGGATTCACCGAATTTCAACTTCTGGTTCGGAGAGAGTTAATGAAGTGTGAAGAGGCCGATTGGACACGGCAAGATTTTCAGACTTCGTGTCCTGTTTACAAGTACTATAGAGCGACGACTCAAAGGTTTGAAACCTAATATAGCCGATAAGGAAAATTTTCATAGAGGGGAAGATGAGAGGGTGTGTTACCACCATTGAACAATTTAGCGAGAGCGAAACGGTCAAAATGTTCTTGTTTCGGTGGTCCAACGAAATCCACTCTGAAGGGACTTTATGAATCGGCCCTCTAATCAATCGAGTGTTAGAAGAGGCGAGTTCCTTTAGCGAGACCGGAGGTGCAAGTTCGATTTGGTTGACTAATGGTTTGGTGCTGAGTGCTACGATCTACAAGAGGGCGTATGAGACCGGGACCTACAGCTTAAAGCAGATTCCGAGCGACTACGAACACCCATGCCACAGTGGATTCAAACAAACGAACTCCGTTACCGAAGGCCAGCACTCTAACCAATCGGGCATCTTTCGGCTTTGTTTGACTGAAGTGAAGTGTAAACAACAAACGTCTATACTGGACTTCTTTTTTTCTTTTTAATGTAAGAGAATATTTAAGTGTCTCTCAATTTCGCACCTATTGTATGTTGACTGGAAGGAAGTGTTTGTACAGAAATTTGTACATAAACGTGTAAATACTTGTACAATAAATATATTTTGTAAGAAATACAGTTTGTTTCTTTGCTGAAATGTAACTTCAGAGTCTTACTTTAATGTACTTGAGTTATAAATTAGTTTAAATTATATATTGGTTAATAGTATATGGAATCTAATATTCTTAAATTTCTTATAAAAAGTAATTTTATATACTGCTTTCGTCTATGCAATTATCCTGTACAA
The DNA here is from genome assembly GCA_032207245.1 of Pardosa pseudoannulata. NCBI lineage: Eukaryota > Metazoa > Arthropoda > Arachnida > Araneae > Lycosidae > Pardosa > Pardosa pseudoannulata. Next base: position 173,617,760 of record CM063510.1, on the reverse strand, counting down.
TGTTTAAAATCTCCTTACATTTAGCGAAATGGCCTAATGTTTCAGAAAGTGCTACCAATATCTTCTGTAACGAACTTGAGAACTGTTGGAGTATTTTATTTCCATATGCAATGGAACATTTAGCTAAAAATGGGGTGTAATTTTACGTCTTATCATTCTTTTATTATATAGATGCCTTGATCGTGTCGAAAGTTTAAAAATTAGGCAGTTTAAAATGAAAAACTGTTTCATGCTTCATTAGGTTCATTACTTACTCAAAAACGGCTGAAAATTCTACTTATTGGAACGGTTGTTTGTAGCCTTTTCACCCCTAGAAGAAAACTTTAAATAACAATGACTTTATTACCTACATTGCCAATAGGTAATTTAAATATATATCATAATTTATACATAAATTTGCTTGAGGTTTTATTGAAGTTTAAAATATTGTAAATATATCGGTATGAGAGACGACCATCTGATCATTCTTAGACAGCTCTAATAACTATCTAATTTGATACAAAAATAGTCTTTCAAATGGTCTCGCAATCTGACACTCATGTCAACTGAAATAAAACTCCATGTGTAAACATAATTTTTGCCTTTCATTATGAGTGTAGCTTAATGGAATGCGTAAACTTCAGTCTCGTATGACATTTAACGCATAGTGGCAAGTTTGGTAAACGAAGAGAGAAACCATTAAAAAAAACATGCCTTTTAACATGCATTAAAAAATACCATTATACATTGCTCCACGAGCAATAAGACTAGTGTTAAAACCCACACAGGGAATCAAAATCAACCATCAGAGTTAGCCCACAGAAACTAAAATTGTTTATATACGACTGGGCTGACTAGATACACGTGTAAATTTTCATAAAGTTGAAAATAAAATGCATACAAAAGACTTAAAATACACACAGTAACTAAATAAAAGATATTACAAATGATGAATAGTACAGTTAAAGACCGTTTACAATCTCAAGGCTTCGAAAATTGAATATAATTAACAGACCAAGTAATCTTAACAGTAAAGAATTTCGTTTGGTGTATTTTTGAACGTTAAATAAATTCAAACTACTCATCATGAACTAATGCAGTCGATACAAAATTCATTTTAACAAATGTGAAATCAATGGCAAAATTTGAATGTACAGGAATACTGATTTGGAATTAAATAGAACACAACTCTATTAACACTTGTCTTGAGTAATCTGAACACAGGGTAGGTTAATCTCTAAAATGTCTGTAAATAAACGCAAGCATGAAAACTCCTGCACTTGCTTCTGGACTAAAGAAGTTGAACTGACTCCGTCATCCGTTCTATTGATGGATGTCATTATTTCTGAAACTAACAAATCAAGAATGCTAATTGACTTTTCCTCAATAGATAAAATTTACAAACACTAATTTCATCCAACCGAACAAAAGTAATCGACTGGTGAAAGGGCTCGGGGGTTACTTGATTATTAATAATATAGAACTTAGCATAGACAATAAAGCACAAGTATGGGATAATTGGACAAAATTCCTTTTTTCGGCTTCCGGAATGTTTTTTATCGCTTTTCGCTTGTTTAAATCTATATTTCGTGAATATATTTTTCAAAAAATCTCAAAATGGAACATAAAACACCATATTTGTCTATAAATAACTTTAAGAATATCAGCTATCATAACAAAAATATAGTGTCCTTGCACACTATCCTATGCTTCAATGTATAAAATATTTTGCTAAAAGCGAATAGGTTTTTGCTCAAATTCTGTTTTAGTTACTACATTTAAATGTCACTTTCGTATAGACAGTTGAATCTTTCGTGTAGATGTATCGCTTTTTGCAAAGGACTATCTAAATAGCCTTAGAATGCATTAATTTTGTAGAAAAGTATCGAGGGACTTTTATAAATCATAGAAAACCTTTTTGTAGCTATTTTACTTAAGGGAAATTTAAAAAAAAAACTAAAGTTCTTTAAGGATATTGAGTTAAGTAAATATTTTTTGAAATATTTCACTGTGTAATATAGTGTTTTCAGACTGAAGCAGAATTCATGCTAATGTTTTCCCAACATTCTTAGAAATGTTGTAATCCATAGGGGTCTTTTCACCATTTCGCATTTAAAATATGTACTAATAAATCAAGCCGCATAAGTTGAAATGCTTATAAAATTGCAAAACAGTCGCAGTTAAATAGCTACGTAATTTTATTAATTTATTTCACTGTATTGAAACAATACAGAAAATAATCGAACATTTATTTTACATATAAAGTTTGTTGAAACTTATTACATTTTCATTACTTATTACAAAATGAATCTTTTTTTTATTACATAACTACATATTTAAATACTACTTCAAATAAAAATAATACAGTACGAGTATTTTTGAACTTGTTACATTATAAAGAAATAAAATAGTCAAATAATAGTATTTGTAATAAAGTAATATAGCAACTACACAGTTCTATTAATCTTAAAATTGTTGAATATACATATATATAAATTATACTGATATATTTATATGTACAATATATAGTTTATATATATATAGCATATATAAATACTGTAATATATACTATTTGTATATACCATATATGTTTCATTATCAGCCCTAGCCTAGACCATATTGGTAGTTTACAAATAATAATCATGGTATCAATTCTCCACAAAACGACTTGGTACAATAGACATATTTAAATTTACATCCGATAAGAGTGAGGCAACAATGCCAGTGACTGAAGATACTTAGTTTAGGAGAACATAGTTAAATAATATAATAAAATACATATAACAAATATAAAATATGTTATATAACTGCAGCAAGTAAACTGGGACGAAAAACAAAAAGCACATTGATAACGTGAGAGCATTACGTAGATTACAAAATAAACTGAAGGGGGAAAAATCATTCCGTCAAATTATTAAAACTTGTCTACGTAAGAAAAAATTGATCAGATATACGATATTAACTTGCTGAAAATTATATGGGAAAAACTTTTCTACATATCCTCAATGTTACAATCGCAAACAGGATGTTCCACTAAAACAACTTTAAAACCACAAAACATGAAGCAATCCTGTGAAATTATTCAATCTGATGACTAGTAGTTACAAAAATTATTTTGTACACGACGTAATCTAACCTTGGAAATAATACGGCATAAACTTCTGCGTTTACTGTTTTTATTTATTAATCATTGCCGACTCTTCATATCTTTATTCTTTATTTTATTCTTTATCTGATAACCTCGTCATTTTGCGACCTTCTTCACTTTTTTAACACATTGTATACGAGACACGTACTAGCACGCTTTCTGACGATTGATACTTGAGCTCGGGACACGTACTAGTACGTTTTCTGACGACTGATACTGGAGCGAGGCAAGAACATGTCTGGATAACAACATGGCTTGTTGGTGAGTACAAAAATAACGCTATATACAGGAAAACGAAGCCGAATGTTCTTGTCTACTACATCGATTCTGGACAAATTTACACAAAAACTAGTTTTTACATCAGTCGATGCGGAACCACAGAATTGGACTAAAGAAATCAGTTTAGATTTAAAAGTAACTTTTTATTTATCCCTGAGAAAATGATGTTTATATATTTCTATATATATATATATATATATATATATATATATATATATATATATGATTATTTGTCTATTTATATATTTGTTTATATATTTCTATATAAAATACGAAAAGTGGGTTAAAAAAGTACTTTTTTGTCTACTGAATAACTAAATTTAAGCGCAAAATGTCCGCTCCCTGTATAATTCCGGTGTGAAATTTAACGGCAGACAATGTGTTAAGTCTCAATTTCATGAACCGTTTAGAGATAGGTGGTTCAAATTTTGATCAAGACGTAAGTCTCAAAACTACGAGCTTGTTCGAATGTTCACCATGAACCTAATTCTCTTACTGTTCACTATTTAGTTGCTATATGGAAAAAGGGGTTCATCGCTATAAATCACTCTGCTATAAATCTTACAATTGTTTAACCCCACTCTGAAATAAACTCTTAACCTTATACTGAATTTTGTACAAAGTACAATATCAAAGTTGTTGGAGTAAAATCTTAATCTAATACCTCTTTGTACACGATTTATAAAACATCTCGATAAAAAATTTCCTCAACATAGGATTTAACTCGGGATAAACTGTATTTTAGAGATCCTGGTAATGCATCTAATTTTTCTTACTCAAGTATGTTTACTAGAACTAAAAATGGCTTGTACTATCGTAACTATGTAATTAAATATTAGTTAATACCAGGTCAGCTCTTTCATGAACGGAGCAAGAGAAACTCGCTGCTCTGAGGCGTTTCATGTTACAATTATTTCTGACAGAGATTGCAGTAAATATACTTTTTATTTCAATCCCACGTTTGCTTATTTAGAGCTTGGCGACATGTCGAAAAAATTCAGAAATTCATAGTTTTATAAACATGATACGAATCTAATTTGCTGTCAAAACGTATTCGAGCTAAAGGAATGACATTTCTTGCGTTTACACGATGTTCTTCGTCTTAAGATATTAAGCTAAATATCGTCATTCTGTATGAAATGTGTTCACCAAAATATGTAAAGTGATGTAGTTAAACTGAAATATTTAAAAGACTAAAAAAAACTTCAAAATGGAGCTTCTTTACAAGTCCTGTTATCAGATGTTCTACCCGAAAATACTCAAAAAAATTTTAAGATTAATATGAACACATATATTTTAATAAAACACAGCACAAAATAACACAAATATAATCAAGATATTTCCTAACGTTTTAAAGGGAAAAAACTCCACGATAATTCAAATTTATTTTATGAATAATTTTCTTTTTAAAAATTCATTTAAGTATGATTTTTTATTGTGTGTAACTTTGACGCAGTGAAATATAGACATCCAGTTTGTCCTGAAATATATATATCTTGCTCTTCCTAAAGAGATTTGCCTCTAATGCTTACGAATACACACTTATTTCGAACCGAAAAGCAAGTGCTTATGTGAATTTTTCCCAAAGAGACAGACAGATTACTCGGAATTATTGGAAGTCAGATATCAACTAAGGATTGTTCAAGTCAGGTCAGAAACTATATATGCAGCAAGATTGGTGGAGTGAAATTTTTTTCATGGGACAGCTGCAATATTTGGCCAGTGGACAGAAATCTGGCAATTATTCTAGCGTTTGTTTGGGAGACGGGTAAAAAGAATTAACGTAGGCGAACACTATTTTATATGACATATTACGGCTATGAATTGGTAAGAAAGATTGAGAAAGAGAAATGGAGACTTTAGATACACATTCTAGGTGTTTATTTTGATATTATAATGATTGCATTATACGTTCAGGTAAGTATATAAGTTGTCACTGCACAGTCATGTTAATGAGTTGAAATGTTATATGTTTGTGTATGCATTTATCGATAAAATTCATAAATTTAGGCAGGAAAACAATATTCATATCTTATGTACTTTTCTCAAATGGTAACTGTAGAAAAGGTGTTAAAGTACATTTTTGGTCTAATGATTAATCCCAATATAAAATTATAATACGATCCAAAAGTATCCAAAATAAATTATAACTGCATTCTAAAACGCGTTTATGTAAATCAGTATTAAAATTTAATTAAAAAAATAGTTGTGTTCATCGGGACGTATATCTCTTTAAATGACGTCATTACTGAGATGAAATATTGATCTCTCTTATGGCCGATGCTTAGCATTAGCATTAATAAGATCCTTATATTAAAATTAATTTCCCAACATCGGGATAGGATGGGTCACGTTATAACGCATATTAGTTATTTATAAATGAAGGGAAATCACTTTCTTAATATTGCGGCGTGGCAACGTACTTTGTAATAAACATTAAGGATTTAGAAATGAGCCTGGAATTTTTTGTGGCATATCGGTAAGGAAAGAAAGTACTCTTAATTATAAAACATTTAAAGTGTTCTCTATATAGCAACTGTCAAAGAAACACTTTTCATTTCATTTCTAAAATATTAATTAAGACGACTTTTATGTATGTGATATAAGGCAAACAATCGATAATTTCTAAAATATTTAGCATTTTAAAATACATGTGAAACATTTCTTATGTTTATACTTATAAACAAATTTGTATTGAACACAATATAACTTTTAGTAATATTATTGTGCTAATAGTTATATTCTTTGTGATTACGTGGCCGAACGTTGGCCGATTGATTAGGGTGCTAGCCTTCGGCACCGTAGTTTATTGATTCGAATCCCACTGTGGCAAGAATGTTCATAGACTTTCGGAATCGGCTTTAAGCTGTACGTCTCGGTCTCATTAGCCCTCGTTGCAAAAAGTAGACCGTAGCACTCCAAACCAAACCAAACCAAACTTTATGATAACATAATAAATATTTAGATATTGCTACGGCGATTCTTATAGATTATTCTTAAACAAAGAATTTGGCTTTCTTTTTGCTAAATTCTTCGGCATGCATTGGAATTCGTTGGCGAATAAAGCCCTTTCATTTATATGTATATAATAATCCTATTCAATATTCAGGGTACATCGATTTACCTTAGACCTGTGTTAGACTCATTAACATATAAAAGCGTTTCCAGAGTAAGAGTACGGAAGTTTGAAGTGAGTTACGGAAAACTTGGTATGCTTGCTAAACATTCCTTTAAGTAGTTCTTTTGGATCACTTTTATTAATCTATTTTTAATTTGTTACTTTTTTTCAAATACGATCATACCTTTATGTAAATGAATTTAACAACATTTAGACTTTATCTTCCGATGAATTATGTTTGTAACACCGTAAGTATATATTTAGCTAGCCATTGGATATAAAATAAACACTCATGTCTGACGTTGACAGCCAACATTTGCATCACTTATACAGTAGTAGTTAGATTAATTCGACGCTAATTGTTATGAAGTGATCAAAATATTTTATCCCAATTCTTATAACAGTTGTAATAAAAGTTTCGGATCTAAGTTTAACATCGTGGCGTTTTATTTGTACAATTGATTATCTTAAGTTAAGAAGTAGGGAGTTTTATGAGTACTGATCCGTAACCAGACGACATAACACATGTATCTCCAATCTTTACACTGTGTAAAATAGACCCTTTGTATATTTATTTAGGGAGCCCTGGATGTCCTTTTCGCTGTTGGGACATTAGAATATTGAAATTTATGGAGTGCATTCCTCCTATATTTCTGCAGCAACAGCAGTGATAGCACACGTCAGCAACAGCAACAAGAAGAAGAAGATTATTATTATTAAATTATAAATTGAAACAATTTGATAGCAATGTAAGGAGAAAAAAATTGGGTTAACTAAGTAATTGCGGATATTTTAGAAAATCAAAGACAATTTTTTATGGAACTAAATAATTTATTCTGTAATGTATTTTTTGATCAATGATTTTGCATCTTTCAGATAGCGTCATAAATCATAAAATTTGGTTCTTATTAGCAAAAACTGAATCAGTACGATTTGATATAATCATCATTTTGAAATTTTTACCATTCAAGGATTTTGTAAAGATCGAAACAAAAAGTAGTCAAATGGTAAGATCAAAACTATATGGTGGATGTCAAAACATAACAAGCTAATAATTTTGCCGAGTGACCAAAGAGTGTGTGGCTTTGCATTGTCATGATGGAATAAACACCTTTCGATTTGTCGATTCGTTTTTTCAACTATTGTTTAATTTCGTTAATAATGTAGACATCAGAATTGATCGTTCGGTTTGGTAAGAGTACAAAGTAGAATTCCTTTGTAATCCACAAACTTTAACAAAACCTTCTTTGATGAATTAATTTTGATGTTGTTGTGTATTCATCTGGCCGTCCACGATCTTTTCCGCTTATTGTTGTAAACAATTTTCATCGCCAGTTACCAGTCGTTTTAAATGACATTTTCATTAATTTCTTAAAATCACAGCCGTTAAATGCGTTTCTTTCAGTTGTGAAAATATATCAATTTTTTAAAGTAGCCAATTGCTTTAGTGATTTTCAATGCATGTATGTGATACATGAAGCTTCTCTAATTTATCAAGTGTTGTACTGTGATGATGAATCGATTATTGCTTTGATTTATCATTAATTTAAACGACAGCGTTTATCTTTGAGTGATCACCAGACGACAAACCGATTTTGTACTGCCGTTCTTCACCATAAAATCACATAACTTTTTTATGAGTTGCGATGCATTTTTCCCTTTGGAAATAAAAAAGCAAAATATGGCGAAAATGTTCGTTTTGATTTTCCATTCTTCAATTTTCTTACAACTTCAATTTTTTTTTATGATTGACATAATTGCAACTATCAAATAACAAAATGTGTTTTACATTTGTTATTAAACCTAAAATTAACAATTATGAACCGCAATTACTTAGTTGAAAATATTTTAAAAATGCTTAACGCAATCACGCGTACAGTCATCTCGATCGTAATTAAAATTTTCACGTCACCTGTACCGGGATTCGATACCGGGACTTCGCGTACTGCAGCTCTTTTGCGCCACAAATACGTTGTCAGTGAAGGGTTTCGAGCGGCATAAAAATAATCTCTATAGCACGCAATTCTGGATTTTAAATAAAAAAAAAACTTTTTCAATCGGATGAAATTGTGAATCTTAATCCTTCTCAAATCATAACATACACAACACAAAATGTTATCAAAATCAGTCCAGCCGTTTAGGAAGAGTTCTATTACAAACATAAAGACAGAAGAATTTTGTATATGAAAATAAGAATTCAAAAGCTAATGATTACCAATATGTAATAAAATTATAATAAATGTTTTTAAACGGCATTAATAAACTGCGATCCATTAGAAAATACTTTATTTTAACAAAACCTAAAAGTGGAGAAAAGTGCATTAAAATGTTCTTTGTAAAGTGCCAAGGATTTTTCCTTCAAAAAACAGACTCATCTTCACTTACAACTAAGTGAAACCACTTTCAATTACAGCACCTCCCACCTTTTTGAAATGAGCGAACCTATTCTGCTGCTGTGAAGTACTCTCCCCGTTTTTTTCTCAGTTCGAAAAATATAAAAAGTAGTTTAATTATTTCCCTTGACACTGCGTGATGCATGCCTCGGGAAATTTTGCTGATTACGGACCTGAATTTAATTACTTTTAATATATATTTCTATGAATATTGTATTCACTTTATTTATTTGTTTATTTTTGGCTTTCCTGTTTAACAGTCACTTTAATTAACTTATTCCTCGACGCAATTATTGCTTTTACGCGTATTCCCACGTGAAAATGGCAGTTTTAAGGCACCGTTTTAAGAGCGTTTCTTTTTTGAGACGAAAAAGAAAAGGCAGAAGCCTAACACTTAATTGGGGGGGTCTCCCTTTGTGACTCTGTTGAATAGGGAACGTTTAATTGTGAAACTTTTAGTCGAGTCATTGATGCTGGATTTCCGTTTTAATGTTGAATATTTTTGGGAGAGAAGTGTTATTTTAAAACTTACGTTTCATTAAAATTAGCTTTTGAATGTTTGATAATATATATATATATATATATATATTATATATATATATATATATATATATATATAAAACCCGAAGACTAAGTACGTATTTATAGAAAATCATTTAATTCAGTAGTAAAGGATATAACTGACGATTATATCTGATAAATTCAAGGGATAACAGTGAGTCTAATGATTTTGGTAAATACCAACCCACGGAGGATAAATAAAGTTCATATTTTCAATGAGAATTTCTTCTTAATTTCTTTTCATTGAAATTTTCCAGCATTCCTTTTGAAAGTGAAATATTCGTATTCGAATAATTACACACAACTGCACAAAGATTGCAAAGGTCTGCGCTTTTTAATGGGAGGATTATCTGCTGGGTCAGAAAAGGAAAGAAAGGGAGACACGTAGTAGTTAATAATCTACTCTTTATTTTTGAAGAGTGTGAAAGGCATGCAATCTCATTCATTCACGTCCTGTTGAAGTGAAATTGCTAAGAATACTAGCACTAACAATAGTTGAATAATTACTTATAGAGTCTTCTTAAAACCTCTTTCCTCAATCTACTGTTCAGCTATTGATTTCGTCGAAATGATAATGAAGCTCTTTCTTAACTGCAAAACTTTTGATGACCATCTATTTATATCACAAACTGGCCAATTGATTAAAGCGCTGCTTTTCAGTACATTTTGAATTCAAACCTAATGTGGATGTGTGTTGTGTGTGTGGTATGTGTGTGTGTGTTGTTTTTTTTTTTTTTTGTGTGACACTGTGTGTTTGTGTGTTGTGTGTGTGTGTGTTTTTTGTGTGTGTTTTTTGTGTGTTTTTTTATTTTGTGTTTTTTTTTGTGTGTGTGTGTGTTTTTTATTTTTGTGTGTGTGTGTGTGTGTTTTTTTTTTTTTTTTTTTTTTTTTGTGTGTTGTGTGTGTTTTGTGTGTGTGTGTTTTGTGTGTGTGAGTTGTGTGGTGTGTGTGTGTGTGTGTTGTGTGTGTGTTGTGTTTTGTGTTTGTGTGTGTGTGTGTGTGTGTGTGTGAGTGTGTTTTGTGTGTGTGTGTGTTTGTGTGTTGTGTGTGTATGTTGTGTGTGTGTGTGTGTGTGTGTGTGTGTGTGTGTGTTGTTTTTTTGTGGTGTGTGTGTGTGTGTGTGTGTGTTGTGTGTGTGTGTGTGTGTGTGTATGTGTGTGTGTGTGTGTGTGTGTGTGTGTGTGTGTGTGTGTGTGTGTGTGTGTTGTGTGTGTGTGTTTGGTGTGTGTGTGTGTGATTTTGTGTTTTGGTGTGTTGTGTGTTTTTTTTTGTGTGTGTTTATTGTGTGTGTGTGTGTGTGAGTGTGTGTGTGTGTGTGTGTGTTTTTTTTCTGTGTGTGTGTGTGTGTGTTTTTGGTGTGTGTGTGTGTGTGTGTGTGTGTGTGTGTGTGTGTGTGTGTGTGTGTGTGTGGTGTGTGTGTGTGTGTGTGTGTGTGTGTGTGTGTGTTTGTGTGTGTGTGTGTGTGGTGTGTGTGTGTGTTGTGTGTGTTCATGTTTTAGTGTTTGTTTGTGTGTGTGTGTGTGTGTGTGTGTGTGTGTGTGTTCTTTTTCTTTGTGTGTGTGTGTGTGTGTGTTCTTTGTGTTTGTTTGTGTTTTGTTGTGTGTGTGTGTGTTTGTGTGTGTGTGTTTGTGTATATATATATATGTTCATAGACGTGGTCTTTGAGCTTCTTTCTATATACTAGCACACTTATTTCACCAACTCCTATGGTATTTTCTAATACTCTGAAATAAGTAAATAGTTTTAAATATAAAAAAACCCTTACGTAAAAAAACATTAAATGCAAAGACAAGCAGTTCTATAACGTTTTCATTTTATGCAAGGCTGTAAAATTTACACAAAGAACTGTCATAAGTGCAGAAATTTAGGAATGGATTATAGATTAAATTCAAACTTGATTACCGTTTTGGGACTGCTAGAATTCCACAACGTTAAATTTCATATTATACAAATAGTGTTACACATGAAAGAACAAAACATTTTGGTAATCACTGTGCAATGTGTCACCTTTCACCTTCTAATGACTTAATAATCCACCTATACTTTGCGGACTTAGTGTCTTTTCTATTTCTACGTTAACAACGTAATAGAAATAAATGAAATAAATACAGTGAAACAATTTCGTTTATCTTTGTACTATGCACTTTGCACAATGTGAAAAATTAAAAGTCCATCTTTAAAAAGGCCAATCTCCTGAAATTTCTAAGATGCTCCCCAATATAAAATCCATATTTCCGAGGAAAAAAGATTTTCTAACGTTGAACTCATGTCAGTGAAGGGAAATTCCTTCAGATGCGCTTACTGTAGCGCTAAACAGAAGCCCCACATATTGCTGTATATGTGAAAAATCTGCAATGTAAATTAAATTTCATAAAAGGTGGGAACACTTGTTTCGAAAAATACAAAGAAAGATAATAAATGTATAAATATTGATGTATATAGTGTAAATAGAGCTAATACCTTAATTTTATTTACATACATTCATTTAACTCATTTAATCAAAAATTTATTTTTTTTAATTTAATTTTTTAAGGAGGGGGGTGTAGAATAACATTCCTGCCCGTGGTGCACCCTGGCAAGGCTAAATCTGCTATGGAGATCAATTTATACTGTTATTAAATCTTGGACAAAAATATTTTACTGTAATACGTGCTTCCCAGCAATGCTCACCTATCGAAGCTCTAGACGCACAGTGTGTCCGCTCCGGACACACCCATAAAATTGGAACGGCTTATGCAATTTTCACAAAATTATATATTTGGACTCTCCTAGGCCTAAATAGAGTGCTTACAAATTGTTTTTTGGCAAAATTCCTACTTTAAAGTGTAGTGTGCCGGAAAGGGCTATATAAAGTTCTATATAAAGTGAATCAGTTCCACTTATACAAATAGATTTGAAAAAAAGAAACTACAATATTTAGTGACAGTTTCATTACAA
>CM063510.1:173595345-173597845 GCA_032207245.1 Pardosa pseudoannulata | reverse complement strand
TTTATAATAATTTATTTTAGAATCTGATCCATAGTTTAGAGGAAGGTAAACTTTACTCCCTTTGAATTTTGCTAATCGTAACTCGTCATGAATCCATTATGGCGGCCTCTATCCATTTCAAGTCCAACCGCTTCATAAAGACGGACGGACAGATAACTTAGGCTATTATTATGTATATAGGGGATAAATAAGTTAAATTTTTCTACACTTTCAAACACTTTCCTGGTGATTCCTGTAGTTAGAATGTTATAAGTATTTCATTTACGTTTATTCGGGTTTTTATCATTTAACTCTGATTTTTTACTAATGTTTAGTTTGGCGGATTACCGAGATTAGTTCATACAACTGGCAAAATTTCGTGTTGAATGTCGAAATGTTAATACAGTAAACAAAAAGTTTGATATAAAGGTTATTTACAAAAATAAAACACTTCAATCGTTGCATTTATATAGTTGAAAAGAAATATTTATTTATCTTAAGCTATAATTTTTTAAAATTAACCATTTTGTATAATTCGTCTCTTTTTAAACTTTAAAAATATGAGACGTCAAACTTCCACCGTGAAATTGTATTAATGATTTACATTCTCTTTTTTATGTAAACTATCTCTTGTTTTGTATTTAACTTCGCATCGAAGTTGAAATGTGATTTTTTTTCATGTTTTTACATTTCCCTATGGAATCTGAAGCTTTTCACGTATGGATACATTTCGCAGTTTTCCAAAGTCAAGAGAAGCTTAACATTTTCTCATTTCCCCAAAGTGGTTTCAAAAAATGAATTTTTCTACGCATTAAAATATACGTATTTCACGCTAACACTTTTTCTAAACTAAAGCATTAAAAATATTTTTTCTAGTCACAAAAGTAGAGAGAAAGAATGAAATTACGTAAAAAATGGTAGCTTAAAAAAATTAAGGACTCTTAGAAAACTTTTTGAAAATTTAAAAAATTTACTTTTACACGTGAGAAGTAAAAGTGAAACTGATTTTTCATTGTTTCTCGGTAAATATTTGCAATTTTAATTATATTCGCCAGAATCTTTTATTAACGAAAAAAAATATAAGACAAAGTAATGTTTTTTTACACTTTGAGACTTTCTTAATTTTTGGCAAAATGAAAAATAAAAGAAACTTCAACTTTTTTACGTAACTTTCTGTATAACTTTTAAAATTTTTTAATTAAAGGACAAACATTTAAGGCAGTTTAACATTGTCAAATAAATGGTTTTTCGAAAAGAATTTTAATCATAATTTAGTTAACCACAATTATTTTTCTTAATTAGAATACGTAAAGAAATTACACAAAAATGTATGCAAATGTACTTTTAATATATTAAAGAATTCCGTAATTTTTTTTTTTGCAACATACGATGTTTATTGTCACTTTTTACACCTTGGACGAAGTAAAGAAATTATTGTGATTGCGAAAAATAGGTTGAAATAAAAATACTCCTTTTGATTTGTATAAGTCAATTTTGACATTTCTGTTACTTCTATACATGCATAAATTTAACTATCATTCAGCAGACTTGGACTAGTTTAACCGTAGAGTTTGTCTATATGTAAGATCATACATATACTAGCATATAGCCAAACATATGACGGGATCAATAAAATTTTTAATTTTCCAGACATGTAAAGTACCCTATGAGGCAATTAAAAAATTGTTCGTTCTTTTGCTCAGAATTATCTTGCAACAAAAAATAATCGATGATTGAATTTAAAATGATCCCATATGTACCTATTTCATTATTTAAACCGAAATATAAAAGAAAATTATGTACTTCATATCTCAGTTCAGCGATAAAACTTATGAAAATAATGCAGACGGTATTTAAATAATTGAAAATAAGAAAGGATTCAATGAGATGGTTAAAGGAATGACGTCATAATGCTAGAAAAAAATTGGTGCCTGCTACTAAATAACGAGTACCCAGAGAGGATAATGTGACTCGATTTCGAAAGATACATTAAGCTACACATGCTCCTCGGTTATGCTACTGGGTAACAGCTTTGCGCCCATGTATAGGCATAAAGGTATATATGACTGTATTACAAGCTGCATTAGAAAAACATATAATATACAAAATGTATATTACATACTGCTATTATATTATAATGTATAATTTATATCTTAGTATACAAAATGTACATTATGACCTATATAATAATAGCCTAGGCATTTTGATAATGTCTGTATCGCCTACTGCGTTGAAAAAAAAACAAGTTATCATGTGTTACTGTCAGCGATATTATTTAAGGTCTCGAAATCATCAGCATGCATACATTCCATTACATACTTCTTCACACAACAGGCATTTTTACATTGCAGTAAAACTCAAAGAATTTGAATAAACACCACTTGTATAAACACTATTTCAATCCGCTACATTTTGCTGATGAATGAATTAGTGGGAATGCACTTTAAAATAGAAGAAAGAAAACAAATATATGGTCCAGCATTCCACCTTGATAATATCTGGTATGAAATTCTGTATTCAA
>CM063510.1:173580345-173587845 GCA_032207245.1 Pardosa pseudoannulata | reverse complement strand
TCATGAGTGTTTAGATCCATTCGGAATCGGCTTTAAGCAGTATATCCTAGTCTCAGTCCTCAGGTTGCAATAAAGTAAGCAGTAGCATTCTTAACCAAACCCATCTCATGTGAATCCGTCGATATCTTTCCTTCGTATTGTCGTACTGTTCTAGCATTGTCATTTGTCAGAGAATGACAGCTTTAATACCCGTTACATTTGAAATTTTACGTTGTATATAATGAAGATTGCAGTCAAAATTGGAGGTGAACAACTGTGTTACATATTCTCACCGTTCTATGGTTTAACTGATTTCGAATCACGTAGGACATACGTACAGAAGTCACGTTGACATTCGGGAAGATTTAATTAGTCATGGTTAAAAATGATAATTCCATTCAAAATCAAAGCCCAGAAAATATCCACGATCACAATACTTCCTTTGTTTCATACAAAGAACTAAAATGACGTAAAACTTTTAATTAGTATCTTAAACGTATGTAATTCATTAAGTATGGATAGAATAAACCAAATTAGAATATTCTAAGTTATGCTGAACTGCAGCTTTACACGATTGTTATCAGAAAAAAGTATAAATCTCAAAGAGGATTCTTTTGTCGTTGTATTTTCTTTGCTCAGTCAATGACACTTTCGTAATTTACAACCAATGGTGGTTTTATGGACGAATGTCGGCCACAACTTCGATTCTTTTTGTCTTCTAATTAGTGGAGAAAAAATGATACAGCGTCACAAACAACAGCCTGCGGGAGGGAGTACTCGTCGCTGTAACGTAATTGTTCTGTTTTATCACGAACCAATTAGAAATCATAAATGTTTCTTTCACCTTAACCTTTTGCATCTGTAGTCTTGGAGATCTGCTACAATAACAGAAATTCTTGTCTTTTACTCAGCTAGCTTTAAGGTATCTGTTTACATTCAGAGGGGAGTTTTTGAAATTTTTATTATTAATGTAAATTTTATAATAAAACACGACTCAAAACTGTAAAAATGCGTATTATATAATACTAACATATAGCCCGTCATATGACGGGATCAGTAAATTTTTTAATTTTCTAGAATTGTAAAGTACCTTATAAAGCAGATAAAAAATGGGGGTTTTTTTGGCTGAGAATGATCTAGTACACACTCAATCATTTGTTTATTTTCATACTCCTCTAAAGTCTCCCGATACGACGAATGCAGTTTAGAATCACGTTGAATTCAGTTAGAAAGATAATTCAAAGTTTTTTTGTCAAATTATTGTTAAGTTCTTCCCAATTTATTTTCAACAGTAATTAATGGAAATAAAGGACTGAAACTATCATTTCCACTACACTCTGAAGGTTGATACAATTTGTTGTCAATACCGGGTATAAAAATTTCGTTGCAACAAACAATAATCGAAGATTCAATTCAAAGTTATCACATATGTACCCAATCTATTATTGAAGCCAAATATAAAAGAAAATTATTGACGTAATATCTATGTTGGTGATAAAAATTACGAATTTAAATAATTTAAATAATTTAAAATAAGAAATGATTCAATGAGATGGTTAAAGGAATGACGTCATAATGTGCTAGAAAAAAGGTAATTTTCATCGACTTTAGATGTGATAAATATCTCAATTGAATCGCCAGCTCTTAACCGGGGAGAATAGTGATTGAAATATTGGCATTAAAGACTAGAAAATGGAGGAAGGGGTGGATTTCGAGCGTTGCTAAGCCCAAATCAACAAAATTTCAATATAGATGCCTCTATCCATTCCAGATACAACAACTTCATCAATTCGAATACAGACGGACAGATAAATTGCGCTCATATTATATAAGGGATGATTTTTTTTCAAATGTTATAAAAAACAATAAGTTAAAATTTGCACCAAAATTACGTAATACTATGGTACACTAACATTTAATAACAATAATACGTATACTAATATATAATAACAATAACTTCAAAACAAATAATTCTATCAGTATTTTGAATATTTGATAATGGTTTTAATTATGTTTAAGGTAACAGACTATTTTCATGGTCTTAATAAATATATTTATGCAGTTATAAGTTTGGTTTTAGTTTGGAGCGCTACGGTCTACTGTTTTGATTGAAAATTTGACCGGGACCAATTTTTAAACCAACTCCGAGTGGCTACGATCAACATGCCCTGAGCAGGATTCGTACCAGCACACTCCGCTAACAAAAAAATAACAGAGACTCAAAAAACAAAACTTTTGCACTCATTATCGCTTATATTAATAATAAAATCCGTGATAAAAAGCTGTTAAAGAAATCGCACGTTTCTTGCAGTCAAAATAGTGTGGAATGACTTGTTATAACCCATTAATAATTATGAAATTTAATTTTTTGACATCTACGTTATATGTAGCTCAATAGTCATGATAAAAGTTGCCACCAACAACCAATTTACAGTAAAGCTGTTTTGAGTCCAATAATTTGTTCCCTAAATGTTGAGATAGAAATTTCTACCATCATGCAAAGATAGGTTAAAATATAAAAAGATGCTTAAAAGTGTCATTATAAATGCAATTTTATGCAATATATATTCAGCACGACATTTTAAGTTTTTATAACTTTTTAATGATTTTATGCATGATTCCAATATTTCAAGTATTTTTTGCTTGCTCTACTTAAAATCCATGAATTCCACTTTTTTACGCAATTTTCAATCATTCTCAAGTAATCGTTATTAAAAATAAACCTTCATGGAAAATTAATCTGAGTTTCAATTAATCAAAATAGTTAAATTGAGCAGGCTAAGTACAATTTAATCCCAATAATCTGAGTGTTAATAAAGATATCAATATTTTTTATAATTTTCTCGGGAGGTTTTGTAATTATTGTATGAAAAACGATTAATCATTTAAATTGATTGGAACATCGTAATTAAATAAATAATTCCCCTATCCTCCTAATCAACTTTTTGAAAGATTTAATCATATAGAAACAGCTTAATGGCAATTTTCATCTTTTACTAATTTTTTACATTTTTTTTCATTTTTTACTACTTACATGTAGAAGAAGGAGCCAAAATAAAAGTCGCCAGGTTTGCCCTGACGCCTCTACAGGTATTGTTTAAGAAGGACATTGTAGAAATGCACCTAATATACTTGCCCCAGTGAGCATTAGTAACCACAGCGAATCTTAGTACCTCAAATCTGCTAACCACCAATTACAAGATATATATATATATATATATATATATATATATATATATATATATATATATATATATATATATATTTTATATATATATATATATATATATATACATACATATATATATATTATATACATATATATATATATATATATATATATTATATATATATATATATATATATATATATATATATATATATATATATATATATATATATATACACGTATATATCGTAGTGTTGGCTGATTTCTACTGATTAAACACAATATCTGTAGGGCTGCAATTGATTAACCTACAAGATAATTACAGTTGTTTTTATCTCATCCACTGATACTCGTTACTCGGTTGTGTTTGTGATAAAAGCTTATTACATTGTTTTTCTTAATTAGAGTTACTTATTTTCCGTGATAATCTTTGATTAGATTAACGGCAGAAGCTAATCGCACTACCATCTAGTTAACAACTCTCATTTGATAAGTATATTGTTATCATATACCAATTAGATGTTCAACTCTTATGGAAGTAATGTTATTTCTTTTCGGTGTTCTGATATTTAATAGATAAAGGGAAAAATGCAATATATTGCTACTTAATATTATGTAGTTTGTTACTTTTTTAGTCATTTTGTATATTACATGTCTCGTTATTACCATTATCTTTACAAAGATAATAGCATAATAAATTCTAATAATATCACATATATTTTAATTGATATTTAATTAATATTAATCATTTCTGTATTTAAGAATGAAGCAGGCAATATTGTATTTGTCGTATTTTGTGGTGTATGTAATGTATAAATAATTATTTGACAAGTAAAATACAAAATTATTAAAAAAGTAGAAACTACAAAATATTAATTAGTAAGATATTGTTTTCTATTTTAACTATATTTGAGGAA
Source organism: Pardosa pseudoannulata (assembly GCA_032207245.1). Classification (NCBI taxonomy): domain Eukaryota; kingdom Metazoa; phylum Arthropoda; class Arachnida; order Araneae; family Lycosidae; genus Pardosa; species Pardosa pseudoannulata. The sequence goes on along the minus strand of CM063510.1, from coordinate 173,583,780 downwards.
TATATTTTTATTTGAAACTTGTCTAATATTGTCAATATATTATACTATATAAGAATGTAATGATATTCTATACATGTAATCTAAAATCTTATAATTATATGTTAAAACTCTCATTACAATACCTAAAAATAATAGGTTATACATCTATTTGTAATTACATAACAAACTCAATTCTTTCCTTTTGTTAAAATATATGTATTTTAATGTTATATTGCATAAAATTTAACCAAAATTTAGTCATGATTGTGTCTCGCATATTTTAAGCTTCTGCTATAAAATGTCATCTAAATCCTTATTCTATATCTAAATTGTAATTTTATCCTTATAGCAAAACTACCTTTGCGAAATAGATTTTTGCTTTGTAAAATCTTCATGTAAAAATATTAAAAATATTGTGAGATAATATGAGCGTTACATAGAAAAAAAACATAATTTGACAATAATCAAGTTAAAGTATGTAAGTTTAAATTTATTTACAGTCAATAGCTGACACGTTTTTATTCATAAGTCTTCTCAATACTGGAATTTTTTACGCGGATTATTTTAAAACGTTCAGAACTAAATTCCTTTTCAGCTATATTGTTTCTAAGAAAACGCATTTTTTGTTCATTAAACAGTTGACCCCTTAAATTACTATCATCAGATGAAACGGCATATCAATGGCAAAAGATCAAATACACATATTCATCAGTGAAAAAGTAAATAAATATAAAAATTGCGATTGTATGTTCTGATTGTGTGTACATATATATATATATATATATATATATATATATATATATATAATATATATATATATATATATATATATATATATATATATAAATATATATATATATATATATATATATATTTATATATATATATATATATATATATATATATATATATATATATATATATGTGTGTGTGTGTGTGTGTGTGTGTGTGTGTGTGTGTGTGTGTGTGTAAAAAAGCTAACTTCCTCTGGAAGCTAGTGTAGGCATTTTGAATAAAACTCCTAAGACGCCCCGAGAAAATTCTCATTGATTTTCAAATCTGATGTCAAGGGCTAAAAATTACTGCGTCCTTTTGCATTCCCCTTTTTAACCCCTCACCTAAATGGACCACTGGGTCTACAGTTTACTCCCTCAGAGAAGGGGTCTCGCCCATTATAACTCTCACGGACAATTTGGAAAATTCCCAAATAAAAAGAATATGCACGCTGTCGGAGGCCGATTTTCCTACAGATTTTCCCACAGAAATTCACTGAGATGTTGACCCAGGTGTTGAGGGCCTGTTACTTATAACTTCATGTTATCTGACCCCTCCGTTTGTCCTGTCCCTATGATGAAGTGGGAACCCGTCCTCCAACGTTATCATAATAAAGGTCTTTAGCTAAAACAGTGTCATTTTTTAGGGGCCATGACTGCAACCACCTACCGTCCGTCTCATTACAATCACACACACACACACACACACACACACACACACACACATATATATATATATATATATATATATATATATATATATCAGGTCTAAAAAAGGGGTAGTTGGAGATTACGTGAGTTAAAAACGATTTTAAAAAGGGAACTCTTTTATAATAATAAAATAAATGAAAAAGACCCACGCTCGCGTAAGCTTTCAAGATAATTCGGTCAGGCGGAAGCATTTCGGAAGAATTTGATGAGATTGCAAACAGATAAGATCAGTGAGCGCGTGGACGTGGAACTGTCAACACCTATTCCACGCATAGCTCCGTCACAAACTATGAAAATGGCGCAAGTTGCTTTCCTTAAGAACGATGAGTTAAATAAACTTATTATTATGAAGAAGACTGTTTTCCATTCGCCTTAACTCTAGATCACGACATTACAGACATATATATATATATATATATATATATATATATATATATATATATATATATATATATATATATATATATATATATGTGTGTGTGTGTGTGTGTGTATGTGTGTATGTATTAATTTATTAAAAGCGTTAGTTTACAGTACATGTTTGGAATTATAGGACCTGGAAATTTATAAGTCAGCATTTTGATTAATTTGGTTATTTAAGTTTGGTTATTTTGGTTAAGTAAAAGTATAAAATTCTATTACATTGGCGCATTCTACATCCATCAGTCACCCAAAAACCAAAGGATACAGTGTTTGGATGGAATACCTTTGTGGTTTAGTAAACATCGCCAATAATTTCGCCAAATTTGCCAAGAATCACCCTATTTTTCAGTATTACCATATATTTTTCTATATGTATATACATTTCTATATTTTATTGTCTTAATATTTTTATTAATATTTATTTTTATAATATTTTAATGGGTAAAGATGAAAAAATGTCATTTTGTATAAATATAGCGTCCTTTTCGAACGAATTCATATAAATCAAGGTTAGTGCGGTTTTAGGGAGACCGAAATTCCGGCAATTCTAGTATAAAAACGGTTGTTGTAATTCAAATTTGAAGTATGGAAAAGCATTATAATCCATTAAATATCAAACGTAATCAATCAATAAATCAACGGTTTCTTTAAATCAAATGTTCTCATAAATGAGTTGCAACTAGACATACATTATTATATCGGTACATTTTAAAAAACATAATACATTAACATTAAAAATTCCCCTTTAACCATAACAATAAAATTCGATTGTATTGCCTGCAACTAAAATGTATGAGTTTCGTTTGTAATAACCTAATCATTTCAACGAAATCCAGATGTCCTTTCTGATTTCCCTGACTTCGCAGCGGTGTTACTGGAGACGGTAGCCATAAAAATAAAGAATAGCCAATAAAAGTGAAAACCCTTTCTATATATTTCCACCTCCCTATATGTGCCATAACTTATATCTGGAAATCTAATTTACGCAAAGGCTACTAGACCGTATCTTTCGTGGGTTTTTTTTTCTCGCTCCACCCGATGCTGCTGATAACAGTAATTGCTTCGGCAAACGACAGCGTATCTTCAACTCCATGCTATATTCTTGATAAAGTAGAGAAATGATATCATTTTCCCTTTTTTCTGTACTTCCTCTGTGCTACGGCATTATCGGGGATAAGAAAAAAAGGAAAATTAAGTTACGATATTTTCATATTTTTGTCCCTAAAGCGATCTGTTCTTTGTCATCTATTTTACTGCTTAGGATTTCGTTGTTAACAAGAGTGCGGTTAGGTTTCTTGTTAACAAAGAGTTGAGAAAGTCGATCCATTTCCGTAACTTTAGGGCTAATTTCGGTCTACTGATGAAAGCCAATACTAATCGACTACGAAAACATACACTAACAGAGGGATTCGAACCCCCTGTCTCTGGTATAAAAAATCAGCGCCTTGCCAATTCAGCTACAATCCGGCTATCGTGTACATGGACTTATATAATAATGCTTGTACACATACGTACGCATATATGACTACGTGTAGGTAAATAAATACAG
>CM063510.1:173495345-173575345 GCA_032207245.1 Pardosa pseudoannulata | reverse complement strand
TAATTATATCATAATCGTTGATTAAACTTTGTTAATTTACAGCAAAAAAACTGATATGGGACTAAAGAAAAAGATAATTTTAAAAGTAAATTGCTATTTTGTTATACTAATTAAAAGTTTTAAAGATATTACTCATTAGTACTTAAGAGTGGATATCTTATTTAGTAAAGCATTTAATTTATGTTAGTCAAAAATACTTCAAAGTTTAAAAATATATATATTTTATACCTATTTCACACTAGTTAATATTATAGTTGTGGTTATGTGTACTTGTGACTATAATATTTTAAGTAAACAACAGATGGGATTAAATGATGCAGTTAACTCATCAAACACAAAATGAATGATACTGTATACATTTTTATTACGATAACAAAAAAATAAATTACTAAAAAATAAAGAGACTATTAACTATTTTAAGTCAAACAGCATAACATTTTAAAAAATAGTAAAAACATAATGGGGTTAGGTAAATAGCCTTGAAATTTACTTCTCATAAATTTAAATTTTAAAAAATATTGCACCTTTTAAATGAAGATAAAAGGAAAGAATGGATTAACGAACTTAAGTGATTATGTGCCGTCTCACCAAAGGCTTTTAATGGCTAACTGCGATTAATATCTGTTTAAACTGAGATGTGCATACAACCATTTGCTGGCGCCATGGATTAATCGCTATTATCCGTTAAACGACTTTGGTGAGATCGGCCGTATATTCTATGCATGTATATCACACGGTAAAAAGAACTAATAAAAATAGTTCAAATTCGAAAAGCATTAAGCATTTTTAAGTTTTTAAAAGCTTATAAAAATCCCCTAGTAATTTCGATGATTTCTGCAATTATAAGGGCCGTTCTGATCAAAGTCGTTTAACGGCTAACCGTGATTAATCTCTGTTTAAATGGAGATTTGGGTCCCACCATTGGTTAGCACCATGGGCTAATCACAGTTAGCTGTTAAAAGACTTTGGTGAGAGCGACCCTAACCTGAAATTTAAAATTAAATTTTATTTAAACCCTGTGTTAAACTAGATTAAACTATTTTACTCTCTAAAAACAGCATTCTTGGAAATTTTTCTTTAAATAAAGGATTAATATATTCATGATAAAGGCTTCATGACTTTTAATACAGTCACTATTAAAATAATTCCAGAAATGTTACCCTAAAAAAACTTTCGGGCTGTTTATCCCGTAAAAGGAGATAAACTTTTGCCAACAACAAACATGAATTTCTCTATTACGGTTGCCATTACAAACTGTCAGGTTACCACGTGTGAGGTAGGCGATAAAGTTTCACCAACTACAACCATGATCTTCTCATTTTAGGGTTGCCATTGCATTTTGAGAACTTACCCGCGTCAGAAATGTGGTAGACTCCGACTGAATACCTAATCCAAGAACACATCCCTGTTCTACACCATCTACTATACAGTTCTTACCTGGACCCTTGTCAACTTTATTTTCGTGGCTTAAGAAGGACTTGAAAGAGCTCCATTTTAACAGACTTTAAGATATACAGAGTGGCATAACAACGCTTGGCCTCATTTCACAAAATGAATTCGAACAAGGAGCCACTGCCATCAACTTTGGATTTGTTGTACTGTTGCCGATGGTACATACTTTAAAGATTATTAGCTGCATTTCTTTGTAAGTACAATTATTTATCTATTTTTTTCTCATTACTTTGGGAACAGACGTTGAGCCTTAAAATAGAGATTTATGTAAATGATTGCAATAAAAATGACTTATTTATTATCAAAGACTAAAATAAAACCAGTATACAAAACTAGATTTTGTCAATATAAAGCAATTTGAAGTAAAGATTTTATATCTGTTACAGGTTTTCCTACAACGAGGAATTTAAACTAAGTAGAGGGGGGGATGTGAAAACTATCAAAAAATACTTTTGAGATCCTTAATTACATAAAAAATTAATTTATTATTCCAATGAATTTGAAAGAGTGAAACTTCATCATATAAGCTGCATGTTTTAGGATGAATTTGTGGCAGGTGTATTAATAGGCCATATTTTTTGTGGTTTTGTTATATTTACTATCACCTGTTGAATAGTGGATGATTACACTTTAATACACCGAAACACTTTAGTTTTTTTCATCTTTGAAGTTTTAAGGAACAAAACAATTACTTGGAAATACTCTCTCCGGCAATGCCTAAATAATCAATTTATAGTGAGGGCAATCATAAGAGGGTTAAGGTCTTACCTTATTTCGATAGGTTTAGTACTTAAGACATGAGACAGTTTTCTATGAACTACTAATTTTTAGGCTATCAGAAAAAAAGAATTTTTTAATTGGGGTTAGATATTCGCGATGAAACTCAAGTAGTAGATCTGATTAGAATGTTTGTTTCTCTTAAATAAAGATTTGCGCTTATAAATAAACTTAGGATGAATCGTAATTTTATAACTTTCGGGGACAATTAATGCATTTTTGGTAACCTATATAAACTATGTGTAAAATTCTTTTTAATATCTAGCTGTTTATCTGCTTCATATATTTATGTAGTTTGAGTAGGGGATTTACAGTTTAATGATGAGTAAAATGTAATATTGTGAAGTAACCAAAAAGTGGGATAAGTTTAATTGCTGAAATAATGACTTTGTAGTACACTGTTAAAAAGAACATATTTTAAGGAACTCATCGAAAGAAATTAAACTATCATTTGTAGAAGATTTGTTTATACCTGGTTGAAACCTAACATTACATCTAACATGATTAATTTATCCTAATTCACACTGCATCAAAAAAGTATAATCACGATACTTAAAAAAAAGATACAGGTATTGCATGTATACATTTTCAATACTATCTTGCAAAGACTTCTATCGTTTTACTTTATTTTGTCATTATTACTTTAGTCTTTTAAAAATAGCTCTTTATAAACGGAAACAAACCACAATTGACAAACTTTTAAAGTGTAAATTTTACTAAAATCTTTCCTGTCACAAAATGTTTAACAAAGGCTTATTGTTGAAAAGCAATTCTATCAGATTAGATATTTAAAACCAATAGACTTTGTTTTAACAGTTAAAGCCTCAACATCATTCTAAAAATGTCTAAATACCCTCTGTAATTTAACGTTTTCCCAATCTAATAAATAGAAAAAATACACAAAAAAAGTTGTGTGAATCGTTATAATTTGTTTGCGTAAAGTTTTCTTAAGTTAGTAAAGTTTTAATATCATTTAAGTCCATAGCGAAAGACAAAATTCCTGCTTGTTAAACATTAAGGCCAAAATGATAAATATTTCAACTTTTAGGAGTTTAATAGCATTTGAATTTTCAATTAAATTTTGCAGAGAGCTTGGTTTAGTGAGATAGATGAAACATTTTCTTGTTAATCGAATTTATTTGTTGCGATTTAGAAGTTCAAAGCAAACAGATGTCTGAAGTAATCATATTCATTTGATAAGTAACAAATTTAACTTTGTTTCTGGAAATTTCAAAACCCCTGGAGATAAAAAGAAAGCGTTTTCAAATAGGAAATATCTGAAAAGTATCAAATGAGAGTCGAAATTGACTTTTGCAAACGTTAACACCGGTCAAATGCATTTATTTCTTCTATGGAAATATTTGCCAATTTAATGACTTTTGATTGTTGAATTTAAAGCTTTTTAAACAGATTGTGTAATAGTTTCGCCTTTTTTAAAAAAGAACTGGAATTTGAGATTTGCAATGAAACTTTAGTAGATATGCTTAGAATATTTTATTCTATCACATAGCAAATTGCGTTTATATAAAATCTAGAATTAATCACGGTTTCTAACGTTCTGGGAAAGTAAACACTTTTTAGGGAATCAGGACAAAGTACATTAGCAAAATTATTCATCAGTTTCATCTCGCTTATAGTTAGTTTTTTTTAAACGAACCCAAACCTCGATGTCCTTTTTTTGAGTCATCGCTATCTATTTTACATAAACTTACATCTTGAAGTTGCATACAGTCTGTTTAAATCTCCTTTATTGGTACACAGTACCCTAACGTAACGAAATTACTGGACTCTTTTCTCAGTTTTACTGGCTTGTTTTGGTCAATTTAAGTCATTTTTTACAACTTGTTTTACCGCTGTTTTCGTGTTAAGTTCATTTTATATATATAGTACGTTATTGCTTTTAGCATTTACCTTCTAATGTTTAATCATTTTACCTTTTACTTGCCTTTCCTGTAGGCTTCAGCTTATACACAGTTGATATTTCTATCAATTTTTAAAAACTGTTAACTGTTTTTACCATTGCTGTCTTTAGTACTTTGTGTCCATTTTAGGGCACTTTTATCTGCTAAGTCTTACTTAGTTGAAAACGTGGATTTATACAACCTACTGCTTTGAGCTTATATCCTAAAAAGGTCCTTGTGCTGTTAAACTTAAACCAAACAACCATCTGTAAATTTACTCATTCCGCTTATAATTGTGCGACGTTTTGTTCTTTCGAAAACTCTTCGGTTGATTCTTAACTTGTAAACTTTGATTGGTTCTTAGTTTGCATATATACAGCTTATTTTCTAGCCATCTGTCTGGCTTCTTTTCGTGTAAGATTAGGGTGGTTGCTGAGATACAAATAATGCTCTATTATCTCAAATCTCGGTGCTTAATTGACGTTTTCGTGACAATATGATTAGAATCTCTGACTTAAAACAAACATTCTTCCCTTGAATCTTGAACTGAACCCTTGAACGATATATCGTTTTTGAACATTTTTGTTACGTGTACAAGACGAGACAACTTTTTCAAACGTAAGTAATGCATGCGCTTTCTTGTAAAAATAAGTTATAGATATCTCTTATGATTTATTATTAAATTTTACAACCAGTGTGTATTACCAACTTAGTTCGTATATATTTTTGTTAATTGAATTTACTCGTTGATGTTTAGACGTTTAAAATAATCAGTCAAAGCAATCGCATTCATTTGAAATATAGCCAATTTAACGCAATTCTCGAAAATTTCCAAAATTGAAATATCTCAATCATCAAAGGGGATTCCACATTATTTTACAAGCGATGAATTCGCTCAAGTGCAGGTAATTATGTTTTGTGTTGGAAATATTTGATAAATTAATTGACGTCATTGTTAAATCAAGAGTTTTAAATAAATTATGTAATAATTTCAGTTCTTGTTAGAATTGGAATTTCATTACAATCTAGATTGTTAGTTGAATTGAGGTATAGTACAACTTCGAATGTTTCCTCCTTTTTACATTACAAACTTCGTTCAAAAATGAATCGAGATCGAATGAGGGTTTGTAACGTTCTCCAAAATTAACTAAATGTTTGATATCTAGTACAAATCGAAATAGTAAAATAATTTTTAATGTCCAAACGTAGTTTTACTTTGATTCCTTAGTGGACAAATCACGCTCGCACTTTCAAAATTTTGATTTTCTCATTTTAGATTCTAAAAATATTTAGATTTCTGAATCGTTTACCACAAACCCCATATTTAAAATTTTGAATTAGAACACCTGTAACTATAGTGTCATTGCATTTAATATTATAGCTTTTAATGAAATAACAAAATCTTTAAATGCATTTGACTGAAAATTGTGTCTTTGAAACTTACGGGCACCCGTAAATAAAAAAAAATCTAAACATTTATTCATTTCAAGTTTTCAGTAATACATTATAGACATGCATTGAAAACTCTATACACTTTTCTCGCTGTTTATTTCTTGTAGTATATATAGTAGTTTGAATGAAATTTTCAATCGGTTTTTGGGGGGGAGGGGAATCCAATAGCCTGGTGTAATATTTGATATTTTTAAAATTTAAATATATCGAGAATGATAGCTAATAATCATTTTTTCAAAAAAGAAAAATTATTAATGAAACTCACATTGTTTGTTGTATGACTGCACACAGGGAGTCGGAAAAATTTAAAAAAAATTTAAAACACTCCTATTTCTCACTTTATATAAAAAGTTCTTATTATTTAGAAACAAAGTAAATTCAGCCAATATAATTAAATAAAAACAGAACAGATACTGTATTTAAGATAACAATTAAAAAAAGATAAGGCGAAAAATAGGGGAAAATCTTCCATTTAATAAATTTGCTTGTACCGTAGAAATGAATCCCCTATATAATAATAGCCTAAGTTATCTGCCCTCCTGTCCTTGCATTTATGAAGAGGTTGGAGCTGGAATGGAGAAAGGCATCCATATTGGATTCTTGATGAGTTAGGGTTAACAAAATTAAAAGCGAGTAAAGTTAATCTCCTAAACTATTGATCATATTCTAAAATTGGTATAAGTATGCTTTGATTCAATTTATCAATCTATCACATAAGTAAAAATAACATTTTTTTCCTAGCATTATGGCATCCTTCCTTTAACCCTCTCATTTAAACATTTCTAATTTTAAATTGTTTAAATATCGTCTGCATTATTTTCATAGGTTTTATCGCTGATCTTAAATATGACGTCAATAATTTTCTTTTATATTTGTCTTAAATAATAGATTAGATACATAGGTGATAATTTTAAATTGAATCATCGATTATTTTTTGGTGCAATGAAAATTTTATCACCAGTATTAATGACAAATTCTATCTACCTGCAGGGTGTAGTAGTGGGAATGATAGTTTTGTTCCTTTACTTCCGTTAATGACTGTGGCAAAAAAAAAATTGGAAAGAATTTAACGATCATTTCGACGTAGCTAAGAAAACTTTGAATTATCTTTCTAAATGAATTGAATGTGATTCTAAACTGCATTCACAGTATCGGGAGACTTTAGAGGTGTATGAAGATAAACACATTATTGAGCGTGTAACAGGTAATTCTCAACCCAAAAACATACCATTTTCTTTACCTGCCTCATAGGATACTTTTGAATTCTGTAAAATTAAAAATTTCTCTGATCACGTCATATGACGGGGTATATGCTAGTGTTTATAGATTTAAGTACGTGACTCATAGGTTGTGAATCACGTTTTACAGAATATTGAACTTAAAAGAGTTATCGCATGTCAATCTTTATGCATTGAAAAAAGCAAAGGATTTAATTCAACAAGAAGTAAATTTTAAATATTTTTGCAACTAACATAACGATAATGTTTCTTAAAGGTGAAAACTTTTAATAAACTGAGCTTATAACTCAGAAAAAGCTTGAAATCTTTTACTATATCTTAAACACATTGTGTGCGGGTCCATGTCGCAGCAGAATTTACCGGGAGTGGGCGTTTTGCTAGTCCTTTTAGTTATTCAGTTCAATCTCAATAGATCAAAAATGATTTCGTTTTTGAACCCACTTTTCGTATTTTAGATTGAAATATATAAACAAATATATAAATAGAAATATATAAATAACAACCATAAGATTTTTGTAGACAAAAAATATATTGTTTATTGGATAAATTTATAATAGTATCGTAAATATAAAAAGTCAAATAGAAATAGTAGTATAGTTTTAATTTTTTACCGTTATGTGGTTCCACATCGACTGATGTAAAAATAAGTTTTTAGTTGACTCCATTTTTCCAGAATCTATGTAGTAGACGAGAGAGAACATTCGGCTTCATTTTCCTGTATATACGTTATTTTTGTACCCACCAACAAACTCTGTTGTTACACTAACCCGTACTAGTACGTGGCCCGCGCATGAGTTAATAATTTTGCTTCAATAATTACTTCATCTAGACTATCAGCAATAATCTGCATTAACTAAAGTCATTTTAGACCTGAAAATATTTTAACTTCGTTTATAATTAAATCATGACATGATATATATAACAGCAAGAATTTCTTGATTCACATTTAAGTACTGCACGTACACAAGTTGTATAAGTTAATTGAAAGCTATTTATATGAAATGAATACTTTTTTAATTGGAATTCTCAGACACCGTAGACAAAAATGTATCACTTTTTTAACAATGGCATAAACAAAGTAATCTTTCAAAGTTGCAGCTCAATTAGCAATTTTAAATTATGGAAGTTTTACTTTTATTTAATTTGATTAATTCGATACGTCTGAACGCATATACTTTTCCCCTTTTAATAAAATTCTAGAACAGCCAAAGGCTACATAGATTTTAAAAAACTGTTTTAATAAGAGTAAAAAAATATTTGAATAAAACTTTCCGGAATTAATAAAACGAGTTTAAATTAATACAAAAATATACTACACTTGAGTTTTAATTCCTCGCTTCAAGAACACGATAAAAAACATTTACCTAGTTAGATATCACTTATGTTTCCAGAGTTAATACAGCTATTTAATTAGTTTGATACATTTTTCGAAAGTAATAATAACTATGAAAAAACGAAAAAATTCTGAGAAGCGTTATATTACATATTTGTTTAAAATTTTGATAAGTTTGAAAAGTTTTAATATCGTTAAAATCCATGCCTGAAAACAAATCTTGCCAGTTAAACATTAAGAGTGAAATAATAAATAGCTTAAAACTTTAGGAATTTAATATCATTTAGATTTTCGATTAAATTTCGTAGCGAACTCGGTTTTATCGAGATAGTTCAAACATTTTCCCTTTAATTGAATTCATTTGTTGTGATTTCGACATTCAAAGCAAACAGAAGTCTAAAGCAATAATATTCATTTGATAAATAACCAATTTAACTGTGTCCCGAAAATTTCGAAAACCCCTCCAGCAAAGAATTAATCATTGAATAGGAATTGAGTTTTATGAACGAGGATATTGGTCAAATGCATGGGGTTTTGTTTTGATCGGGATATATTTGCCAGGTTAATTGACTTGAGATTGTTTAAATCAAAAACTCTTTAACTTTAATAATTTGGGGGAAATAGCTTCGTAGTACAATTCGAGTTGTATGTCTTTTTCAAATATTTGCTACCTTTTACATAATAGAACTTCGTGCAGAAGTAAACCAAGAATGAATCTCTGATTATTAAGGTTTGTTTACGGAGGTTTATAAATATCACTATTTATTTATACAACTGAGGAACGTGCCGCCTTGAATAGGTATGCGGGCTTTGTAAATTTCTTATGCGGTTTCAGTGACAGCAAGCTCTTGTATCGATTAGTATCGAATTTTATGGATTTGAGACAATTTGAGACAAATTAGAACTAAATAAAGAACAGGACGAATGCAAATTTCACCGAAAATTCGAGATAATAGGCAATTTATGTATAATCACCGTTAAAGTGTAAAATCCATTATTTCATAGAATAACTATTACTTGATCGTTAAAGCATGAAATATAGCACTCAAAAGATAATTAAAATAGTCATAGACGCTTTTATTTGTGTGAGATTTATTTGTTAGTGTTTTACATTTTGAATTAACAAATAATTTTGCAGCTTTTCCTTTATTCTTTATCAATTACATATCAGCAACAGGTGTAAAATGTATTTTTCGAGATAATTTAGGTATTTATGATTAATTTATTAATTTATAAAATAACGTTATTTTTCTCTTTAAAAGGCTATCATTGGTCATTTCCTAGAATAACTACTTAAAGTATGAAATTTTTCAACCAATATATACTTTAACTGACTTATCTAGTAATTTCATGAAATAGCTAGCTATTCTATGAAATAACTAAAATATACATTTTAAAGGTAACGTATATACAAAATGTTAGAACGGCAAGGTAACATTACAATTTTGTTCCTTAGCTACATCTAGTTTACTAGCCATAGCAACTGGCACAGGGTTTGACGTACCTGTCTGTTGTAGCGATATTCAGAAGCATGTCCTCGTTGTAGTTAATTTCAGCAATTTAGTCGGTGTCTGAACTAAAGAAAGTTATAACTGTAATTTCCCAGAAATCACATTGATAGGTATATATTAATTTATGCACCCTTTATTACTACTTAATTTAAAGAGTCTTCTAAAACAAGGGTCTCGATCTCTGGACCTTAACGTTCGTCGAAGGTAATTAAATGTTTAGTAACCAGAACAATGTAAATTGCTTTAATGCTTTAATATCCAAGTGTAAACATAGTATTCATAATATCCTGATCTTTATAGGGTTATTATGTAAAGCTATAATTCTTTGGAAATGATACATTTTACTTAATGGTCAACCAACCGGAAAGTAGATTTTATTCCTGAAATAAGCCAAACGGGGTCGAATGGGTAGGCGCTGCTCTTGAGGCATTGCAGGCATGGATGTTCTTATCTATTAGGAACTGGTTTTAAATAGTAAGTTCTGATTTTGAGAACATTTGACTGCAGTATTCTAAACCAACCTCGTACTGAACTAGCCGCTTCACGACTAACCTTCGGTCTCGGTATTTGAGGTTACCAAATGAAGATTTTGTTGAATTCAAAATTCAAATTAGTTTTTTTAGATTAATTTAGATTAGTATGTTAATTTAATTTTAACTTATTTTTCTGTGAGAAATAGGCTCGCATCCGCCCATTGGGTGCTGTATAGTACACATTAAAAGAAATTTTAAAGTTTTTTAACATATAATCCTTGGATTATAAGCAGTAAATAAGGGTACCTTTAAAACCCCCAGACACTTTTCCAAGGGACTCCTGCATTTTTGGTATATTAAAATGAGCTTTAGGAGAACGGATTTTAAGCAAGGGGAGATAGAATATAATTGATATGTTAGTGCTGAGAAAGCATTTTCTTTCATAGAAACTTGGAACTAAGCTAAGGTTAGATAGAAGTAAATCATAGCAAAAATTGAGGACATAATGCATTTCCATAATGTGTGAACTACCTTCTGTAAAAGGAAAATTTGTATTTTTAGATGAATACTTAAAGCTGATTTTTAGTCTAGAAAATTGCTATATCCTCCTAATGTATAAAGTACAAACTTTTAAAAAAAAAGCTTGTACTTTATGCTTCTTATTTATTTTCATGTCGTACTACATAATATATAAAGTTCATCTTGCAAATACTACAACATAAAATTTTTTTATATTGATTGAATAAAAATGATTTATGTAAACGAATAATTTTGAGCATAAGAAACTAGTCGGTAATACCTTTTCTATCTCAACCGAAGTTAACCATAACACATTGTATGCGGAACACGTACTAGTACGGGTTAGCGTAACAACATGGTTTGTTGGTGGGTACAAAAATAACGGTATATACAGGAAAACGAAGCCGAATGTTCTTGTCTACTACATAGATTCTGGAAAAATTGAGACAAAAACTAGTTTTTACATCAGTCGATGCGGAACCACAGAAAGGGAAAAAATTAAAACTATATACTATTTCTATTTGATTTTTCATATTTACGATAGTATAAATTTATCCACTAAAAATATATTTTTTGTTTACGAAAATCTTATGGTTGTTATTTATATATTTCTATATTTGCTTATATATTTGAATATAAAATACGAAAAGTGGGATGAAAAATGAAATTTTCGATCTATTGAGATTTAACTGAATAACGAAATGGACGCGCAAATCACCCGCTCCCGGTACCATTCCGTTGCGAAATGTACTTACACACAATGTGTTAATTGTAAAAATTATGTTTACAAGTCCAAATGTCTATTAATTTTCTTTGTTTTTTCTCAAGGTATTGACCCTTTAAAACTTAGCGTGCGTTTAAGGAGCATATAAGAAAGAACTTGTACATTCTTTATATTTTCTCGGAAAGAGTTTTCGATTTAATCAAAGGTAGATAGTAATGCTATAAACAATCCAAACAATTTTTCAAGGATTTGTCCTTTTGTTTATTTAGATCAAAATTTTGTGAGGTTTGAAGTCTCGAGAAGGACTTTTCGGCAGGCAAATAGACTAAAATTGTAACAAATATCTTATTACGCAGTTATTCTTTTCTTATAAATGGCCCCCGATGATTAAAATTCCTACTCATCAGTAATGAGGATGTGCTATATTATGCACAGTTGCATAATTTTCTTATTTCGTTTGCTCCCAGAAATCAAAAGCTATTGAACGGAAGACTTTAGCTTCAAACAAGTTAAATAGAATATTTTTCCTTATGTTTTGCTTTATATCGTTTTTAATTTGTCTTAAATGCATGGGATTTTCAGCATATTTTCTTTATTCTTAATTAGTTTTGCTGAATTTATTTGGTTTCAAAAAAATGAATTTTTATATAAAATCATATGCGGGAGCTTGTTTAATTTATTTTCATTGACTCAATGTGCGCAGACCTACAACAAAGAAAATCGGGTTTTGTTCATAATCTTCGTCTTTTTGTAAACAAATTTTAGGTATAACTAATTCTACACCTATTTAAACTTTTTAAAAGTATCAGATCTTAAAAAGGAGATTGAATTTTCAGAAGAGATACAATATTGTTTAACCCCTTCCCGGTTTTCTCGAACTGAACTCGGGCAGGCGAAATATACCATCCTGGCTCATCCCGAGTGTAGCTCGGGCACTGTGCAATCAGTCTTTCCCGAATTATTTCACGTGTGCTTTTTATGGTTTCGAAGGCTCTTGTTTATTTATCTGGCTACTAGATGATTTACTGCTCAAAGAGAGACAGTAGAAGGAAGAAGGTAATCAGAGAAACAAGGTTCTACTGTCCAGATTGCGATGTTGGTCTCTGTGCGGTACCTTGTTTTCGATTGTCTCGTACATGACCAAATTTTGATTAATAATTTCATAATCATTTATGTAAATGCATAGGATATAAATACAATTTAATTTAAGATAAAACCTAGATATTCTAAGCTTTATATTTATAGCTAGTGTGAATTGACTCAAGTCTAATGATTTCTGCCGTACAGAAAGCCAACTATACATATAAATTACTCATTTATTTAAATTGATTTTTTACATTAATTTTTAGGAAAGTTTGTATGTGAATGGTGCTATTATATTTAAAATCTATGTATGTATAAAAATAAGAATAAAAAATTGACATTTATTGACCGGTAATCCCGAAATAAAATGAACCTGGAAGTGGTTAAAAATTCTATTTTAAATACTATAAATACATACTAAAATAAACAACAAATTTAAAAAAGTAAATAGTTTCTTCATGGTCAATGCATTTATTGTGAAAAGATATCTATAGGTTCAGTGGCATGTAATTTGAAAAATTATTTCCGGTGAAAAGCATTTAAAACTTTTATAGATTCCTTAAAAGCTGTGATAATAAATTCAAAGACAATAAAGGCATTAAAGACAATAAAGATAATAAGTTCAAAGTTTTTTGGCTGAAAATTATCTTGCAACAAAAATAATGTATTAAAATTATCACATAAATACCTAAGCTACTATTTTAGCCATATATAAAAGAAAATTATTTACGTAATATCCAAATTCACTGATGAAATGTATGAAAATACTGCACACGATATTTAAATCTAAAATAAATGATTAAATGAGATTGTTAAAAGTAATGACGTCATAATGCTAGAAAAAAAAATTTATTTATGAATTTTACTTCGAATATATTAGTGGGAAAAGTCTTAAAAGGTTGAGGAATCTTAAAAATTCAAAAATCAAAAATGGAATTTTTGAAGGATTAACAGGCATATGCCCTCTTTAAATTACATATATTCATCAATGTATATGCTGCTGTAGAAATGGTTCAAGCATTACTGGGATAAACTAGCAGATCCATGTACAGAATTCTATCTGGATTTAGGACTCCAAATGAAGGCTATATTTATATTAAAACTCAAATTGATTTTTAGATAACATTATACTAACAATACAAGCAATGTCGAAATAACTCATTATCATGCAATGAATAACACATTCATTGAAATTATATTTTCATAATAAAGTATAGGGTGGACGTTACAAATTATTTGCATAAATTATAATGAAATTTCATACACATAAAAGTAGAATTATAAGTAATAAGAGACAATATTTACCAAACTCATAGTATTTTTTTTAAAGTTTTTAAAGAAATTTTTTGATAATTTTTAAAATGATTTTTGCTATTTAATTTTTCCATGTTTTCTACAAAGGTTTTGGCAAAAGTTCCTAATATACTTGAAAAAAATCTGGTTATTGGTTTCAAATTTTGACTTAAACAGTAACTTCGATTCAGAAAAATACGAATTTTTCATAATTTTTTACTCATAGACATAAAAGTATTTTCTATTAATGAACTGTGCAATTGAGTGACAAAATTATAACCATAAATGTTCAAAAGATACATTTAAGTAATAATGGTCGGAAACTGCTTAAAGGAAAGTTTGAAAAAATTTCGAACTATGTTTAAAAATAATTTATTAATGTTTAGTACAAAAAACTACATATAAGTAGTTTAGTTATATTTTGTAGCATCCGTGTTGAAAGTTTAAAAACTTCTAAGTTTACAGTTTTCGAAAACTATTGAACTTCCATTGTCTACTTAAGGAATGTAGTAAAATAATTACATAGGGCGATATTTAGTAATTTACCCTTGCCTATAACATCAAACACATATCTCTTGCGTTAATATCTTCGACAAACTTTGTGGATTTGTATAAAAGAAGTACAAGAGTACCTGGTGACAATTTGGCGATCACTTTAACAAAAATTTAACCAAAACATAGCGACCGACCCACTACACTCTTATTGTAACATATACTGTTTCGCAAGTCTTCTCCGCCAAGTTACTGTCACGAAGATTCGAGCTTGGCGAAAAAAGTAGCCAAGCCGTACCCGCTCTGTTTCTGCACTGTTTCTTATATACAGGGTGTTTAAAAAATGACCGGTATATTTGTAAAATCAATAAAAACTAAACGGACAGTGATAGAAATATAGGTTATTGCTATATGCTTGGGACAGTATTAAATTTTCAGGCAAACTTTCAAAATTACTTAAAATATTCCACAATAGATGGCGCTGAAATCTGGACGGACAGATAACTTACTATGTAGGAGATGATCTTTTTGTTAAAATTTAACTATGCTGTAATTTTAAAATTTATTTAATGTGCTAGCTGCTTCACACGAAGCCTTCGGTCTGGGTCATAAATGTTTTAAAATAAAGTTTTAGAACCACTGCTATAGATAAACATGTTAATAAAAAATGTCAAGTAAACCTCGTGTGGTACAAAATGTTGATGAATGATAGTTTTAGAACAACTTAGTTTCAGTTATAGATATATACGTGCACAGAGCTGTCCACGAGCTGCTGCAAAAGTATTCCCAATTTCACGACTTTCTTTACCGTGTCAGTCAGTTTTTAACATACTGTAGGTAGTAATATGTATGTACTGTTTTGAAAGTAGAAGTTTATTTCAAAAATGTTATTTAAAAAAAGACATGTACAAATATTTTTCAACACTCTTTAGTTGAAAAGAAATTTACTTTATATTCTATATGTAAAATAATTTTGCTATAAATTTTATTACTACTTTATTATTTTAATTTAATGTGCCAAAGACAATTATGATGTTCCAGTAAAGAGACTTGCACATCATTTTATTATTCTCAAGAAAAAATGTAGAATTGGTTTAAATAATCAATATTTTTTCTTTACCCAAACGAAATGATTCTAATAAATAATTCTCAGAAGTGTTGGTCATTAGCTACAACATACCTGTGATTAGTAATTTGATCAAGCCACGCAATTTTTTTCTTTTCAGTTTTACTTACTTTTCACTCTGTTTTTCTTCCCTTTCCTTGTATAAAAGAAAAGTTCTTTATTTTCTCCCTTTTTGCTGGGGGGCTCAGCTATTTTTTACGTTCTCCACAAAAGATTGCGAACTTTTTTTTTCTTCTCGATTTCAAACAAAATTGCGTGAGGTCAGCATAAACAAGGATAAAAACAAATTGCGTCGCTTTGGAAGATTTCCAAAGCTGTAAAAGATCGGACCCCCTGTTTTCTCGAAAACTTTCTTTTTTCTTTTCGATTCCCGTAAAGTAGATACCTTATAGAGTTAATTTAACTTTAATGACCTTTGGACTTCCAACTTTAATTAGTTTCCGCAAAGAGGTGGCAAGTGGAGGCCATTAATTCGAGTTTTTGTTGTCATGGTATAAGATTTTATTTCTTTTGGTAAAGACTTCCTGCGGGCGTTCATCCGTTCTGCTTATTTCGAAAGTTAATTGCTGGTTGTATAAAAGGAATGCTATTCTTCCTGTCGAATTTGTCTGATTATCTGGGTCGTGTGATCTTCCTTGGCAGGATATCATTATAAAATGGATTGTCTTCGAAGAGTTTTGCTGCAGAGGCATGCCACTAGCCAGATGTTATTGTAAATAAATCTGCCAAGAACACAATTAGCAATGCATTTTTATATTTCTCTGAAAGTCATAAAATGAAACATCCAGTCACAAGTAGATTCCTATTTCTAATGATCAGGGAAATTGCCCGAATTTTTCCATGGAGTGGGAATTTGGTTTGGGTCACACGGTCTACGTTTTTGAAACACTACGACTAATGTGACCGGAACCTACTACCTAAAGCAGATTCCGAACGGTAACGAACATCCATGCAACAGAAGGATTCGAACCCGCGTGCTTCGGTACAAAAGATTACCGCCTTAAACATTTGGCCATCGTTCGGCCCACAAGGTTGGGTAGCGATTTCTCCCTGTTCAACTGATATCTCAAAAATTATTTCTACAGTCCTTACATATATATGTGTGTGTGAGCGTATACAGAAATTCTTATAGGGGAAATTCAACTTCCACATTCTCCCCTTCAAAACACCCCTAGAATTTATATATATATATATATATATATATATATATATACACACACACACACACACACACACACACACACACACACACACACACACACACACACACACACACACACACACACACACACATATATACACGCATTTCCTGTTCTTGAACCTAAAAATAGTCTAACCTACATTCTACTTCCATTGTCAACAGTGAAGTTTGGTTAGGATTGGAGCACGACAGCCACTTTTTCTATAACTAGACTAATGAAACAGCGATGTAATGCTTAAAGCAAATTCCAAATGGCTACTACCCTCCATGTCAGAATTGTGATCCCAACCCGCGAATCCCGATATAAGAAGTCATCAATCGCATGAATTTATTCACTTAAGGGGACACATCTCCTGTAAAACTTCCAAATTTCGATTTTTTTACAACAGTTTTTGCATTTTTAAGATTTTTAGACATTTCTAAATTGTTCTAAACTCCTTTGAAATATTCGAATTGAAACTGGTAAAAGTATACAATCTTTGCATTTTAAAATGATAACTTTTAAGTTAACTATATAAACTTATAATGTGTTTTACTATAAGTGGTGTTTTTCAGTTTGCTTGCACTGTAAAATCTATTTCTTATATTCATTTCAAATTTTTGCAGTGTTACAACTCTAACCCGGCCTAAGCCATCAGAGTATAAATTTTAAGAGTAAATACATTATACACCTACAGTGAAACTGTCCCTAGTTTTTTTTCTTTAGTATTTAGAGTTTTTGTAATGGAATTCAATTTTTTTTAAATATTTCTAGGTGTAATATTTTTGATACTTTATAAAAATATAAAGATGTAGAATTATATTTAATATCTATTGTAAACAAAACAGCAAAAATTAAAAATGAAACTATCTTTATGATGTAAGTCTGCACACAGTGTCGGAAAATATTTTAAACAAGTCTTCTTTTTTACTTTATAAAAAAAACTTATTTTTTAGAAATAAAAAATTTAGCAGAACTAATAATTCTTTTCCTGGGGTAGAAATGAAATTAAATTTAACCGCTTAAGGAATATTACATCGAAAATTTACCAAAAATTAGCAGGACAGTTTGGATACAGCAAAATAAAAATCTTGCAAAAATGGTAATAATACATAAATATCACAAGTGAGGCCAAAATTAAAATTATGTGAAAAATTCATGGAAAGAAATTTACAAGTAATAAGAAATAGGGTTTTGACACGTTTTCGCTTAACCCTATGAATTAACATTTCTAATTTTTGAGGATTAAATGAATGAAGAAGTTTCACTATATCGTCATGACAAAAATATTCTTGCATTTCTCAGTATGAAAGATGTATTGTACGACTTCATTGGCGATTGAATTTCCGTTGGAGAATTTTTAGTCGCCAACGGCTAATGGTGGCTTTTTAGCATTGCTTAACAACTTAAAATAGTGGCATACTTAATTTTTTACTACTTTAAACCCAACAAAACACAATTCTTAGCATTTTTGTAGGCTAAAAGAAAATTTTAAATTTTTACGCAGCCACGCTTTACCTTTATTTATCCCATAATTTTCATTAGAATTTTAAGAAAATTTAGTTAAAACACTTTACCTGTTATTTTCTTTCAGATTTCAAACTAATAATCTATAAATGTAAATTGTTACTCACTTTGCAACCTTATAGTTGTTTGATAGATTTAAAATAATTTAAATTAATAGCAACAATGTTTTGTGAATATTCGCCTAAAAGTAACTAAGGTATGCAAATATTTTGCATAATTTCTGCCAATTGCAAAAAATCCACACTGTTTAATCCAGAAACAGTACATAAATACATTTAAATACATTAGAAACTCAATTTTACATTTATAATCACTTTAACAACATTTCAAACATATTTTATTCACAATTGCTTCGAAATTCTGAAACACTTAACACGAAACGCAAAGTGTAAAAATCATATGGCGACAATTTGGCGATCACTTGAACAAAAAAAATTAACCGAAACATAGAGGGAATCTCGGTACACTTTTCATTTCTACCCGTATTCTGTTTCGCAAGTCTTCTTCGCCAACTTACTGTCGCCAAATCTCGTGCTTGACGAAATTAAGACGGAAGAAAAGATAACCAAGCAGAACCCGCTCCTGTAACTGTGCCTCTTATAGAAATTAGATGTTATCAGAAAAGCAGATTTGTGAATCAGCAATACCAGTAATTAGAAATATAAGTTTTTAAAATTAAAATAAGTTTATATTGAGTCTTACCTGTGGAATATAGAGTTGATCTTTCATGGATTTAAATTGAATTATTTAGTATTAAATGATTCCAGGTGTCTCTATAAAAAAATGTAAACATAGGCCAAATATAAAAAAGTTGCCAATAGATTCTAAAATTTAAAGTTATATTTAAATTTTGTAACCCGTTATGTGTTCCAAGACACGTAACAGGTTCAAGTCAAGTTTGAAAAGACGCCAAGATATGACTATATCACAAAAATCAAACTAGTAAACTCAAAAAGTAACTCAGTAACTCAAAAGTAAAAGTTATGAGTTACCTATATTAACGTCACAATTACTTTTGTACGTGGTGAACAATTCTATTGCTTGAAAAGAGGTAGAATCCCAGTTCCGGGGGCTTTCCGCCATGTTTTTAGCTCTATTTTTGTACAAGTGATCGTCAGATTGTAGCCAAGTGATGTTTACAATTTGTGCTTCGTGTTTAATATTAAGTTTATACCCAATTTCAAAGCATATTTTAATTTATAAAATGTTAGAAATTTTGTTAAGATGGATACAAATTTAAAAAAAAAATAGAAAATAAAAAATAGAGCAAGGTTTGCCAGAAAACTGGGTTCTAGAATTTGGCGACATCGCTCACGCTTGGCATGACCACTGAACTTGGTTCGGAGGGCCCCCTAAACTGGGATTTAGCCGAGATATTTTAAATGGGAGAGATAATTATACCCTTGATAAACAACGTATTGTTTATGTCGCATAAATTACAAAGAATTTAATTTTTCAAAACAAATTTCAAAAATAATACAATATAGCAAAATACAATATAGATTTAAAAATAATACAATATAGATTTAAAAATTCCACTCTATTTTCTATGGTAGTAGAATTTTTAAATCTAAAAATTAGACAAATATAAATTAATCATTTATCTAATAAGACTTTAAAAATGAATTGTGACCAATTTATCTCTTATGATATCTAGATGTAAGTGTAAAAATATGCCAAATGTAAAAAAGACTGATATCTATATTTCAGTTGTACCGTTTTTTTTTTAAATAACATCTACGTTCATTATGGTCGAGCAAACTTACAGGACTAATTAGCTTCCATTATTTAAATTCATTATACCATTCTCTATGTGTCTATCATCATAAATAATTACATAACACCGGTATCTGCTACTTATTCTATAGGTTTGACATTAGAACAGAGTATCTCACTAACTTGGCGACATTCACATTTTTCTCCTAATCGCTGTCTACATTTTGATTTATGGTATTCGACTGTTTTTGCAGATCGATTTTGTTGTGAATTTAATGCGACTAATTCTTATTAATTTCTAATTTGGGGAAATTAAATTGTAACAAATATACGTAAAAAGCCGGCTCTGTCGCCATTTTTTTCCGACTGCAAAAATTTGGCGATTTTTATTTATCGCCAAATAATAAAATAGGGGAAATCTAACGTTTTATACAATCTTTCTCAGATGAAAATGTTAAATATCATTTATAATGTAATTTAAAACACAAAGAAACAATATTCTTAGAAACATTTGCAGAAGAAAACATACAAAGACATTTTAATCGCTAAGAAAACTGTTTTTTAATAATTGACAGTTGAATTTTAGTGATTATCTCAATATATACACGAACAATAAATTATCGCTACTTGGCGATAATACAAAATCGTCAAAATTGGTGAGAAAAAGTGCTACGTGGTAGATTCGATGAACAATGGCAATTTTAAAAATACAAAATGATTAAAGTTTTATTCGATAATTTACGAATGGATAAGAAAGCAATAAAATCATCAAAATAAGCAAGAATATTCTGATGGAATAACATTCGATATTATCAGAAATTAACCAGCTCGTAAAATTATTAAAGAATATTTAATCCTTTTTATTAGTTATCTCACTGAATATGTTTTATGGAGATTTTAAATACGTTTTTGAGGTTATTAAAAGTACTAAAAGGTCGAATAACTGTGTTCTTGTGTTTTAGTATTTAAATGGGCTTGACTAAAGTACTAGGTTCCCCCGCCAACTTGGCGATAATGGTTTAAGTACGGTCGCCTAATTTTTTCTATTGATCTATCTCACTGTGTCCGAACAATCTATATTTATATTATAATTTATATGATATTTTCATCCAACTCTTTTTGTGTAACTCTTTTCTTACATATTAAAAGTACGGAATGCTTAAAATAATTAGATATAACAAACCATTAATTGTTCACTATAGCTGATTTTTAATAATTTGGAACTGTTCCGTTTGTAAACTGTTAAGGGATTAATTTCCCATAAATATAAATGTCCGGATTTCAAGTCATTTTCTTTAAATAAGAGTATATAATTATATTACGATTGCGCACTGTGCATTAATTAAAATCACCAGAAAAAGCAAGAAATACGATGTTTGGATGCATTACCTTCATGTTTTATTAAATATCGCCAATATTTTCGCCAAATTTGACAAGGGGAACCCAATTCTCAAATAATCCCATTTAAATGGAATAATGGAAAATGGAATGTATTTTTTAAAGAACTGATTTATATTTAAAAGGTATTATAATAATATATTATATAAAATTAAAAAATAATACAGCTATCCCTTTGCTCAAAGTATACATTAAAAAAATCATACCTTTTGAAAGAAACAGCTTCACAAAATTCATGATACATCAAAAGCGACATTTTTTATTCTAGCAAAGAGAATAATATATTTTTACATCAGATCTAAGATTGCCAAACGATAAAAAATGTATGTCAAAAGTTATTAGAAAAATTACTCCTCCTTGGTTTGTGATTTTGAAAAACAAGGTGAAACAAAATAATGAAAGAATCTTGCAACTATAATATGGATTTTTTAAATTCAGATAGCAAAATTTTATCGCTTGTACAGGAAAAGTAATGGCATTTAGTGTAAAAGAATTAACATTTAGGGTTGTTTTTATTTAATATCTTCGTTAATTATGATTCTACAAATATGAAATTTACGAATATAAATTCTTCAGTTATTTTTTTTAGTCTAGCCTTACGTGTCTTGATTCCAAATTCCAATTCGTTAAAAAGATATTTGGTTAAAACCACCATTTTTAAAGATTAATTTATGACGTCATAAACAGCTACATCAAGCGATCGTTTGCTCATAAAAGTAAATTTGGAATAAAAGAATTAGCATTTGGGGCTATTATTAATTAATATCTCCATTAATGTTTGTCATACGAAGATGAGACTTGAAGAAATAGGTTTTTGTAAATTTTCCAAATCCGTGGATACCTATTTCGAACCCAAGTTCTCAGCCTTTTTTCAGGTGTTTAAGTTGATGACAGACAGACGTAGAAAGATTTTAATATATGTAAGAAGTTGATTTTTGTGATTGTCAGTGAATGGGGCAATATTTCACAAGTCTCATAAAACTAATGCTTTAGTACAAAAGAACTTTTTTAATGCTAAGTTTTAGTGTACACAAGGTTTTATTTTTTTATTTTGTGGTTATATAAGCAAAATACTGTAACTGAATATATATGTATTTACTATAATGGTCACTTACGTATTTCAAAAGTCAAAATTGAAGGGTTTTTATTTTCAATTTCTGGATTTCGTTAAAGAAAACATTGTCTCCCTTGTGTAGAGTGCAAATATACTTTTCTCTCAATAGTCGAACGGTGATAATGTTAAAATTTACAGAGATATTGAAAGTTAATACTAAAAACTGAAATATATTTATAAAATATTTAATTTTTGAGTAATATTTTTGAAACTTTACACAAAGCAGCTTATTGCATATTGTGTCCTCCAGGACAAAATTTTTAAGACTAATTTTGAATATATGTTTACCCTGTAAAAAATTATGTAATATATATATTTGTGTGTATATGTATATATACACGTGTGTGTGTGTGTACTCTCTCTCTCCTTCTTTCTCTCTCTCCCTCCTTTCTCTCACTCTCCTTATTTTTCCTTCTCTCTCTCTCCTTCCTTCTCTCCTTTTCTCTCTCTCTCTCTTTATATATATATATATATATATATATATATATATATATATATATATATATATATATACACATTATCAATCCTTTTAATACTTAGTTTTAATTTTAAATTACCATTTTTTACTACAAAATGCACTATTCCACCCTGTTCCGCTCTTATTAAAGCATAAAAATTGAGTCATCTCTTTGACTCTAATAATTTCTACATGGAATATACAAACCCGTGTAACAGGTGCTTTTCGTAACTAATTATCAATTATAAGCTTGTTCTAATCATTAAATCTCGCCTTCCTACGGCTTTTTAGAGAATTATTCACCTCGGCAAAAATTGCTTTCAGCAGAGCACCGTCTGGGACATTAAAGGCCTGCCATACCTCAAAGCAAGAGCTCGGTTTTTCATTACGGGAGAGCGGGTAAATGCTGCCAGTAATTACGGATTAATTATTAACGAATGAGAAATCTTGAAAAGATTAAATTAACCTCTCAGCAATTAGGGATAGTTTAATTTTGCCCCGGATAATTATTAAATTTTCTTTTCCTCCGTAGACGGGCAATTATATCGAAAACATGAAAAAAAAGTTTAAATTTGCCCGCCTTTGTTATAAAATTCAGAAACAAATATATATTTTTCGTTGCACTGGATTTATGTTTGTAATAATCTTCATAATTCAGCCGCCAAATGGCTTCTAAAATAAACACTACTACTTACGTGTAATGCCTGACTATCGTAGAAGAGGGATATATCTGTTTTGCCACCCCGGAATAAAACAAAGTTCCATA
Source organism: Pardosa pseudoannulata (assembly GCA_032207245.1). NCBI lineage: Eukaryota > Metazoa > Arthropoda > Arachnida > Araneae > Lycosidae > Pardosa > Pardosa pseudoannulata. The sequence goes on along the minus strand of CM063510.1, from coordinate 173,551,812 downwards.
ACTCTCCCGTTAAAAGTCGAACGATTGCTAAATGGTTAGGACGCTGATTCTCGGTACCGTAGTTAGTGGGTTCGAATCCCAATGTGGAATGGATGTTCATAACCTTTCGGAATCAGCTTTAAGCAGTAGGTCGTGGTCTCCTGAGCAAGTAAACCGAAGAATTCCAAACCAAACCCACGCGATAAAAATTATAACATTTTCCCATATTATGCATATTTCTTTTGTATAAAAATTTGATAAGGACACGTGACTTCCTTTTATGTCTATTAAATTATGTGTTTTAAAATTTATTACAAGTTTTTACTGCTAGTCGTTTTGAGGTATGCCCTGCAGCTTTAATATACAGTTACGAATTTGTTTAGAGAGCCGTATATTTAGCATGGGACTCTATGGGTATCTCGCCAATTTGGCGAGATATTGGCTCATTGGCGACAGTTTGGGCAACCTATTTTTTTCACCAAGTTCGTCGCCAAGTCTCGCCAAATGTTGCAAAGTGTGGCGTCACCTGACCATTTCCGGTTTCTGGAATATTCCAGCAGTTTCTTCGAGCCTATATAAACCAGGCAGAGTCCCAAACAGAGAGAGTCGTAGTTAAGTGGATTTCTCGGTGTAAGAAATACGCACGGTGTGTTGTTTCACCGGTGCTTCCGTTTTCTTTGATGCGGAAAAAGGTATGGGAGCCCGCGGCATTGTGCTCGAGTTGTTGCGCGGTGACATTGTATTTTTGAAGTGATTACAAATAAATCGTTGTTTTCGTGCTCTAGTTTTACTTAAAGTCCATTCAATCCCCGAACCCATTTTTGAAGTTTTTAACAATACGTTATATTATAATTTACAAATTATAACAAAATGCAGGTTTCAGTTGAAAGGGTTGGGGTAGAAACTAAACCCAAATTCTAGTTAAAAATTTCACTATTTTATGATAATTGTTTTCTAGTATATTATGCATATTTTTTTACAATTTATTGCAATACTACAAGTTTTTACTGCTAGTCGTTTTGAGGTATGCCCTGCAGCGTTAATATACGTTATATTATAATTTTGCATTGTACAGAATGCGGATTTCAATCGAAAGTGTAGGTTCAAAAACTAACCACAAATCCTAGATAAAAATTTCATTATTTTAGGACTAGTTGCTTTCTAGTTATACCCCCCACATCGTAAATATGCTTACATTGAATTTTGACGTTATATATTGAAGGAATATTGCAATAAATGAAGGAAATTCTACAACAGCAATAAAAGTCCTAAATACAAAACTTAATAATCTGCAATAGTCGTTTTTGATTTATGGCACACAAAGTTGATGCGTTACATTAAAATGTTTGCTATATTCAATACAGAATTCCTTGAAAATATAACTAGGCATGACAAGTTTTAAGTGTTTTTGCTATTAAGTTAAGCACTCAGTGTTATATGCATTATAGTTTTTTAATAGATACAATGTATACTAAAATAAAAAGTGAGGTGTGTTTGTATACATATAAGCATGTACATGTATGTATAAATAAATATGCATGTATATATATATATATATCTATAAGTATGTAAGTATAAATATGTATGTATATATATATATATATATATATATATATAAATATATGTGCATGTATACATAAATATGTATACATGGGGATATAAATATATATCCATGTGTATATATATATAATAATCAAGCACCAAAGCTTGGAAACATTAGAACAGCCAAAACCTTTTCACAGGTGCTTTCCTTAACTAATTAACAATTACAAGCTTATTTTAATCATTAAATTCCCTTCTTACATAATGTTCGAGAATTATTCGCTGCTTTAGTGAAGCAAAAATGGCTTTCTGCAGAGAAGCACTTTCAGCACATTAAGACCAAATACCTTCTACACCAAACGACGCTGGGTTTTTTTTTCATCTTACGGGTAAATGCTGCTTGTAATTAGAGATTAATTATTAAGAATGTTGAAAATCTGGAAAGGATTACATTATCTTCTTAGCAATTAGTGATAGTTTAATTTTGCTGCGGGTAATTATACTTTTCCAAAGAGGGAAGGCAATTATAGAGGGGACAAAGTATAAATGGAATTGAAATTAGGAGCTTTTTAACTTTTCTAATCAAATGCACGAAAGAGCAGTAAAAAAAAGGTTTTCTTTTGGTACAGTGTTCTTTTCGAATTCTTTGTACGGAGTATAGAAATTATTGTAATTGTGACAAATTTTTTTGTTCGGATTTTAAGGAAAACCCATAGCGACAATGCGTCTATCCATTTAAGCATTACACATGTACGTACGTACAAGGAAATTTTAACTCTGATACTTTAAATACAGTTTTGATCATCCTTGTGTTCCTTTTGACGTTTTTCAACGTGACCTCTCTACGTACATCCTGATGTACATATCTTGCATAGCCTAAAAACTATTTACCATAGAATGTTGAAATTTAATGTATAGGTCTGTTGGGATAATTATATATGTTTAACATCATTTTTTATTTCAATAAAAACACTATGAATGTAAAATTTGAATATAACGGACATTAAAGCTTTTGGATTCAACTCAAAAATGATTCCTCGTAGTATATTAACCGTTTGAGTGCAGCGAAGTGCTATCACTCTTACCTTGCTAAGTGCCAAAAATGGGGTTCTTGTTTTGTACCGAAAATGCGGAGAAGTTGCTAATGGTTAATATAATTTTCGCATCTATTGAGAACAGTTTAATTCATATCAATCGCAGTGTTATAATGTAATTAACCTTAACATCAGTGTTCCTTTACAAAGGGGAAACACAGTAAGAATATAATACTTTATATTGAGATTCAGACATTGATTCTGTACATTCATTTACAAATTTATATTCTTGATTATCATATATCATAGTCATCAATTATTTATGTCTCATATTTACACCATAATTATCACAATTCTCTTTGATGCGTTATTACTTAATCACAAGGTTAAATTACTAACAGAGGCCTAAGTGACTGTAAATAGTATTTTATTTTTACCTCCATTAAAGACACAGGGGAGCAGGCAGGGGCTTTCCTCTCGCGATGCGTCGGTCCATCAGTTAGTACAGAGGATCAGGTAGAGGCTTTCCTCATGCGATGTATTGGTCCGGGTGTTCGGGATGAGTCGGTGCTGGTGAGCGGAGCTTAGGATTTTGATGTCCCACTTCTCTCGAATCCCGACTTCCACTCCTCTCCTTAACTTCATTTCCCAACTCCTCACCTCGGTTTTCACTCCTCTTTTTCTTCCTTTCCAATCTCTAGTTTCATGAAATTTCCCACCATTTAATGAGCCCACCTGCACCCCTTTCGGGAGTGCAGGTGGGCTCATTAAAAAGTAGCCCCTTTTGTGCAAGCTGACATTATTTTTTAGCCAATGCCCCCCTAACTCACGGTTACGTCTCTGTGCGAGCTTGACCGTTACGCTGCCATTCCGTGATCTATACCTTCTCCGCAGGAGTCCTTAAACTCGACGGGAACAATCGGAGTCCTAAATTTCTCTAGGAAATTTCTCCCACAGCTGTGCATGCACGTACAGATCATCGGGGGAAAGTACCTCGGTACACACAGTTTGTATTCATTTTACTCAGTTGTGATTTTTAATAAAATAAGAATTAAAATAAAATACAGTGGCATGCATTCATGTAGTAGTCGTGTATTGCGGTACGGCAGACAAAGGCCGAACGCTGGCCGATTGGTTAGGGAGCTGATCGTCGGTACAGGAGTTCGTGGGTTCGAATCCCGCTATGGTATGGATATTCGTAGCTGTTCGGAATCGGATTTGAGCAGTAGGTCAAGGTCTCATTAGCCCTCGTGTGCAAAACAGTAGACCGTAGCGCTCCAAACCTAACTTAACCTAACTAACGGCAGACAAAATGAGCATGGTTTATTTATTTGTAGTAAAACTTTTCGTTGTTGTATAGAAATTAGAAACTGTTTTCACTTTCTCAACCAGTGTTATACTGATAATTATAGAGGTGGAATGGTTAGCAAGCAAAACTGCCACAGGAAGATCACCGATAAGTCCAAAGTTTTCTTTAGAAAAATGGCCTGGGCGAAACTGGCTACAATGGGATGTATGCAGTAAAAAAATCGTAATGGAATGAGACGATCCAACATAATTTTTGCCATATGCAAAAAAGGAATTCGTGGAATTTGGGCAGCAAAGCATTCTTGTAATAAGTGAGAATAAAAAATATTTTTGTTGGTAAAAATGACTTGTTGCATAATAATTAGTGTTAATTGTAACAGTTTCTGTTCTCCAAAAAACTGACTACGCATTTCATTCTGCACTATTAGCGTATATATAAAATTCAGCACCCAAACTGTTAAAATTTTGTATTTAGGTTTATTTGCTACATATTGTGCTCCTTGCAATTTTGTATTGCTATCTAGACTCTATATAGCGTAAAATCCGAGTATGACGGTAATTAATGTACCGGTGTTCGCCAGACGGAAACCGAAAGATGGCCTAGTGGTAGAGAGTTGCTTTTCCGCAGTTCGCGGGTTTGAATCCAGCTGATGGTATGGATGTTCGTAGCCGTTCGCAATTGGTTTTAAGAATAGATTCCGGTCTCATTGGCCTTCGTGAGCAAAACCAGTTGACCGTAGAGCTCCTAACCAAACCACCAGATGGCAATGCTTGAGCTCTTCCCCGATAAAATAGACAGTTACCGACGTATTCCCCTGTAGTTGTTGCAATGCTTTATAAGACCTTTTAAAAATGACAATCTGTTATTTGCAGAAAATTATTTTATATTTTTGCTGCTTTATTACATCCTGGTATGGAGTATACGAAGTATTATATTAGAGAGAAATTTCAATTTTTGGCTTTTTAATTATTTTGTTGGGCATATGTAGATATCTGTCTCGCATAAACCACATATTAGGTGTAGCGATTTGAAGTTTTGAATTTAGAACTCTTTATAAGATATAGTTATACACTTCCTCTTGTGGTTGTCATATTCACTCTATTAAACGAAATTTTCTCATATAACGAATATTAATACTGTCTCTCACCAACTAGAACAATACAACAGTACAGAATGTCGATGCATTCATATGCAGTTGCAACTATGCTTTTTGTAATACAGTTGATACAATGCTTTAACTGCATTCCTGATATGGAGTAAAGGTAGTATTGCAATGACAAAAAAAGTCGGCTTTTAATAAAATGTCTGTATACAAAAATTAATATAAAAGATAATTACACTACCTGCCGATGAGACAAGAACCTAATTTTGAAATTTACTAATGTACAAATGATATTTTTTGACTCATGCAATCAAAACTTTTAAAAATGTACTTATTTTAATAGCAATACAAAGTCATGTGTTTATATCAGAATTTTTTTCCATAATGGCGAAAATCCTCTTAAATAATTAGAAACTATTGATTGATATTTAGGAACAAACTATTGATTGATTACTAGGAAACGGCTGATAATCGTTTGTAATCGTCATTAAAGCGACAATGTACTGTAAATTGAGCAAAGGATAACTACATATTCATTATTTCTTTAAACTTCAGTCATGCAATTGTGAAGAATGAATTTATCTTCCTGATTGCATTCAAAGTTACTGCCTGAATAAAATTAAATAAGCATTTTTTCCACCTTATGGGAAATTTTATTACGAAATATGTAGATATTTATAAATCCGCTTTTACATATAGAAATGTAGGATATCTACTATTACATAACGAGAAGTTGGAAACTTAGAAGTACACTTCTTGATTGAGGATGGAACTTTCGAAAGGAGTACCCTCATTACAGGAATACGATTGGTCCTCTTATATTTAAAAAAAAAAGAATTTTAAAATAAATGTCTACTTAAACCTCTGTATTAGAGCAATGATTCTCGAATTGTGACAAGAAGAAAAATAATTTTAGAAATTAAACATTTTTATTCAGATTATAGAAATTTATGGATTATTTTTATCTCGTTAGCTGTCATGAGACACTTATGTTGTCTGTTTTCTGTGAGTTTATACCGTGAGACACGGGTGCCATGTCTCACGTACCCGTGTCTCACCAGATGGTACTCGCCGAACGATGGCCGATTGGTTAGGGTGCTGGCCTTTGGTACCGGAGTTCGTGGGTTCGAATTCCAATGTGACACGGATGTCCGTAGCCGTTGGGAATCGGCTTTAAGCAGTAGGTCCCGGTCTCATGAGCCCTCGTGTTTCAAAAAGTAGACCGTAGCACTCCAAACCAAACCACCAGATGGTACGTAATAAAATAGATTCGAAACCAATTAAGAATGTCCTCCCAGTTCTCAAACGACACCTCTGGAACCGGTAGATAATCTTTGTGAGACTTCTGATTGATCTGTACTTCTAAATTACGACGATTCACGTTTAAGAAGAGTCAGTCTTATACCCTTGCGGTGCTCTTCAAGTGAAAGGCAGCTGAATGACAGTCCATTGGCTAAGGGTATCGGAGTTTGGGGATTAGAATCCCACTGTGGCATGATTGTTCGGAATCTGTTTTAATCGGTAGGTCCCGTTCCCATTAGCCCTAGTCTTGCAAAAAAGTAGATCTTACCGCTTCAAACAAAATCGTCATATCAAAGGTGTATCCCTTCGTCTTAATTCCAGTAGTTTTAGGTTCACGTGCTTGATTCGTCCAGGAGGCATTAGTAAGAACATAAATGGTATTTTTTTGGCCTCATGAAATACTGCTTTATTTCTGAAGGAGTTAAGCAACAAAGTATTTTAAAAGCTATGCATATCGGTTTAACGAGTCTCCGATGTGAATAGATGTCTCCATTCACAAAAATATCGTGTTTTTGTATCCCTTAACTCTTTACTTTCGCGCTATTTTGAGCTATGAACTCTCGAATCCACGATTATCTACTCTTTACCTTGTTTGTTTGTTTCCCCCTCTCTCTATAATTCGTGGTCAGGGAAAGAATCTCAGGATTGACAGGCTAGGCCCATATAATCCTATTGATCCTAAAGAATATCGGTTTGGAATAACTATTAAAAAATAAATTTCTAATGCTTCTAAGACAGATATAACAAATGTATCATCTCACGGCAATAACTTCGGAAAAGACCATGTTAAAACTATAGGTTAGAGTTAGCCTTATTTGTGTAAAAATATAAACTTATTACTCACTGAACAGCCCTCGTATAGTAAAAACAAAATTAGTTGGACAACAAAAATATAGCGTGTCCCCAATTTCAGTGTTTCCCCATTTTGATTCATTTTCAAATAATCAACATTAATGAGAGGTAATTAACAATAATGATAGCTGTTTTTCATGTGGAGAGAGGGGAGGGTTAATAGGATTGTTCTCGATAAAAGAAATAATTTCAGATTTACGATGCATATTAATATTAGAAATTTATTTTTCGGAGCTTTTGGTATAGCTGGATCGCACCCAAAAAGAAACAATTATCGGAATTTCATTTTTCTTTTCAAATTTCAAACCCAACAGGATTTTAACAGGAGTAAACACAATTTCACTTTAATTATAACCTATGATGTTTATAGGTATTATTTTAAAACTAGCATATAGCCCGTCGTATGACGGGATCAGTAATTTTTTTTTTAAATTTTCCTTAAAAGTATGAGGCAGTTAAAAAGGATTTGTTTTTTGGCTGAGAACTATCTAGAACAAGCTCAATTTATTAATTTTTACTGACCGCATGTTAGTTGCCAACCTTAATTTATTTTGTCATATTACTTGATAGGTTGGATGGCAGATGTTTTAATATTGACAGTGATTATTTGGTGGCATAGATGAATGATGTCCAAAATTTAGTGAATCGATTGCAAACCGTGTGTTTGTGTATAAAAAACAAACAAGCAAACGAACAAACTTCTTAATTTTCAAAAATATAAAATTTAAAAGCTAGAAATGATTCAATGAGATGATTAACGGAATGACGTCATAATGCAAAAAAATGTTATTTTTAACTATTATGTCATAAATTGATCAATTTAATAGAGTGCTATTGACCCGGGACAGTAGGGCTCGAAATAATGGCATTAAACGCTCAAAAAGGGGGGGGGGTATCGATCTCGAACGTTTTAAAGACAATACTTTTTGTTTTGATATGAAGCATATTTATATCAATTTATTTGAGAATTGTATAAAGAGTTTAGGAGAAGATAAACTTGACTCGCTTTGGATTGTGCTAACCCTAATTCATCAACAATCCAATATGGATGCCTCTCTCCATTCCGGGTCCAACCGCTTCACCAATTCGAGGACATGTGGGCAGATAACTCAGGCTATCATTATATAGGTTATTTTGAGGTACACACCGTATTTCTTTGTAGTAACAGATAAGAATTCTGTTTAAAAATGGTGTAAGTCCAGCTTTGACAAAGTAATGATAACAATGAATGCAATTTGCTATGAGTATCTATAAAAAGGACATGTATTTTATCTACAAAAAGTTCTCCTTTCACTCCCAACGACTCGTATGGTTTCACAACATTGCTCTAGCTGTTCCTTTTGAAATTTTTAAACGTCATCAAAAACGTCAAAGAAAATCTGTTGACCTAATGGTTAGGGCGCTGATCTTCGATTCCAGAGTTTGTGGGTTTGAATCTCGCTGGGGAATGGATGTTCGTAGCCGTTAGGAATCGGTTTTAAACAGTAGGTCCCGGTAACACTAGCCCTCGTGTTGCAAAAAAAGTAGACCGTAGTTCTTTAAACTAAACTAAACCTAACCAAAGAAAATCTGTTAATTTAGTCTCTAATTTCTCCCTGATTCCTTACATAGAATGAATAAAGTAACTACTACTTGAGAAGTACAACAATAGGAAGCTGAAAGCTATGTAGCAAAGAGTCATTCAAAGCACACGTGATAGTACAGGACAAAAAGGGGGTGAAAAATTCATCAACGTATCATTTTACTTTTATCATGTCGTTATAAAAAATGTATTACTTCCCCGTCTACTTTTGTAAGTGTTATTTGCATTTTTATATTGCTTTATATTGTTTATCATTTATATCTATATATAATAGGGAATTAAGAATAGATCCTTAGTTTTTCCTTAAGTAATATTTTTTCCTGGGTTCTTTTCTATGTGTGTTACAGGAAAAAAGTGGGGTAAAAATGCTTGAGAACCACTGATCTAGAACATAAACCAGAAAAGTCGCCAAAACCAGCTCCAATTTGCCGACAAAAATTAGTCGCCAACCAGTCAATATCTCACTAGATTGACTGGATGCCATAGAAACCTTATGTAAAATATTAGGCTTAGCGGAGTTTCCGTAATTGAGGTATTTCTTCATTCCACAATCGTAACAATATCATGCAGACGATATTTAAATAATTTAAAATAAGAACTGATTTAAAGGTTGTGGTTAAAGGAATGATGTCGTAATGCTAGGAAAATGTTATTTTCACCTATTTATTATGCGGCAAATTAATGAATTGCCTGCTCTTAACCCCTTCCGGTATGATTTAATAATGAAAAACTGCATGAAATAACCATTTTATTTTTATTTAAAAAACTTGTTTCATTTTAAAATTCTTACATATTCTTAATTAAAATCCATTTTTTACATAGTGTTAAATAATATCAGAAACAGTAAAATTAAGAAAATATCAAAGCAAAACATTAATAAGGTAGACAGATAATAGTCTTCAAGCTAGTGGTACTTTTCAAAACAAAGTGCAAAGGAATTCTTAATTGTTTACACCGCCAAGTAGTCTCACTTTTAATTGGATTCTTGTAACACACACGGTATTTCTTAGTAGGTTTTTATTCTGACTCATTAATTTGGCAATGACTTGTACCAAGTAAACAATATGCAATAGTGACTTGTGATTTTCACAAGTGTTAAAAGTGTTGCCAAATTCAGTACACTAGAAATTTTAAACTAAATCATCCTATTTAACAGTAACTTTAATCGCATGACGAGTGTAGCTCGTCATTGTGCGGTATGAAATGAAAAACGAGCTACATTCGTCATTTTACCGGAAGGGGTTAACGGGTGAAAGTAGGGCTTGAAATAATGGCATTAAATGCTAGAAAAGCGGGGAAGGAGTGGATTTCAAACATTGCTAACCCTAACTCGAGCACAGACGTACAAATAATTTAGGCTATAATTATTAAATTTATTTTAAAACTGGGGATATTTATAAAACATATTTATTAGCTCTCTGAGAAAATGCGGTCAATTTTTAGCTGTGGTTTAAATATCTGTAGCATGAGCCTACAAATTCTCACCAATTTCATTTTAATGTAACACGCCTTCCTACGACTTTCTTGCATATCTTTAATCTTCTACGATGCGCTAAAATACTTTATTAATCATTAATGTAAAAAAAAACACTCCTATTTAACTTGAAACATCGTTATTTTCTAATCACCCTAAAGAAAAATGCTTGTTTACAAATTTTTTTTTATTATTTTTTAATGTATGTATAAAATTTCAAAGCAAGCAAACCGTTGAAAAATTACATAGCTGATATCATTTTCGAAACACAAGCACTCTTCCAAACTAATTTATACGCAATTAATATTAATAAAATTTCGCGCGAAAAGAATATATGTCAGTGCTGAAAAAAAATTTCCGGATTTGTGATGTATAATGAATCTTAATTGATGACATTAATATCTCTTCTATGGCAGCATATGCATTGTTGGATCGCACCCAGATTAAAAATTAATATCTCGAAGCCAGAGTTTTTTTCTAGCTATCATTTTTGTTCCGAATAATGGCAATAAATTAAAAAATAAAAACCGTGTTTTATCAAAATTTACGGCTAAGTATTAATAGTATATTTTTTTATTGAGCATGAGAGAAAAGAGGTAAAAAATTATATAAATGCTTTAATATTGGAGATTAATAATTCAGTGTTTCTATTGTAAATATCCATAATTTAAAATTCTCTGAGCTATGTTTGTTTATTAATAATTAAGAGTTTTACCTTAGAATACTATCCTCTTTTTACGGAAAATTGTTTACTATTGTTATGTGACACAACATTTTAAAAATTCATTTTGAAGCGAGGAAATTCAAGTAATATATATTACGTTTTTATTTAAAATGACTTTTTTCACATTGAAGTTATTTTCAGGTATTAACAGTTTATTTTAATTACAAAAAGTATTTTAGACATTAAGATACAGGGACACATCAGTTTCATTGATAGCTCTATGTATTGTATAATTGTTCTACTTTACATAAAAAAATTCTGAATTCCTCGGCGCAACAGCCTTTATGAGTTCAGTACGGTTCCAATCTCCGTTTCTAAAAGCAAAAGCTCTGAATTGAGAAACATTTGTTCCGATTAGGTGGTCGACTCGGAACTCCCACTGTTTAGTTCCCAATCATTATTGGTCCTTAGTTTATCTACCCACTGAAGAAACTAAATCTTGCGCAGACCGGGGATTGAACGTCGGACCAGTGTCTTGGGAGATCGAAGCTCTACCCTAACGCCACTGGGTTTCCTACTATTTTACATATTTCTGCATAATTATAAAAAGAAAATGGTTTCAAAGGGACACAATCACTTTAAATGGAAGATTTTGTTATATTTTACTTTATATTTACTTTAACACATTTTATGTAGATACGTACTAGTACGTTTTCTGACGATTGAAATTGGAGGGCGCGACACGTACTAGTACGGGTTAGTGCAACAACATGGTTTGTTTGGGGTACAAAAATAGCGGTATATACAGGAAAAAGAAGCCGAATGTTCTTGTCAACTACATAGATTCTGGAAATTTTGAGACACATAAAAAACTAGTTTTTACATCAGTCAAGGCGTGTATATGTGTATATACACATATACACATATAGACATATAGACATATAGACATATAGACGACATATAGACGACATATAGACGACATATAGACGACATATAGACGACATATAGACGACATATAGACGACATATAGACGACATATAGACGACATATAGACGACATATAGACGACATATAGACGACATATAGACGACATATAGACGACATATAGACGACATATAGACGACATATAGACGACATATAGACGACATATAGACGACATATAGACATATAGACATATAGACATTTCTCTATTTTTATATTTGTTTCAATAGAAAATATGAAAAGTCGGTTAAATAATTAAATAATTTCCGATCTATTGAGATTTAATAGAATAACTGAATTGACGCTCAAAACGCCTGCTGCCGGTACAATTCCGTTGCGAAATGTCAGCATTTTATCTATATTTTTATTTAATTAGTTTGGTTGAATTTACTTTGTTTCTAAACAATAATCACTTTTAAAATAAAGTGAAAACTGAGAACTTGTTTCAAAAATTGTGAAAATTATTGACACTCTGTTCTTAGGCTTTGTATTACCAAACTTCCAAGACTTTCCATTCTGGACCTTAAAATAAAACATAATTGCAATGTTTTAATGCTTAAAACAAAATACTTTAAAAGTTTAGATTATATATAACAAAGTGTTCAAAGCAATTACTATGATACCAGTGTATACAGAGATATCTAAAATATTTTTTAATTACAATGTCAATTCAAAAAGAACGAATGTCCACTTGCAGATTTCATCCTATCGCAAAGGTTTGAAAAAGTCTTTAGAGAAACAGGAGAAATCTACTTCTGTTAACTCTTATATATACAATGACGTCTGTGAGACGTCAGTCATCTCCTGTCGGTCCAAAAAAAGACTGACGTCTTAGAGACGTCATTAGCTGCCTCTTACAGACGTCGTGTACAGCATTATATTAAATTATAATTTCATACTGTTACTTAATTATTGTATATTAACATCATATATAAACTCCATTAAACGTTACATAACAATGCAAATTTAAAAATAAAACGTGCTCTTTCTCAACTTGCACAAAATTGTCCAGATGAGCCAGAACTAAATAGTATTTTTCGAACATATCAGATTCCGTTTTACATGTATGTCAAATGGTTAAAATGGGAACTACACGAAATTAAAACCAAATCCGCACAAACTGAAAGTTAATTAACGAAAACCATCAAAACTGTAGTTAAACAAAGCAACAGCCAGTTTTCTGAGAGACTTTCTCAAATATACAAGTCTGTTCATCAACCCCGATTTAGAATGTAATTTCTGTAAAAATAAAAATGATAGATATAACAAAATAATGAAACATAATGACAATGTTGATTACCTTATTGATTATTAATTACTCCTAGCACAACGAACACTTAATGTGTTATAAATTCCAACTTTACTATCAGTGATATTTCAAAATAGCGAAAGAGTTATTAATGAGCCAATTCAAAGATGATATAACATGAATTAACTTTAATTATGTCTGTTCAGAAAATATTAACACATCGTATACGGAACACGTACTAGTAAGTTTTCTGACGAATTATATTTGAGCGCGGTACACGTACTAGTACTTTTTTTGACGATTGATACTAGAGCGCGGGTCACGTACTAGTACGGGTTAGTGTAATAACATATTTTGTTGGTGGGTACGAAAATAAAGGTATATACAGGAAAACGAAGCCGAATGTTTTTGTTATTTTTTTATAATGTAAAAATGTTTATATATAACATAATTCGAAAAAAATGAAAACTATGTACTATTATTTCTATTTGGTTTTTCATACTTATACTATTATAAATTTATCCACTAAAAAAATATTTTTTGTTTACAAAAACCTTATTGTTATATATTTCTACTTATATATTCGTTTATATATTTCAATATAAAATACGAAAAGTGGGTTAAAAATGAAATAGTTTTCGATCTATTGAGATTCAACTGAATAACTCGACCCGTAAAACGCCCGCTCCCGGTACAATTCCGCTGCGAAATGGACCCGCACACAATGGGTTAAACGAGCAAAGGTGCAACATATAGCATACTCCGTTTTGTAATTTTTAAATTAATGTAAAAAGCTATAAATGTATAGATCAGTTGCAAACGTAATTTCTCGACAATGTAAGACTAAAAATTATATTTTTAATTTATATTACATAAATATCATACACAATATAATACATAATATACTGTAGATTATCGATTAAGCGAGATAGTCTGCAAATATCTGGAAAAGCGAATATCCTAGTCAATCAAAGCCGAATGGTGGTCGAATGGTTAGAACGCTGGTCTGTGGTTTAAGAGTTCGTGTTTTTCAATCTCAGTGTGGCATAGATGTTCTTAGGCTTTCGGAATAGGCTTTAAGCAATAGGTACCAATCTCATTACCCCTCGTGTTGCAAAAAATAGACTATATCGCTTCAAACCAAACCAAACCAAACCAAACAAAACCCAGATCTGCGACAAATTAGATTATCGAGTCGAAATTTTGGAAATTTTGATGACAATTTTAACGAAAAGGAAAAGTTATAAAATTATTTACTGTTGAACATTTAATAAATTAACAAATAAGAAAGATAATGAACATAAATTTTATGTTATATAGATTTACAATTAATACAATACGAAAGAAAAAAAAGAATACAATTTAAGTCACTGTTTTATAAAAGAAAGTTTACTCAGTGATAGAAATCTTTACACGTTCTTCAATTGCTCTTCGAAATTTTTTACATTGCAAATTACACATTTTTTCAGCAGGAGTACTTTTTATCATGTTTAATAAATATATAAACATTTTGTAACCCTTTAAACTGTTAAGACGTTGCTTTTTAGATAACAAAATACAAACAACTACAATATTGTTATATTTAGAAAAAGTTTTTTAAAAAGTTTTACATTTTATATACATGAAGTAGCCAGATTTTATTTACTATAGTAATAAAAAATGAATAAATATAGAAATATATTTATTCTGAATAAATATAGAAATATATTTCATATTATACTTGCGAAATATTTAAAATCAAAGTTTCAAAAATTAACATTTGATGTAAATTATTTGTTCAGATTGTACCCTCCGGATACAAAATACAAAACAATTTCATAGCTATCGTATTTAAAATGAGTTTTTTGTAAAGTTACCTTTCCCCTTCTGAGGAACAAAATACATGCATATAAAAAGTTTCACTACATCACGAAATTTGAAAAATATCTTTAAAAGAATCAAAAATCTAATTTTTCTGTTAAAATCGAAACAACATGAATCGAATCAACACCAAATCCACATTTTAACAATTATCCAAAATCATTTAAACTGTGGTTAAACAACACAACCAGTTATCACAGAAATTTTCTCAAATAGACAGCTCTGTTCGTCAATCCTGGTTCGAAATGAGTCTTTATGTTAAAAACAAAATGATGGATTTAACAAGATCATGAAACGTTGATGACCTTATTGATTATTAATTACGACTAGGATAATGGAAGCTTAATGTGTTGTAAATTTCCAGCTTTATTATCGGTGATATTTCCAAACAGCGAAAGATATTTTTAACGAGCAAATTAAAAGATGTTAGAACCTGAATTAATGTTTACGTCTATTCTGAAAATATTTTAAAAGTACAACGGTCACGAAGCACACAATTTTATAATTTTCAAATTTAAGTTGAAGGTAATAAAAACATAAATCAAATGTAAACTTAAATTCTTGATAATGGGTAGACTAAAAATTAGATAGGTCATTGAAGACACTGATAGGTCACATGACTATTATACACAATATAATACATATACAGTAGACTGTCGATTACCTGAGATTGCCTACGAATATTTCAATCCGGATACTCAAATCCCAGAAAATTCAATTTATGAAAATTTTGTTGGAATTTTTAGAGAAAAGGGAAACGTTACAAAATTGCTTACAGTAGAACATTAACCCCTTAATACAGTTTTTTTAAAGGCCGACCAAAAACTCGATTTTTTAATATAAAAAACACAATTTAGAACGTTGAATTTAAAATATATATATGACATGAAGCAGTGTTAAGGTGGATTGAATAATTTGTCCTTATTAAAAACACTTCTTTATTTAATTTGTATTTCCTTTCCAGGTGTAGCATACGCCATTTTCATTTATTCGTGTCGGAACTAAACGGAGAATATGTTGACAAATCCATGTCCACGCGCTAACCGATTCTTCTCTATTGATTAGTCATCAACTTCCTGTGAAATATCTCTGCGCCTGACTGCTTTACTCCAAAAGGTTACGCAAGCGTGAGTCTTTTTCATTTATTTTATTATTCTAAAAGAGTTCCCTTTTTGGTTTGGTTTGGTTTGAAGTGTTACGGTCTACTTTTTACAACAAGAGGGCTAATGAGACCGGGACCTAGAACTGACATCCAAAGTTCCCTTTTTAAAATCGTTTATATTTCACGTAATTTCCAACCACCTCCTTTTTAGACCTGACATGCATATATTTGAATAAGTAAGTGTTATAGGTTACAATCCCATGTAAATGATAAATATCAATAAAACGATTGTTTTCTTTGCTTTTGCTTTCACATTGTTATTTTCAATTCTCGATTACATTTGAGTATGAAAAATTGTAGCAACATAAAGTATAACGCCGCTCGAATTACCTCGAGTGTGCACAGTTTGGCCAGTTTAGCGCTCTCGAGTTAACTCGAGCAAATTAAGGGTTAATAAATTAAAACAAAAGAGAGTAAAGGAACATAAATTTTATTGTTTTTTACATTAACAATTACAAAAGTAACATATACCAATGCAATTTACGTGACTGTTTTGTAAAGAATGCACTGATAGAATTCTTTACGTTCTTTAGTTTCTCTTGTAAACATTTTACAACAAATTTACATTTTTTTTCAGCAGGAGTACTTTTATCATGTTTGATAAAGATATAAAAATTTTGAAACCCTTTTATTATTTTTAAAAGTTATGTATTATATAAATGAACTGTTCGGATGTTAATCTACCGATAATTAAATTCAAAACGATTACAATGTTGTAATATTTATAAAAACGTTTTAAACATTTACATTTAGAATAAATGAACTAGTCAGACTTTACCTACCTTAGACTAAAAACAGAACAATCCCAATGTTGTAATATTCAAAATATGGTTTTAAAAATTAACATTTTATGTAAATAAACCGTTCAGATTTAATTTCTGGTCACTAAAATGAAAAACAATTACAGCGCTGATATTTAAAAGAAAATATTTTTAAACAGGTACATTTATACCTTCACAAGGAACAGAGTGCAGGCTTATAAACAAGTGTCGTCAAGTCACAGAAGTTCGAAAACGTCTTTATAAGAATCAAACATCAAATTCTTCTTTTAAAATGGAAACAACAGGAACGTAGTTAAAAACAAATTCACATTTTAACAGATCAACAAATTTGATGAACCGAGATGTATATTTGAGAAAATCTCTCAAAAAACTGGTTATGTTTAACCACAGTTTAAAACTATTTAACCACAGTTTAGATGGTTTTATCCCAAACCATCTAAATTGTGTTTAAACACAGATCAATAACCAGTTTTCTGAGAGATTTTCTTAAATATACAACTCTGGTCATCAATCCCAGTTTCGAATATGTCCTTTCTGTAAAAATAAAAATGATAGATTTAACAAAATAATGAAACATGGTGACAATGTTGATTACCTTATCGATTATTAATTACGACTAGGATAATGAAGGCTTAATGTATTGTAAATTCCCAGCTTTATTATTAGTGATATCCCTAAAGAGTGACATATTATTAAGGAGCAAATTCAAAGATGTTAGAACCTGAATTAATGTTTATTATGCCTATTCTGAAAATGTCAAAGGGACAAAAGACTTCCGGCATTCTCTGTCCTAAATTTGTAATTTAAGTCAACGATATCAGAAGTATAGATCATTTGTTGACTTTCTCTCTCTACAATGTGTAGAGTTAAAATTAGATAGATCATTAATATTGCCCACAATTTAACACATATACAGTGCTCTCAATTTTCCGGGGTTGCGGGTACATTCTTCATTTCGGATAAACAAATATATTAATTAATAGAATTAACCGAGTTCTGAAGAGTTTTCTTATATATATACAATTTTGGACATCATTCGTATATACTGCAAAATAATCGCTGTCAATATTAAAACCTCTGCTGTCCATCCTATCCCGTAATAGGACAACATAAATTAAAGTTGCCAACTAACATGCAGTCAGTTAAGATAAACAAATTATCGAGCGTGTACCAGATAATTCTAAGCCAAAAAACAAACTAGTTTTTTACCTGCTTTATAGCGCACGTTACCGTTATGGAAAATTAAAAATTTGACTTATCCCGTCATAGGACGGGCTGCATGCTAGTTTGAATAAGAAAACAAAAACATCCGTTCAAGTCCAAGTCTCGTGCAAGACGAAAAGTATAAAAAGAGCTAGTTAAGTTTCTGCTCGTGAATTGATTGCACTTTTGTATTAAGGTTATTTTTCTTCAATACAGAATTTAAATTTAAGTAAGCTTAGGTTACATATTTAATATATTGTGTATATATAACTAAATCCTTTAAGTTTAAATATGTATCATATGTTTACATGCTTATATATGTATATATACACACATATATAAAAGAATCCCGACACCAAATCTATTACATATCAAGAAGTCATTCTCTTCCTTTTTTCTTGTTATTTGAAAGGATAAACGATTTGTATTTCGGTGTTCCGCTTTCGAAATGGATTGTCGGCCAAATATTTCCCGACTTTTGCTCTGGAAACGTCAAACATTCTTTCTTTTCGAGTGTGTTGCTTATCGATCGTGTTTAATGGTGTGAAAACCCTTTTAAAACACTTTTTCTTTTAAATACTGGCTTTGTGAAATGTTTTTCTTTCCCTTTGTGACCGTACGACAAGCGTCTGGAGCAGCTAAGGGAACATTTATTCCGGATGGTAGACGATGCCAAAGCTTTGGAAGTGAAGAGTGGGATATAATACTCATGTAAAAATACATATGTGCGTTGAAAGTAAAGCGAACATAAACCCATTTTTTAGTAAAGATTCTTGCATATTTTTACATAATTTGTTCTTATCTGTTTACCTAGATAGAGCTCTCATTATCTCTCCCTTTCTCTGTTTCTTTCTCTCAATTTCTCTACGCTCCCCCTCTT
Organism: Pardosa pseudoannulata; assembly: GCA_032207245.1. Taxonomy (NCBI): domain Eukaryota; kingdom Metazoa; phylum Arthropoda; class Arachnida; order Araneae; family Lycosidae; genus Pardosa; species Pardosa pseudoannulata. The sequence goes on along the minus strand of CM063510.1, from coordinate 173,532,856 downwards.
TTTCTCTCGCACTCTTTCTGTTTTTTCTACTTTTCTTCTCTCACTCTTTCTCATTCTCTTCCTTTGTCTTTTTGTCTTTTCTCTTTATCTCTCTTCTCTTTTTTTCTCTTTCTTTCTTTTTTTCTTTTTTTTTCTCTATCTCTTTTTATCTCTTCTTATCCCTTTCTCTCTCTCTGTGTGTGAGGGATTGAGAGAGAGAAACTAAATAGGTAAACTAGTGTAGAGATTTGGCATAAAATCCCCAAAGACGGCTTCTTAAGTTATATGCAGTCAGATAACTTCTTGTTATTTAATAGCTCAATCGGGACAACTTAAATTTATAACCGAAAGCCATCATGAGAAATTTCTCCGGGGTGTTCAGAGGGCAACACCCTTTTTAACCCGTAATCTAAACTAACCACTTAGACTACAGTTTAGGCCCTCCGGGAAGAGGTGTAACCTATTAAAATTATATAGTAGGTAGGTAGGTAGAAATATATTCTTAGCGAATTGGCAGATTTGTTCTCAGTTCTAATGTAACTCAGATGAATAAATCGTGGTCAAAAAGTATCTTGCTCTGAGCTTAAGATCAAGCAAAATACTTAGTAAAAGTCATTTTTCCATGATAATGATGACCTTTTTTTACACAGGTAAGAGACAAACGTGCAACTATTTGATCTGTGAAAAGTGCGACCGGAGGAGAGGAAAATCGTGGTGATGACTTCTCATGAGAAAGAGTTTCAGCTCAGCATTTATTCTAAGGTACGTTGAAACATTATTGGTGTCACAGCAAACAACGGAGTTAAATTTGTAAAGATCCTTAGTGTTTACTTTCAGAATAGACAGCTGGATGAAAGAAAAAAAGAGAAAGGGCCACAAGTAGCAAATTTTACTTCAATTTGTAGTTTCTGGAAGTTTGGAACGAATACCAATATCAATGATATATATCCTTGACTTATCTTGAGTGGTTGTGAAGTTTAAGATAAAAAAATAGGGGCAATAATTTTTAATGTGTTAACACGCGCACACGCACACACACACACACACACACGTGTGTATTTATGTGTAGACGCACCGTAAACTTGTTTTGCAAGACATGGGTAAATTAGTTACCCATGAGGCATAAAATTCTAACATAACTTATTTAATTGCCAGGGCTGGCTTGCTAGCTGTTTTATTGCACTCTTGCCGTGGGGGGGGAGCAACTTTCTCATTTCTAATATCAGGCAAAAATTTAACAAGACCCCTTTATATTTATCTTAAATTTGAAGAACTAACTAATACCTCTTGGACAAACAAGGAACAAACGTACAGAAAATGAAGTAGTGTTCTATCCTTTCAGAAAGAAAGAAAATTTTGAATATAAACTGAAATTTTGTAGACATTACCATGGAAAATTATCACAGACAATATTGAAATTATCGAATCAAGCTCAGATTTTCACTTGTCTACAGCGCGAAACAGTTGTCAGTAGCATAAGCTAGTGTGATAAAGACTTCAGAGCTCTATGGTATACAGATTTTCTACACACAGGCAAAGAATAACAGTACCTACTGGTTTAAGCTGATGCCGAACTGTTATGTATATCCATTCCTGCAGTGGTAAACATTAAACAGTGGGTTTATTAGGCTTAGACTTCGTGTAGCAGTAAATAGATTGTCGTGTTCAAAACCAAAGCAAATAGGCTCCAGCAGTGTGCAAAAATACCGATGGTGTTTTATTTTAAAATTTTTTGAACGGCTGCGTAAAATTATATAAATTATATAATTCGAGTGAGTCTGTATACTTATACATACTCACATGTACAGGGTGTTTCAACAATGACCGGTATATTTGAAAAATCAATAAAACCTAAACGAACAGTGATAGAAATTCAGTTTATTGCAATAGGCTTGGGACAATAGTAAATTTTCACGCAAACTTTCAAAAATTGTTACAATATTTCATTACAGATGGCGCTGCAATATGGAAAAATCTAAACTACGATATTTATCTGTGGGGACTCTTAAAAGACCAGGTGTACCGCCCCTATCGAGAAACAACTGAATAACTGGAACAGTACATCTGTTCTGTATGTGAAGCCATCCCACCCGAGACGTTGACACAGGTTTCTGATAATTTCTTTCTGAAAATACGCCACATTATTGCTGCTCATGGTGAATATCTGGAAAATATCGTAGTTTAGATTTTTTCCAGACTGCAGCTTCATCTGCTGTGGAACATTGTGACTCTTTTTGAAAGTCTGTCTGCCTGAAAATTGACTGTTGTCCCAAGCCTATTGCAATAAACTGTGTATTTCTCTCACTGTCCGTTTAGTTTTTATTAACTTTTCAAATATACAGGTCATTTTTTAAACACCCTGTATGTGTGTGATACTTTTACGTACAGTGATAAATTTTTATACTATTACTTTCCTAACCATTAAAACTAAACCCTGCTCTTTCGAAACTCCGCCGTCTCATAAATTTTGATTCATAGGCAGAACTAAAACGTGATGTTCCGAATTTTTGGACTTGCAAAACGGCTTTACAGCTTTTATGGTGCATCTTCAAATGTCGTTTGGGGATTTCGTGTGTAGTTTAAAAATTTTAAATTCTTCTTTTTTTCCTTTAATGCCACAGAAAAATATCTCTGAAACAAAACAACTACAACTGTCAAAACTGTTATTTTGTTTTCAGTCTTTATTTCGGAGAAATATTTGGCAGCAAGTAGACGTTTTTTTTATAACTAACATTTCGTTGCTATTTTAAAAAATCTGTATCAATAAAACCAATCAGAATAACAAAGATTGAAGGTTTAACATGTAAATGGGATAACATATTTTTAAAAATACACCCAACGTATGTTTCGTGATTTAATTATTTGTTATTTAGTAATTTATATTATTTCATAATTAAATAACTTTAAAGGAAATCTGTGAAACGTATTGATTTATAATTTCTGTAATAAATCTCTGTTTAAAATCTCTGTAAATTCTCACTTTACCATAATTTCCTAATATTTCAGGTTATAAGTAGTTTAGCAACCTGCAATTCTTTAACATAAACAAAAATGTTATTTAAATTATCTGGACGTTCTTATAAGATTGTAATTGTGTGTGTAATATAATTAATATACGAACTCATATACAATTATAAATAATATATAAATACAACTGGTATAAGAGTAAGAGCTAGGGTAGAGCTTCGTGCTCTCACTACAAGGTCCCGGGTTGACTAGGTCTTTCATTCCCTCAGTGGGCCGACAATCCGAGGACCAAGTCTGCTTGGGATCTAAACACTGCGGGTTCCGCGCAAGGTTGACCACCTAACCGGAACATTTGCTTCGCACTCCAGGGCCCTTGGTGTCGGAAACGGGGGTAGGCTGTTGTGCGGAGGAGTTGAGTTTAGTTTATAACTCTCATAAATCGTATACAGTTATAAACAATGTAACTATATGATATGTAAACTGATGTTATTTATAATTTATCAGTTATAACTATAACTGATAAATTATGAATAATGTTACTATAGCTGATATAAATCTCATAGAACTAATTTAGTTACAAATAATTTAACTGTAAATAATATATAAACGGATATAACTCATATACAATCATAAATAATATAATTATATCTGATAGAAATATATATTACCTCTATAACTGATATGACTGATGTAAACTGATATGATTGGACTGATATTTATCAAACACTGTGTGCCTACATGACATGCGTTGCACTAGTTTCAGCAAACCATATATTTTATTGGTTTACTTTCCTTACAGATAAATGTAAAACATTTATTACACTCGATCTTTGAGTTAGAAATTTCTTTTGTATTTTTAGAAATTAATAGTTATCAAACCTTAAATTTTTTTTCGTAAAGCCCCTCTTAAAATTTTGCACGGTTTTCCTCCAGTAAAAAAATCAGTTTTACTGTAAATAAAATAATTTGCACTAAAATCGTTTGTTTTATTTAATTGGCGAGGAAAAACTGTCCGAAAAACCTATTTTTATTCAAATTTAAGAAACTTGATTTCTGAGTGTGTTTCGGCATCGATTTGCATAGAAAAAAGCTTTTTTCAAACATTCGAATTTTTTTAAGTTTTCTGTTCGGAAATGACTTTTAAACATGGAAATTGCACTAAAATCGTTTGTTTTATTTAATTGGCGAGGAAAAACTGTCCGAAAAACCTATTTTGGTTCAAATTTAAGAAACTTGATTTCTGAGTGTGTTTCGGCATCGATTTGCATAGAAAAGTACCTTTTTTCAGATATTCGAAGTTTTCTTAGTTTTCTGTTCGGAAATGACATTTAAACATGGAAATTGGACTAAAATCGTTTGTTTTATTTAATTGGCGAGGAAAAACTGTCCGAAAAACCTATTTTTATTCAAATTTAAGAAACTTGATTTCTGAGTGTGTTTCGGCATCGATTTGCATAGAAAAAAGCTTTTTTCAAACATTCGAATTTTTTTAAGTTTTCTGTTCGGAAATTACTTTTAAACATGGAAATTGCACTAAAATCGTTTGTTTTATATAATTGGCGAGGAAAATCTGTCCGAAAAACCTATTTTGGTTCAAATTAAAGAAACTTGATTTCTGAGTGTGTTTCGGCATCGATTTGCATAGAAAAAAGCTTTTTTCAAACATTCGAATTTTTCTTAAGTTTTCTGTTCGGAAATGACTTTTAAACATGGAAATTGCACTAAAATCGTTTGTTTTATTTAATTGGCGAGGAAAAACTGTCCGAAAAACCTATTTTTATTCAAATTTAAGAAACTTGATTTCTGAGTGTGTTTCGGCATCGATTTGCATAGAAAAAAGCTTTTTTCAAACATACGAAGTTTTTTAAGTTTTCTGTTCGGAAATGACTTTTAAACATGGAAATTGCACTAAAATCGTTTGTTTTATATAATTGGCGAGGAAAATCTGTCCGAAAAACCTATTTTGGTTCAAATTAAAGAAACTTGATTTCTGAGTGTGTTTCGGCATCGATTTGCATAGAAAAGTACCTTTTTTCAGATATTCGAAGTTTTCTTAGTTTTCTGTTCGGAAATGACATTTAAACATGGAAATTGGACTAAAATCGTTTGTTTTATTTAATTGGCGAGGAAAAACTGTCCGAAAAACCTATTTTTATTCAAATTTAAGAAACTTGATTTCTGAGTGTGTTTCGGCATCGATTTGCATAGAAAAAAGCTTTTTTCAAACATTCGAATTTTTTTAAGTTTTCTGTTCGGAAATGACTTTTAAACATGGAAATTGCACTAAAATCGTTTGTTTTATTTAATTGGCGAGGAAAAACTGTCCGAAAAACCTATTTTTATTCAAATTTAAGAAACTTGATTTCTGAGTGTGTTTCGGCATCGATTTGCATAGAAAAAAGCTTTTTTCAAACATTCGAATTTTTTTAAGTTTTCTGTTCGGAAATGATTTTTAACATGGAAATTGCACTAAAATCGTTTGTTTTATTTAATTGGCGAGGAAAAACTGTCCGAAAAACCTATTTTTTTTTTCAAATTTAAGAAACTTGATTTCTGAGTGTTTCGGCATCGATTTGCATAGAAAAAAGCTTTTTTCAAACATTCGAATTTTTTTAAGTTTTCTGTTCGGAAATGACTTTTAAACATGGAAATTGCACTAAAATCGTTTGTTTTATTTAATTGGCGAGGAAAAACTGTCCGAAAAACCTATTTTTATTCAAATTTAAGAAACTTGATTTCTGAGTGTGTTTCGGCATCGATTTGCATAGAAAAAAAGCTTTTTTCAAACATTCGAATTTTTTTAAGTTTTCTGTTCGGAAATGACATTTAAACATGGAAATTGGACTAAAATCGTTTGTTTTATTTAATTGGCGAGGAAAAACTGTCCGAAAAACCTATTTTTATTCAAATTTAAGAAACTTGATTTCTGAGTGTGTTTCGGCATCGATTTGCATAGAAAAGTACCTTTTTTCAGATATTCGAAGTTTTCTTAGTTTTCTGTTCGGAAATGACTTTTAAACATGGAAATTGCACTAAAATCGTTTGTTTTATTTAATTGGCGAGGAAAAACTGTCCGAAAAACCTATTTTTATTCAAATTTAAGAAACTTGATTTCTGAGTGTGTTTCGGCATCGATTTGCATAGAAAAAAAAGCTTTATTCAAACATTCGAAGTTTTTTAAGTTTTCTGTTCGGAAATGACTTTTAAACATGGAAATTGCACTAAAATCGTTTGTTTTATATAATTGGCGAGGAAAAACTGTCCGAAAAACCTATTTTTATTCAAATTTAAGAAACTTGATTTCTGAGTGTGTTTCGGCATCGATTTGCATAGAAAAAAGCTTTTTTCAAACATTCGAATTTTTTTAAGTTTTCTGTTCGGAAATGACTTTTAAACATGGAAATTGCACTAAAATCGTTTGTTTTATTTAATTGGCGAGGAAAAACTGTCCGAAAAACCTATTTTTATTCAAATTTAAGAAACTTGATTTCTGAGTGTGTTTCGGCATCGATTTGCATAGAAAAAAGCTTTTTTCAAACATTCGAAGTTTTTTAAGTTTTCTGTTCGGAAATGATTTTTAACATGGAAATTGCACTAAAATCGTTTGTTTTATTTAATTGGCGAGGAAAAACTGTCCGAAAAACCTATTTTTATTCAAATTTAAGAAACTTGATTTCTGAGTGTGTTTCGGCATCGATTTGCATAGAAAAGTACCTTTTTTCAGATATTCGAAGTTTTCTTAGTTTTCTGTTCGGAAATGACATTTAAACATGGAAATTGGACTAAAATCGTTTGTTTTATTTAATTGGCGAGGAAAAACTGTCCGAAAAACCTATTTTTATTCAAATTTAAGAAACTTGATTTCTGAGTGTGTTTCGGCATCGATTTGCATAGAAAAAAGCTTTTTTCAAACATTCGAATTTTTTTTAAGTTTTCTGTTCGGAAATGACTTTTAAACATGGAAATTGCACTAAAATCGTTTGTTTTATATAATTGGCGAGGAAAATCTGTCCGAAAAACCTATTTTGGTTCAAATTTAAGAAACTTGATTTCTGAGTGTGTTTCGGCATCGATTTGCATAGAAAAAGTCTTTTTTCAAACATTCGAAGTTTTTTTAGTTTTCTGTTCGGAAATGACATTTAAACATGGATAGATCTTGGACTAAAATCGTTTGTTTTATTGAATTGGTGAGGAAAAACTGTCCGAAAAACCTATTTTTATTCAAATTTAAGAAACTTGATTTCTGAGTGTGTTTCGGCATCGATTTGCATAGAAAAAAGCTTTTTTCAAACATTCGAAGTTTTTTAAGTTTTCTGTTCGGAAATGACTTTTAAACATGGAAATTGCACTAAAATCGTTTGTTTTATATAATTGGCGAGGAAAAACTGTCCGAAAAACCTATTTTGATTCAAATTTAAGAAACTTGATTTCTGAGTGTGTTTCGGCATCGATTTGCATAGAAAAATATTTTTTTCAAACATTCGAAGTTTTTTAAGTTTTCTGTTCGGAAATGACTTTTAAACATGGAAATTGCACTAAAATCGTTTGTTTTATTTAACTGGCGAGGAAAAACTGTCCGAAAAACCTATTTTTATTTAAATTTAAGGAACTTGATTTCTGAGTGTTTCGCCATCGATTTGCATAGAAAAAATCTTTTTTCAAACATTCGAATTTTTTTACGTTTTCTGTTATTAAATGACTTTTAAACATGGAAATTGCACTAAAATCGTTTGTTTTATTTAATTGGCGAGGAAAAACTGTCCGAAAAACCTATTTTGATTCAAATTTAAGAAACTTGATTTCTGAGTGTGTTTCGGCATCGATTTGAATAGAAAAAAGCTTTTTTTAAATATTCGAATTCTTTTTAAGTTTTCTGTTCGGAAATGACTTTTAAACATGAAAATTGTACTAAAATCGTTTGTTTTATTTAATTGGCGAGGAAAAACTGTCCGAAAAACCTATTTTTATTCAAATTTAAGAAACTTGATTTCTGAGTGTGTTTCGGCATCGATTTGCATAGAAAAAAGCTTTTTTCAAACATTCGAAGTTTTTTAAGTTTTCTGTTCGGAAATGACTTTTAAACATGGAAATTGCACTAAAATCGTTTGTTTTATTTAATTGGCGAGGAAAAACTGTCCGAAAAACCTATTTTTATTCAAATTTAAGAAACTTGATTTCTGAGTGTGTTTCGGCATCGATTTGCATAGAAAAGCTTTTTTCAAACATTCGAAGTTTTTTAAGTTTTCTGTTCGAAAATGACATTTAAACATGAAAATTGGACTAAAATCGTTTGTTTTATTTAATTGGCGAGGAAAAACTGTCCGAAAAACCTATTTTGATTCAAATTTAAGAAACTTGATTTCTGAGTGTGTTTCGGCATCGATTTGAATAGAAAAAAGCTTTTTTTAAATATTCGAATTCTTTTTAAGTTTTCTGTTCGGAAATGACTTTTAAACATGGAAATTGTACTAAAATCTTTTTTTTTTATTTAATTGGCGAGGAAAAACTGTCCGAAAAACCTATTTTTATTCAAATTTAAGAAACTTGATTTCTGAGTGTGTTTCGGCATCGATTTGCATAGAAAAATACATTTTTCAGATATTCGAAGTTTTTTAAGTTTTCTGTTCGGAAATGACATTTAAACATGGAAATTGCACTAAAATCGTTTGTTTTATTTAATTGGCGAGGAAAAACTGTCCGAAAAACCTATTTTTATTCAAATTTAAGAAACTTGATTTCTGAGTGTGTTTCGGCATCGATTTGCATAGAAAAATACCTTTTTTCAAATATTCGAATTTTTTTACGTTTTCTGTTCGGAAATGACTTTTAAACATGGAAATTGCACTAAAATCGTTTGTTTTATTTAATTGGCGAGGAAAAACTGTCCGAAAAACCTATTTTGATTCAAATTTAAGAAACTTGATTTCTGAGTGTGTTTCGGCATCGATTTGCATAGAAAAATACTTTTTTCAGATATTCGAAGTTTTTTAAGTTTTCTGTTCGGAAATGACTTTTAAACATGGAAATTGCACTAAAATCGTTTGTTTTATTTAATTGGCGAGGAAAAACTGTCCGAAAAACCTATTTTTATTCAAATTTAAGAAACTTGATTTCTGAGTGTGTTTCGGCATCGATTTGCATAGAAAAAAGCTTTTTTCAAACATTCGAAGTTTTTTAAGTTTTCTGTTCGGAAATGACTTTTAAACATGGAAATTGCACTAAAATCGTTTGTTTTATTTAATTGGCGAGGAAAAACTGTCCGAAAAACCTATTTTGGTTCAAATTTAAGAAACTTGATTTCTGAGTGTGTTTCGGCATCGATTTGCATAGAAAAATACCTTTTTTCAGATATTCGAAAAGTTTTCTGTTCGGAAATGACATTTAAACATGGAAATTGCACTAAAATCGTTTGTTTTATTTAATTGGCGAGGAAAAACTGTCCGAAAAACCTATTTTTATTCAAATTTAAGAAACTTGATTTCTGAGTGTGTTTCGGCATCGATTTGCATAGAAAAAAGCTTTTTTCAAACATTCGAAGTTTTTTAAGTTTTCTGTTCGGAAATGACTTTTAAACATGGAAATTGCACTAAAATCGTTTGTTTTATTTAATTGGCGAGGAAAAACTGTCCGAAAAACCTATTTTTATTCAAATTTAAGAAACTTGATTTCTGAGTGTTTCGGCATCGATTTGCATAGAAAAAAGCTTTTTTCAAACATTCGAAGTTTTTTAAGTTTTCTGTTCGGAAATGACTTTTAAACATGGAAATTGCACTAAAATCGTTTGTTTTATTTAATTGGCGAGGAAAAACTGTCCGAAAAACCTATTTTTATTCAAATTTAAGAAACTTGATTTCTGAGTGTGTTTCGGCATCGATTTGCATAGAAAAGCTTTTTTCAAACATTCGAAGTTTTTTAAGTTTTCTGTTCGGAAATGACTTTTAAACATGGAAATTGCACTAAAATCGTTTGTTTTATTTAATTGGCGAGGAAAAACTGTCCGAAAAACCTATTTTAGTTCAAATTTAAGAAACTTGATTTCTGAGTGTGTTTCGGCATCGATTTGCATAGAAAAAAGATTTTTTCAAACATTCGAAGTTTTCTTAATTTTCTGTTCGGAAATGACATTTAAACATGGAAATTGGACTAAAATCGTTTGTTTTATTTAATTGGCGAGGAAAAACTGTCCGAAAAACCTATTTTTGTTCAAATTTAAGAAACTTGATTTCTGAGTGTGTTTCGGCATCGATTTGCATAGAAAAATACCTTTTTTCAAAAATTCGAATTTTTTTACGTTTTCTGTTCGGAAATGACATTTAAACATGGAAATTGGACTAAAATCGTTTGTTTTATTTAATTGGCGAGGAAAAACTGTCCGAAAAAATTATTTTTATTCAAATTTAAGAAACTTGATTTCTGAGTGTGTTTCGGCATCGATTTGCATAGAAAAAAGCTTTTTTCAAACATTCGAATTTTTTTAAGTTTTCTGTTCGGAAATGACTTTTAAACATGGAAATTGCACTAAAATCGTTTGTTTTATTTAATTGGCGAGGAAAAACTGTCCGAAAAACCTATTTTTATTCAAATTTAAGAAACTTGATTTCTGAGTGTGTTTCGGCATCGATTTGCATAGAAAAAAGCTTTTTTTAAATATTCGAATTCTTTTTAAGTTTTCTGTTCGGAAATGACTTTTAAACATGGAAATTGCACTAAAATCGTTTGTTTTATTTAATTGGCGAGGAAAAACTGTCCGAAAAACCTATTTTTATTCAAATTTAAGAAACTTGATTTCTGAGTGTGTTTCGGCATCGATTTGCGTAGAAAAAAAAGCTTTATTCAAACATTCGAAGTTTTTTAAGTTTTCTGTTCGGAAATGACTTTTAAACATGGAAATTGCACTAAAATCGTTTGTTTTATTTAATTGGCGAGGAAAAACTGTCCGAAAAACCTATTTTTATTCAAATTTAAGAAACTTGATTTCTGAGTGTGTTTCGGCATCGATTTGCATAGAAAAAAGCTTTTTTCAAACATTCGAATTTTTTTTAAGTTTTCTGTTCGGAAATGACTTTTAAACATGGAAATTGCACTAAAATCGTTTGTTTTATTTAATTGGCGAGGAAAAACTGTCCGAAAAACCTATTTTGGTTCAAATTTAAGAAACTTGATTTCTGAGTGTGTTTCGGCATCGATTTGCATAGAAAAAAGCTTTTTTCAAACATTCGAAGTTTTCTTAGTTTTCTGTTCGGAAATGACTTTTAAACATGGAAATTGGACTAAAATCGTTTGTTTTATTTAATTGGCGAGGAAAAACTAACTGTCCGAAAAACCTATTTTTATTCAAATTTAAGAAACTTGATTTCTGAGTGTGTTTCGGCATCGATTTGCATAGAAAAAAGCTTTTTTCAAACATTCGAAGTTTTTTAAGTTTTCTGTTCGGAAATGACTTTTAAACATGGAAATTGCACTAAAATCGTTTGTTTTATTTAATTGGCGAGGAAAAACTGTCCGAAAAACCTATTTTTATTCAAATTTAAGAAACTTGATTTCTGAGTGTGTTTCGGCATCGATTTGCATAGAAAAAAGCTTTTTTCAAACATTCGAAGTTTTTTAAGTTTTCTGTTCGGAAATGACTTTTAAACATGGAAATTGCACTAAAATCGTTTGTTTTATTTAATTGGCGAGGAAAAACTGTCCGAAAAACCTATTTTTATTCAAATTTAAGAAACTTGATTTCTGAGTGTGTTTCGGCATCGATTTGCATAGAAAAGCTTTTTTTAAACATTCGAAATTTTCTTAGTTTTCTGTTCGGAAATAATATTTAAACATGGAAATTGGACTAAAATCGTTTGTTTTATTTAATTGGCGAGGAAAAACTGTCCGAATAAACCTATTTTTATTCAAATTTAAGAAACTTGATTTCTGAGTGTGTTTCGGCATCGATTTGCATAGAAAAATACCTTTTTTCAAACATTCGAATTTTTTTAAGTTTTCTGTTCGGAAATGACTTTTAAACATGGAAATTGCACTAAAATCGTTTGTTTTATTTAATTGGCGAGGAAAAACTGTCCGAAAAACCTATTTTTATTCAAATTTAAGAAACTTGATTTCTGAGTGTGTTTCGGCATCGATTTGCATAGAAAAGTACCTTTTTTCAGATATTCGAAGTTTTTTAAGTTTTCTGTTCGGAAATGACTTTTAAACATGGAAATTGCACTAAAATCGTTTGTTTTATATAATTGGCGAGGAAAAACTGTCCGAAAAACCTATTTTTATTCAAATTTAAGAAACTTGATTTCTGAGTGTGTTTCGGCATCGATTTGCATAGAAAAAAGCTTTTTTCAAACATTCGAATTTTTTTAAGTTTTCTGTTCGGAAATGACTTTTAAACATGGAAATTGCACTAAAATCGTTTGTTTTATTTAATTGGCGAGGAAAAACTGTCCGAAAAACCTATTTTTATTCAAATTTAAGAAACTTGATTTCTGAGTGTGTTTCGGCATCGATTTGCATAGAAAAAAGCTTTTTTCAAACATTCGAAGTTTTCTTAGTTTTCTGTTCGGAAATGACATTTAAACATGGAAATTGGACTAAAATCGTTTGTTTTATTTAATTGGCGAGGAAAAACTGTCCGAAAAACCTATTTTTATTCAAATTTAAGAAACTTGATTTCTGAGTGTGTTTCGGCATCGATTTGCATAGAAAAAAGCTTTTTTCAAACATTCGAATTTTTTTAAGTTTTCTGTTCGGAAATGACTTTTAAACATGGAAATTGCACTAAAATCGTTTGTTTTATATAATTGGCGAGGAAAATCTGTCCGAAAAACCTATTTTTATTCAAATTTAAGAAACTTGATTTCTGAGTGTGTTTCGGCATCGATTTGCATAGAAAAGTACCTTTTTTCAGATATTCGAAGTTTTCTTAGTTTTCTGTTCGGAAATGACTTTTAAACATGGAAATTGCACTAAAATCGTTTGTTTTATTTAATTGGCGAGGAAAAACTGTCCGAAAAACCTATTTTTATTCAAATTTAAGAAACTTGATTTCTGAGTGTGTTTCGGCATCGATTTGCATAGAAAAAAGATTTTTTCAAAAGTTTTTTAAGTTTTCTGTTCGGAAATGATTTTTAACATGGAAATTGCACTAAAATCGTTTGTTTTATTTAATTGGCGAGGAAAACTGTCCGAAAAACCTATTTTTATTCAAATTTAAGAAACTTGATTTCTGAGTGTGTTTCGGCATCGATTTGCATAGAAAAGTACCTTTTTTCAGATATTCGAAGTTTTCTTAGTTTTCTGTTCGGAAATGACATTTAAACATGGAAATTGGACTAAAATCGTTTGTTTTATTTAATTGGCGAGGAAAAACTGTCCGAAAAACCTATTTTTATTCAAATTTAAGAAACTTGATTTCTGAGTGTGTTTCGGCATCGATTTGCATAGAAAAAAGCTTTTTTCAAACATTCGAAGTTTTTTAAGTTTTCTGTTCGGAAATGACTTTTAAACATGGAAATTGCACTAAAATCGTTTGTTTTATTTAATTGGCGAGGAAAAACTGTCCGAAAAACCTATTTTTATTCAAATTTAAGAAACTTGATTTCTGAGTGTGTTTCGGCATCGATTTGCATAGAAAAGTACCTTTTTTCAGATATTCGAAGTTTTCTTAGTTTTCTGTTCGGAAATGACATTTAAACATGGAAATTGGACTAAAATCGTTTGTTTTATTTAATTGGCGAGGAAAAACTGTCCGAAAAACCTATTTTTATTCAAATTTAAGAAACTTGATTTCTGAGTGTGTTTCGGCATCGATTTGCATAGAAAAAAGCTTTTTTCAAACATTCGAATTTTTTTAAGTTTTCTGTTCGGAAATGACTTTTAAACATGGAAATTGCACTAAAATCGTTTGTTTTATTTAATTGGCGAGGAAAAACTGTCCGAAAAACCTATTTTTATTCAAATTTAAGAAACTTGATTTCTGAGTGTGTTTCGGCATCGATTTGCATAGAAAAATACCTTTTTTCATATATTCGAAGTTTTTTAAGTTTTCTGTTCGGAAATGACTTTTAAACATGGAAATTGCACTAAAATCGTTTGTTTTATTTAATTGGCGAGGAAAAACTGTCCGAAAAACCTATTTTTATTCAAATTAAAGAAACTTGATTTCTGAGTGTGTTTCGGCATCGATTTGCATAGAAAAAAAGCTTTTTTCAAACATTCGAAGTTTTTTTAAGTTTTCTGTTCGGAAATGACTTTTAAACATGGAAATTGCACTAAAATCGTTTGTTTTTTTTAATTGGCGAGGAAAACTGTCCGAAAAACCTATTTTTATTCAAATTTAAGAAACTTGATTTCTGAGTGTGTTTCGGCATCGATTTGCATAGAAAAAAAGCTTTTTTCAAACATTCGAAGTTTTCTAAATTTTCTGTTCGGAAATGACATTTAAACATGGAAATTGCACTAAAATCGTTTAGTTTATATAATTGGCGAGGAAAAACTGTCCGAAAAACCTATTTTTATTCAAATTTAAGAAACTTGATTTCTGAGTGTGTTTCGGCATCGATTTGCATAGAAAAATACCTTTTTTCATATATTCGAAGTTTTTTAAGTTTTCTGTTCGGAAATGACTTTTAAACATGGAAATTGCACTAAAATCGTTTGTTTTATTTAATTGGCGAGGAAAAACTGTCCGAAAAACCTATTTTTATTCAAATTTAAGAAACTTGATTTCTGAGTGTGTTTCGGCATCGATTTGCATAGAAAAAAGCTTTTTTCAAACATTCGAAGTTTTTTAAGTTTTCTGTTCGGAAATGACATTTAAACATGGAAATTGCACTAAAATCGTTTGTTTTATTTAATTGGCGAGGAAAAACTGTCCGAAAAACCTATTTTTATTCAAATTTAAGAAACTTGATTTCTGAGTGTGTTTCGGCATCGATTTGCATAGAAAAAAGCTTTTTTTTAAACATTCAAATTTTTTTAAGTTTTCTGTTCGGAAATGACTTTTAAACATGGAAATTGCACTAAAATCGTTTGTTTTATATAATTGGCGAGGAAAAACTGTCCGAAAAACCTATTTTTATTCAAATTTAAGAAACTTGATTTCTGAGTGTGTTTCGGCATCGATTTGCATAGAAAAGTACCTTTTTTCAAATATTCGAATTTTTTTAAGTTTTCTGTTCGGAAATGACTTTTAAACATGAAAATTGCACTAAAATCGTTTGTTTTATTTAATTGGCGAGGAAAAACTGTCCGAAAAACCTATTTTTATTCAAATTTAAGAAACTTGATTTCTGAGTGTGTTTCGGCATCGATTTGCATAGAAAAAAGCTTTTTTCAAACATTCGAATTTTTTTAAGTTTTCTGTTCGGAAATGACTTTTAAACATGGAAATTGCACTAAAATCTTTTTTTTTTATTTAATTGGCGAGGAAAAACTGTCCGAAAAACCTATTTTTATTCAAATTTAAGAAACTTGATTTCTGAGTGTGTTTCGGCATCGATTTGCATAGAAAAAAGCTTTTTTCAAACATTCGAAGTTTTTTAAGTTTTCTGTTCGGAAATGACTTTTAAACATGGAAATTGCACTAAAATCGTTTGTTTTATTTAATTGGCGAGGAAAAACTGTCCGAAAAACCTATTTTTATTCAAATTTAAGAAACTTGATTTCTGAGTGTGTTTCGGCATCGATTTGCATAGAAAAAAAGCTTTTTTCAAACATTCGAAGTTTTTTAAGTTTTCTGTTCGGAAATGACTTTTAAACATGGAAATTGCACTAAAATCGTTTGTTTTATTTAATTGGCGAGGAAAAACTGTCCGAAAAACCTATTTTGGTTCAAATTTAAGAAACTTGATTTCTGAGTGTGTTTCGGCATCGATTTGCATAGAAAAAGTCTTTTTTCAAACATTCGAATTTTTTTAAGTTTTCTGTTCGGAAATGACTTTTAAACATGGAAATTGCACTAAAATCGTTTGTTTTATTTAATTGGCGAGGAAAAACTGTCCGAAAAACCTATTTTTATTCAAATTTAAGAAACTTGATTTCTGAGTGTGTTTCGGCATCGATTTGCATAGAAAAAAGCTTTTTTCAAACATACGAAGTTTTTTAAGTTTTCTGTTCGGAAATGACTTTTAAACATGGAAATTGCACTAAAATCGTTTGTTTTATATAATTGGCGAGGAAAATCTGTCCGAAAAACCTATTTTGGTTCAAATTTAAGAAACTTGATTTCTGAGTGTGTTTCGGCATCGATTTGCATAGAAAAAAGCTTTTTTCAAACATTCGAATTTTTTTAAGTTTTCTGTTCGGAAATGACTTTTAAACATGGAAATTGCACTAAAATCGTTTGTTTTATTTAATTGGCGAGGAAAAACTGTCCGAAAAACCTATTTTTATTCAAATTTAAGAAACTTGATTTCTGAGTGTGTTTCGGCATCGATTTGCATAGAAAAATATTTTTTTTTTGAGATATTCGAAGTTTTTTAAGTTTTCTGTTCGGAAATGACTTTTAAACATGGAAATTGCACTAAAATCGTTTGTTTTATATAATTGGCGAGGAAAATCTGTCCGAAAAACCTATTTTGGTTCAAATTTAAGAAACTTGATTTCTGAGTGTGTTTCGGCATCGATTTGCATAGAAAAAGTCTTTTTTCAAACATTCGAATTTTTCTTAAGTTTTCAGTTCGGAAATGACTTTTAAACATGGAAATTGCACTAAAATCGTTTGTTTTATTTAATTGGCGAGGAAAAACTGTCCGAAAAACCTATTTTTATTCAAATTTAAGAAACTTGATTTCTGAGTGTGTTTCGGCATCGATTTGCATAGAAAAGTACCTTTTTTCAGATATTCGAAGTTTTCTTAATTTTCTGTTCGGAAATGACTTTTAAACATGGAAATTGCACTAAAATCGTTTGTTTTATTTAATTGGCGAGGAAAAACTGTCCGAAAAACCTATTTTTATTCAAATTTAAGAAACTTGATTTCTGAGTGTGTTTCGGCATCGATTTGCATAGAAAAAAGCTTTTTTCAAACATTCGAAATTTTCTTAGTTTTCTGTTCGGAAATGACATTTAAACATGGAAATTGGACTAAAATCGTTTGTTTTATTTAATTGGCGAGGAAAAACTGTCCGAAAAACCTATTTTTATTCAAATTTAAGAAACTTGATTTCTGAGTGTGTTTCGGCATCGATTTGCATAGAAAAAAGCTTTTTTCAAACATTCGAATTTTTTTTAAGTTTTCTGTTCGGAAATGACTTTTAAACATGGAAATTGCACTAAAATCGTTTGTTTTATTTAATTGGCGAGGAAAAACTGTCCGAAAAACCTATTTTTATTCAAATTTAAGAAACTTGATTTCTGAGTGTGTTTCGGCATCGATTTGCATAGAAAAAAGCTTTTTTCAAACATTCGAAGTTTTTTAAGTTTTCTGTTCGGAAATGACTTTTAAACATGGAAATTGCACTAAAATCGTTTGTTTTATTTAATTGGCGAGGAAAATCTGTCCGAAAAACCTATTTTGGTTCAAATTAAAGAAACTTGATTTCTGAGTGTGTTTCGGCATCGATTTGCATAGAAAAGTACCTTTTTTCAGATATTCGAAGTTTTCTTAGTTTTCTGTTCGGAAATGACTTTTAAACATGGAAATTGCACTAAAATCGTTTGTTTTATTTAATTGGCGAGTAAAAACTGTCCGAATAAACCTATTTTTATTCAAATTTAAGAAACTTGATTTCTGAGTGTGTTTCGGCATCGATTTGCGTAGAAAAAAAAGCTTTTTTCAAACATTCGAAGTTTTTTAAGTTTTCTGTTCGGAAATGACTTTTAAACATGGAAATTGCACTAAAATCGTTTGTTTTATTTAATTGGCGAGGAAAAACTGTCCGAAAAACCTATTTTTATTCAAATTTAAGAAACTTGATTTCTGAGTGTGTTTCGGCATCGATTTGCATAGAAAAAAGCTTTTTTCAAACATTCGAAGTTTTTTAAGTTTTCTGTTCGGAAATGAATTTTAAACATGGAAATTGCACTAAAATCGTTTGTTTTATTTAATTGGCGAGGAAAAACTGTCCGAAAAACCTATTTTTATTCAAATTTAAGAAACTTGATTTCTGAGTGTGTTTCGGCATCGATTTGCATAGAAAAGTACCTTTTTTCAGATATTCGAAGTTTTCTTAGTTTTCTGTTCGGAAATGACTTTTAAACATGGAAATTGCACTAAAATCGTTTGTTTTATTTAATTGGCGAGGAAAAACTGTCCGAAAAACCTATTTTGGTTCAAATTTAAGAAACTTGATTTCTGAGTGTGTTTCGGCATCGATTTGCATAGAAAAATACCTTTTTTCAGATATTGGAAGTTTTTTAAGTTTTCTGTTCGGAAATGACTTTTAAACATGGAAATTGCACTAAAATCGTTTGTTTTTAATAATTGGCGAGGAAAAACTGTCCGAAAAACCTATTTTTATTCAAATTTAAGAAACTTGATTTCTGAGTGTGTTTCGGCATCGATTTGCATAGAAAAAAGCTTTTTTCAAACATTCGAAGTTTTTTATGATTTCTGTTCGGAAATGACTTTTAAACATGGAAATTGCACTAAAATCGTTTGTTTTATTTAATTGGCGAGGAAAAACTGTCCGAAAAACCTATTTTGGTTCAAATTTAAGAAACTTGATTTCTGAGTGTGTTTCGGCATCGATTTGCATAGAAAAGTACCTTTTTTCAGATATTCGAAGTTTTCTTAGTTTTCTGTTCGGAAATGACATTTAAACATGGAAATTGGACTAAAATCGTTTGTTTTATTTAATTGGCGAGGAAAAACTGTCCGAAAAACCTATTTTTATTCAAATTTAAGAAACTTGATTTCTGAGTGTGTTTCGGCATCGATTTGCATAGAAAAAAGCTTTTTTCAAACATTCGAATTTTTTTAAGTTTTCTGTTCGGAAATGACTTTTAAACATGGAAATTGCACTAAAATCGTTTGTTTTATTTAATTGGCGAGGAAAATCTGTCCGAAAAACCTATTTTGGTTCAAATTTAAGAAACTTGATTTCTGAGTGTGTTTCGGCATCGATTTGCATAGAAAAATACCTTTTTTCAGATATTGGAAGTTTTTTAAGTTTTCTGTTCGGAAATGACTTTTAAACATGGAAATTGCACTAAAATCGTTTGTTTTATATAATTGGCGAGGAAAAACTGTCCGAAAAACCTATTTTTATTCAAATTTAAGAAACTTGATTTCTGAGTGTGTTTCGGCATCGATTTGCATAGAAAAAAGCTTTTTTCAAACATTCGAATTTTTTTAAGTTTTCTGTTCGGAAATGACATTTAAACATGGAAATTGCACTAAAATCGTTTGTTTTATATAATTGGCGAGGAAAAACTGTCCGAAAAACCTATTTTGGTTCAAATTTAAGAAACTTGATTTCTGAGTGTGTTTCGGCATCGATTTGCATAGAAAAATATTTTTTTTCAAACATTCGAAGTTTTTTAAGTTTTCTGTTCGGAAATGACTTTTAAACATGGAAATTGCACTAAAATCGTTTGTTTTATTTAATTGGCGAGGAAAAACTGTCCGAAAAACCTATTTTTATTCAAATTTAAGAAACTTGATTTCTGAGTGTGTTTCGGCATCGATTTGCATAGAAAAATACCTTTTTTCAGATATTCGAAGTTTTCTGTTCGGAAATGACATTTAAACATGGAAATTGGACTAAAATCGTTTGTTTTATATAATTGGCGAGGAAATCTGTCCGAAAAACCTATTTTGGTTCAAATTTAAGAAACTTGATTTCTGAGTGTGTTTCGGCATCGATTTGCATAGAAAAAAGCTTTTTTCAAATATTGGAATTTTTTTACGTTTTCTGTTCGGAAATGACTTTTAAACATGGAAATTGCACTAAAATCGTTTTTTTATTTAATTTGCGAGGAAAAACAGTCCGAAAAACCTATTTTTATTCAAATTTAAGAAACTTGATTTCTGAGTGTGTTTCGGCATCGATTTGCATGGAGAAATACATTTATCAGATATTCGAAGTTTTTTAATTTTTCTGTTCGGAAATGAATTTTAAACATGGAAATTGCTCTAAAATCGTTTGTTTTTTCTTTGGCGAGGAAAGACAGTCCGAAAAACCTATTTTGGTTCAAATTTAAGAAACTTGATTTCTGAGTGTGTTTCGGCATCGATTTGCATAGAAAAGTTTTTTTGAGATATTCGAAGTTATTTAAGTTTTCTGTTCGAAAATTACTTTTAACCATGGAAATTGCACTAAAATCGTTTGTTTTTTCTTTGGCGAGGAAAGACAGTCCGAAAAACCTATTTTGATTCAAATTTAAGAAACTTGATTTTTTGATATAACAGGAGTCGAAAACGACTCAAAAGCATTTTTTTAAGTTATGTTCAATTCTGGAAATTTTCTGTTCTGAAATTATTTTTAACATTAAAAATTAGACTTTGAAAATGTGTTTTCTTAAAATTTCAGAAAGTTTATTTTTGAGTATCTGCTGGTCTCGGTTTCCATACAAATGTATGTTTTTTAAAAGAATTAAGTATCTGACTCCCCTATTAAAAACGACCTAAGAAATTGGATATCCAGGGTTATATAGGGCTTCCTGGTATCTTATTCTGGAGAAGTCTGGGTCTCAACCAGGTCTGTCATGCCGAAGTATTGCTACTGGTAGCATCTAGTCCCCCAGTCTTGATTGATGAGAGAATTGTTCAAGAAATAGGTAAAATATTGTGGGTGCTAACAATATTAAAATAAGGGTCATTAAGAATTAAAAGAAAATATTTACAGCTCTAAATAGCATTAAATGACTGTTAATTACAAAAATATTAAAAACTGAGTTAAAAAGAAAGTATTTACTACTACGCAATTACTATTACGCGTATTTACTATGTATGCGATACAATAAAATTCTAAAAAATATATTTTTGTAAATGCAACGTCCTTTTTATAAAGTTTTAAACTCCTTTTTGGATTCTTTTAATAATTTTATATATAAATATATATATAATATAAATCTAGGAAAAGAACAAATACAAAGATATAATATACTTAAATATCAGATTAATATCAGAAAATAAAATTTAAAAAGAAAAGTTACAATTTTAAAAGCTAACTTAGGTCGTGAAAGAGGAGGAGCAAAAGTCATCATGAAGCCCTCTATAAATATACATTTTTTTAAATTTGTGGTGGGCGTGACACAAACTTCAGACTGCTTGTAGTTTGCTCTTCCAAAATATTGGAAAATAGGTAAAGATATAGTTATTTAGGTTATAAGGATAAATATAATATGGCTAAATTTTTTAATATAAGCGGTATTACGGTGATCTCCGCTTGAAGTGATCAGTTTGGGACACTTTGATTTTGACAATAATAGATTGATAACAATAAACGATATGCAAAATGAGATAAATGTTACGCCCCCTTTAATTCACACTAAATAAAATGAAAAAAAACTCATCTTATATTTGTGTAGTGTATATTATCATTTTAATCATAAGAATTGTATATATAATTTTAAAAAAAATTTGATCAATTTTTCACTGTCTACAATTTTTTTTAATAAGCTTATTAATAAATTGTTCGTCATCAGTGCCGTAGCCAGAAATTATTTTCGTAGGGGGACCAAGGGAGGAAGACATCTTTATTTTGAATAATACTTCAACTGATGAAAGGGAAAGCACTGTATTTACAGAATACAGTGCTGTATATCCGGCCAGTGGCCTAGGAAGACTTTTGTGCTCTGAACGGGTTTTTTTTTTAGAAAATAACTGTTTATATTCATGAACAGCTAGGCAGATAGCACAAACACACACGTGGGACACTGTCTATCTACAAAATGGTCTTTCAAAATTTCGGGGGGGGGATCAGTCCCCCAAATCCCTCCCCCTGCCTGTGGCATTGTTCGTCATCATAATGTTTTTTAAAGCCACCGGAGTGGTGTTGTACTCCAAGTTTCAACACATTCAAAGCATTTCTC
Source organism: Pardosa pseudoannulata (assembly GCA_032207245.1). Classification (NCBI taxonomy): domain Eukaryota; kingdom Metazoa; phylum Arthropoda; class Arachnida; order Araneae; family Lycosidae; genus Pardosa; species Pardosa pseudoannulata. The sequence continues at coordinate 173,510,938 of CM063510.1, read as the reverse complement.
ATTTCAGCACTTGTAGGAAGTGGCTCAATATCAGGAGTTATTTCATGTGACTCATCAGTTCCATCATTCGTCTGTTTTCCTATGACGATCTGACAGACTTCAGTATCTGGTAATGTAGAAGCTCGATCTTTTGTTTTAATGTTAAATCATTTCGCTTTCTGGCTTCCATATCGACAAGCTGTATGTATGCGAGCATAAAATGTGAATTCTCAGTTCGGATAAAAATGTGTTTCCTTCTGCTTATCTGACAACCACTGACCACCAGCAGGGTGTGCGTATTTCTGAAAAATTCCAGGAAAGTGTAATACCCCCAATCCTTTTTTCATTCCCTATTTCCCTAGGTGGAAGACTGAAAAGAAAGAAAAGAATGGGTTACATTTCAATACATCGTGAATATTCCTTTGCCAGTTAGTTCGAAAACTGATAACATTAACCGATGTAACGATCCCATAAAACAATCCTTTTAACATGCAAATGAAAAGAGAAAATGATACCCAGTGATTTCGATAACAATAAGTGATTGATAACATGAACCACGATCACATTAAGCGGAGTCCACGGTAATTGAAACTGGACTAGTCACCTACCATTAATTTCTGAATTAATCTTTCTTTTGGAATAAGAAACTATACAGCAGAAAAGTTAATCTCAAAAGATATAATATACTTAAATATTTACATTTCTATTTAATGACTATTTATAATTTTTTATTAAAAAAGTCCCCTTTTTTTAAATTAGTAACGGAATTAGTACGTTATTTTCATTGAAATATCCGAATTTTCAATTTATTTCAAGACTCCAATAATCGAATTCCCTTTCATCACCACTATTTTTGTTCTTGAAAAACAAATGCTATTAGTTTTAAATCATTCATGAAAAAAATATTGTGTGAAATTTAATTTTTTTTTTTTTACAAATGAAGTTTTAAATGTTCAACTTTCAAACATTGTTATGGATAAAAAAAAGCTATTTCTTTGAATTATTTTCATGTTCGATTTCGAGAATTCCGAAACATGTTTTTATTCAACAATCGAAATTGAAAATAATAATTACGTGGAAATAGATTAAATTTGGAAACGAGGAAAAAAAAATTACACCTGATTTTGTTTTCTTATTCAAATACTGCATGTTATAGACGGTTTCACAGAAACACGGCAAGAAACACCGTAATATTTCTTTCATTATATATATATATATATATATATATATATATATATATATATACATATATATATATATATATATATACGCTTTCCATTATCTCAGAGTACTCCAATCTCATCAGAAAAAAACGTATTCTTTCTTTCCAAAATTTGCCACATCACAAAAGAAAAAATTCAATTAAAGCTAATGACAAACGATATTTTTAAAACCATGGATGTACGAAACACCAGAATTGTTTTATATATAGAGATTGAATGTGTTATTTTTTTCTAAAATCGTTTTCATAAAATAATTTCAAAAGTCTGAATGCAAACGATATTCATGTCTGTGTATTTAGTTTATACGTATAACTTTCTTCGTCGAATTAACGAAATCTGTTTCATCAAACAAAACAAAAATATGTATTTTAATTAACTTACAGTTGTAAAATGGTTTAACATTGAGAGCATCACACAACGACGTTTTCAAACTGAGAACCTTCTATTGGATTTAGCAACCTAATCATAAAGTTACCAGCTACTAGTTCAAATGTTTCACTAATAATCCTTGAATAAGTGCCTGTAATTGATTTCCTAAGGCTAATAAACAATCTCTCTTGCATCTTAGGCTTCACTAACTCCGGCGACAACAGGCTCTCTAGAACGTCCAGTAGTCTTCCAGATTCCTTCAACGACCCCTACACTGCTGCATTCGCTTGCCTGCGGTGCGACAGGACATTTTGAAAGGGGCAAGCAGATTGGATTGGCCAAATACTTGCGATCCGACCACCAACGCCGGGACAAGCCTGGAAGACCCAACGACCATACGGGTCCGGATTAGTACTACATTGTATTAAAGATTGCTTTAGTATTCTGGGCCTTTTTTGGAGGCATCAGAACTCTGGTGTTAAGTTTTCAGGGACGAAAAGTATTGTGAGTGGGTGACATAAACGACTCGTCGAAAAACTAGTATAAAACGGCATAATGAGGTAAGCCACAGCCATCTATATAGAAGGCGTGCCCCCCTAAAAAAATGGCGGCGGCCGAAGGCGGTTTCCCTCCTATAATCCGCAAGTAAATTGTGTTATGTCTTTTACTACTCATCCAAATATTTGTTTTTTTTTTAAATAAACTAAGGATATTCAATTATTTCAGTAACGTGAATATTTATTGGTAGAAAATTATTTTGCTATAGATATTTTATTTGCGTGTCAATTTATATTTAAATTTTAGTTACCAAAATAATTTCATACACTACACGAGAACAGATATGATACATAGATAAAATTTTAAGCAAAGAAATTACATTTGCAAAAAATTACACAACTGGCATCTTTTTTTTTCTTTTTACTTACCTTTCATTAAATGGTCACATGGAAATAAAATATCTTAACCTTTATTCATAAAATATGATCCTTTACGGATCACATTAAAGGTAAAATAAATAAAATCCTTAAGGATTATATTAAAGGCAGTGTTAAAAAACACTGCCTTAGTGTAAAATAATAGAACAATTTATCACTGACATATTTCACAAACTCGAGCAAAAATATTATGATCAGGCAAAATTTTTACAGTTTTATTTACGTATAACATCAGATACTGATTTGTACTACATAAACAATGAAACATAATTCAATAGTATACAGAGAAAAAAAGTATAAATGTTACAAGCAATATTTAAGATTTTTTTTCTTCTCTTCGATTTTTCCTTAACTTCTTCAATATATTTTTCAGTCACTTTTTTAGAGTAGTTCTTCAGAAATATTTTATAAATAATTAAAATCATATTTTTGAAGTGAAGTAAACAGTCATGCAAACATAACTTAGAAGACCTATTTATATCATCTATTACATTTTTCAGATATGGTTAAGTGACTCAGTTGATTATCATTTGCTATAAAATTACTGTTATATTCTAATAAAACATTTTAAAATATCTGAATGCATAAATGTAACTTTAAGTGTAAATACAGTTTTTTTTAAATTCCTCTACCTAAAGCATCTTGTTCTTATGGATTAAAATTTTTCTTCTGTTTATTTATAAATCCGTCAAATTTAACATATTAAAAAGGGGTTTAACAATACACTGGATTTTCTTCTAGAGTTAACTGTCACATGTCACATAATCTAGTTCAATCAATTAACACATCATTAATTAAAATTTATTTTATATATTTATAACAGCTTCAAATTTTATTTAGAGAATTTTTCTACCGTTGACATATCTATTCAAAAACTTTAAGAATTTATTTAACTATATTTTCTACATTATATGAGAACCAAATTATAAAATAGTACAGCACTGAATAAAGGTTATATTTTTATAATATGTGTAAAAACATTGCTTCTGTTATTACAGACTAATTTTTTTCTTACATTATAAATCTTGTGGTAGTTTAATTTTTGTTACATATATGTCTTCTTTAAGCTTCGACATTCAAAATTTTAAATTGTAGAAAGTTAGAATGAAAATCTGGAAAAGGAGCTCAGGACGTAAAAAATATGAAGTTGATAAATCAGAAACAATTTAAAGTGCAGATAACATTGATTCTACATAGAAATTTCCCAGTTGCTGTTGTGGTATGGGAAAGAAGTTGTACATCAACTTTTTTTATTAATAAAGTTCCTTAAAAAACATGGCCGAACGATGGCCGATTAGTTAGGGTGCTGGCCTTCGGTACCGGAGTTCGTGGGTTCGAATCCCACAGTAGCATGGATGTTCGTAGCCGTTCGGAATCGGCTTTAAGCTGTAGGTCCCGGTCTCATTAGCCCTCGTGTTGCAAAAAGTAGACCGTAGAACTCCAAACCAAACCAAACCAAAATTTAAAAACATATAAATCAATGAAGTAAGGATACATTAATCTTTATTATGGTTATAATACATAGTTTTCCTTTAAAATAAAACAGAAATTTTTATTTGTGAGTTATCAACAATAGCCAAGTACATACACAGCAAAAACGAAACTTTAACATAACTTAGAATACATTTAACTCACGGATATTAAATGTTGTATTATGTAATTATAAACACCTAAATGAGATCTAACAGTAAAATAAACTTATTTCTAAAACGACAGTTATAATATACAACATGATACAAAGCACATACTAATAACAAAACATTTGAACCATTCGGAAGTAGCGAACTTAAGAATTACCATCATTCTTATGATATACTTAATTAGAAAAAAGCGAATAATAGAAGAAACGATAGTAAAATTGCTACTTACCCTACATATAATAGCAAAAGTTATTTTACTTCCATAAATTTCTTTTTTTTTTAAAGCAGTAATCGGCAAGCATTCAACAAGCATCAACAGAATAAATAGAATACCGCCTTTGAGAGATCACGTGACCGGTTTTCGGAAAATCAGTGCGCAGGCCTTGTGTTTAGATGGCTGTGGGTAAGCAATCTAGATTTAATTAACCCCTCAGAGTAACACAGCAAGGATTACAACAGTCTCCAAAAAAACGCTAAAGTTTTTATTGTGTCATGAACCAAATCGTTCTATGATTTTTTTACTTCATTTGTCACTAGATTGGAATAAAATCGTTATTGTTTTATTTGGTTATAAATAGATATATAAATACATTATAGATTGTTAATTTTTAGTACACATAAATCGTCGAGTTAAGATCATCCCATAAGAAATAATATTCTAAAACTACAAATAAAAATATTTTGAAAGTTATTACTCATATTTTTAAGAAATTTCTCCAAGATAATTAAGTGGTGCAATTAGAGATACATCTGTTACCGCAAACGAAATACTTCGAAATAGAGATTTACAAAGCTATGAAAAGCTATTCTTTGTGCCTCAAATATCAGTTCCTAAACAAAATATTATCAAAACTCCATGATGGAAAACACTGGTAAAAATGTACAATGCATCATTTTCGGAACGTTTTTGGAAGTCGAAAATCGTTCGACAACCGCTTTGAAACATCATAGATTTGACGGAATTGTACGTGCGAAGCTAGATTAACCCCCTCTATAATAATAATAGCCTAAGTTATCTGTCCTTGTCTGTCCAGAGCCTAAGTCTGTCCTCGAATTGATGAAGTGGTTGGACCTGGAATGGATATAGGCATCCCTATTGGATTCTTGAAGAGTTACGTTAGCAACTTTCAAAATCCAACCATTCACCCTTTTTCTAGCTCTTTCAATGCCATTATTTCAAGCCCTATTTTCAACGGTTAAGAGCGGGTGATTAAATTTATTAATTCATCGCATAATAGGTAGATAAAAATAACATTTTTTCTAGTATTAGGACGTCATTCCTTAAGCCGTCTCATTGAATCATTTCTTGTTTTAAAGTATTTAAATATCGCCTGCATTATTTTCATACGTTTTATCACTGAACGTTGATATCACTTAAATAATTTTCTTAAATATATTTGGCTTATATAATAGATTAGATACATATGTGATAATTTTAAATTGAATGATCGATTATGTTTTGTTGAAATGAAACGTTTATCACTGGTATTTATAACAAATTATATCTACCTCCCTGTTGTAGTGGAAACGATAGTTTCATTATTTTACTTCCATTATTTACTGTAGCAAAAAAAAATTGACAAGAACTTAACGATAATTTGCACGTAGCTCAGAAAACTTTGAATTATCTCTCTAAATAAATTCAACGAGATACGTGATTCTAAACTGCATTCACAGTATCGGGAGAGTTTAGAGGAGTATGAAGATAAACAAATCATTGAGCGTGTACCAGATAATCTCAGCCAAAAAACAAACTAGTTTATTTTATCTGCCTCATAGGGTACTTTACAGTTCTGGAAAGTTAAAATTTACTGATCCTGTGACATGACGGCCTAGTGTGTAGATAAAAGATTAGTCAAAAACCTTCTCTTCGTCAAATGGCACCAGTCTGTTTATAGTTTTGGGGTCAATCAACAAAATCAATAACAATATTAAACTATTATTATAAATTGTCGTCTTTTTAAAAAATATATAGACATTTTTCCGTTAAATTTTTTAAAAAAAAATTTAGAAATAAAGTAAATTTTAAATTTTCGAGGGTAATTTTCAAATCTTCATTTCCCCTCAAAACTCCAATAAATATCTTCAGCATTTCAGTGTTCTCAGTCTCATTTTAACTTTCAACTTTAATGCTCTGATAAAGATTGAATTTTTCGTTCTGATTCTTAAATTCCGAACTAATTACCCACAAAATGTTTTTGAACTCTCCCCGCTGCATTTTGATCTATTAGACGCCGGTTAAAAATTATCATCACAAAAGAGTTTAATTTGGATCTCTTAGCGTTCGAATTACAATAACAATGCCTCACTATTTTTTTGGTAGAATTAATGTTAGGGGGAAAAAAAATCTTTTTTCGACTTATTTTCTTCGGATCTTGATTAAGCCAATTAACTCGGAGGTTTCAGGAAATATTTGAAAATGAGGCTCCGATGAAATGATGTTGAATAAATCTGCCTCGACAAAGATATTCTAATTCTACTGGAAGAGATCCAAAACAAAGTAATTAGATTATACTTTCCGCCCGGTTATCCTTTTATTTTCATCCTCTTCAAAATTTCCTGTTAATCAATAGCTGAAAAGAAGTGAAGTAATGTTGTCTTTCCCTGTAATTATCAACGTCAAATTTGTAGAAACAGAGTCTTTTCGAGATAATTAGAGATGTCGCTTCATCTCAACTAGTATATCAATAAACTTTATGCGGGATCATTTAGCATCTTTGCTTAAAGTTTCTTGGATCGTTTACATTTAGAAATTTACTGTATCTTCCAACTCCAAAGAGAAATTGAAAATTCGTTTGATATTCTTGGCACGTTTTCGTATTTTGGATATAGTTAAATAATAGTTCGATTGATTAAAGATTTGAAAAAGGAAACTACGAAATCTAGTAAAAAATATCTAATTTCCACAATGCTACAAATAGTTTTTGTACTCTTACATGTAAAGTAACAAAATTTTGGGAACATTTTCTGTATAAGCTCTATTAAGCTATGAATGCCTAGTGTCTATTTTTAAGAGCAGCTAAAAATAATAGAATTTTTTTTTATTTGATCTGAAAGATTTTTTTTTTCTTTTCAGCGAAGGTAAATGGTATATCTACCAAAGTTTCAACAGACTGTTGTTATTTACAATTAGATCATTTGGGTCATCATATACATCTTTTTTTAATTCTATGTTCGAGCCAAATAAATCCATATGTTGTCTTGCCAACTCCCATGTAATGCAGATCTAGAGGGGCCGGCCCAGGAAGTTCTGTAACCACTGCATTCTGTGATCCTGTGAACATATACAATTTTCAGTACTTGGTATATGGAATTATTCCTTAGTCTGGTACATTACTGAAATTATGAGAGCTTTATCCAGTGCTTTTTAAGCTTGAAATATTTGAATATTTTCAATATTTGTAATAAAATTTTCAGTCATAATTTTCTTTTTCCCCTATACAATAATAATGTACTGAATTCAATAATTGGCTAAAATGACACTAAAGCTAAAATACGACCTTAATATTAAATCATACAAATTTTCAAGTTAAGTTTTAAATATATTGATATCTGGTAACAACGATCCGCTGAATTTTTTTTCTCATTTTATCGATCAAAAGAAAATTTAGTTATAAATCACTAAGCATTTCGTATACTATTACCCTTTCCAAAATTACCACTTTTTGAACTTTTTTTATTTCATCCCCTTGTTGCCATTCCTCTTTCTGTAAACTTTAGTAAAATTTCCTGATGAATGGAACTTAACTGAACTACAAGATAGCTCTGAGTAGTATAATTAACACATTCTATGCGGGACACGTACTAGTACGTTTTCTGAAGATTGATACTTGAGCGTGGGTCGCGTACTAGTATGGATTAGTGTAACAACATAGTTTGCTTGTGGATACAAAAATAACGGTATAGACAGGAAAACGAAGCCGAATGTTCTTGTCTACTGCATACATTCTAGAAACATTTAGGCAAATAAAAACTAGTTTTTACATTATTAGTTTTATGATTTTTCTTTAATTTTTATAATGGAAAAATGTTTATAAATGATAATTCGAAAAAATTAAAACTATATACTACTGTTTCTATTTGATTTTTCATATTTACGATACTATTATAAATTTGTTCTCAAAAAATATAATTTTTGTTTACAAAAATCTTATGGTTTTTATTTATATATTTCTATTTATATATTTGTTTATATATTTCAATATAAAATACGAAAAGTGGGTTAAAAATTAAAAAAAATCCAATCTATCGAGATTTAACTGGTACAATTTCGCTGCGAAATGTACCCGCACACAATGCGTTACAACCCGTAACATCTTGCATGTAAGTCTGAACCAATTGATTACACGTAAAATAAGGCGGGGCAGGCTTTGTAGGCGTGTCGTATATTCAATGAAATTCGTGGGAACTAAGAAATGTATATAGTAATTTGAAATTAATAAAGAAAATACTAAAAATTGAGTTAACTTCCCAAACAATTGATAACATGTAATTTTAAATACGTCAATGCATTTAACTTAGTACAGCAGAGTCATTGGTGGTGGTATAGAAAGGAAAGGGAGATTTTAAGTTTTTAGACAGTTTTTAAGAGTTTACCATTAGGCTTCGTTGTGGTACAAATATAGATTCGACATCGCATATTATCAATAATTCACCGCTTGATTAGAATGAATTAGACATATATTTTGATTAAATAATAATAAGGAAATAATTTATGAGCTTATGAAAATATAAATAGAAATTTTTCAGAAATAGACAATATTTCAGGTTGATAATAATTTGTGTGATATGTTTTAGTTTTCTTTAATGGTTTCTACATTTCCTTCAAAGCATACAGCTACATTTGCGAAATGTGACCAAACGAAATTTTAATTTATATTTCAGTAAGAGTAAAAAACCATTAACAAACATTAGAGGTTAGATGAATGGCAGTTACATGCAATTATGGTGTCGTTTCTTTGAACGTGACCGAATATAAAATTAAACTTAAATGTTTTCTTCCGAATGTGGCCATTATAAAAATAAATTCAAGTGTTTCGTAAAAACAAATTAGTTCACACAATTGCTCTAGTAAATTACATAAAACAATAAAGCGAAAATGAATTTATGTTCATTACTGTGAGATAACATTTCGAGCGTACATGATATTTTTTTAAATAAATACACACAAAATCACGATTTATATTTGACGTTAAAATAATTTACTTCCTTTGTAATTACCTTTAAAATAAGTATTTTTAAGTTTTTATATGTAGTGTTTCTGAGTTTTTATATGTAGTATATGTTATACTCAACCATTCTGAATTAATTACTGTAAAATTTATGTAAACGTGAAAGTTAAAACATTATGCAACAAGACTCTTGTAATATAGTAGAATATAAGTATTTAGAATGGCTTTTGCCCACCTCTGCTTTATAGGCTCGTAATAGTTTTAAAATAATTATCGGAACGAATCAATGTATACAGTATTTTGAAATTAATAAATAAAAACTAAAAATTTAGATAATTATTCAAGCAACTGATAACATTTAATTTTAATAAGGTAATGCATTTAACTTAATACAGTAGAATAGTTGTGGGTAGAGTAAAGAAATGGAGGGGAGATTGTACACAGTTTAAACAATTAGGCTTAGCTGTGATAGTAGTACACAAGATACGACATTTCTTATAAGGTATATCATGAATCATTTAACCACTTGATTCGAAAGGATTGGACACCAATTTGTTTAAACAATTCATAAAGAAATGAGTTTCTGAGCTTATGAAAATATAAATATAAATTTTTCAGAAATGGACAATGTTTCAATGTTAATAATTTGTGCAATGTGTTCTCTCCTTTAATGGCTTCTGCATTTCCTTCAAGGCATACAGCTACATTTGAGAAATATATCCAAACAAAATTTTTAATTTATAGTTCAGCTAGAAAAAAAGAACATTAACATGCCTTAGAATTTGGATTAATGACAGTTGCATGCCATTATGGTGCCATTTCTTTGAACGTGACTGAATATAAAATTACACGTAAAGGCTTTTTTTCTGAACGCGATCATTATAAAAATAAATTTGTGTTTCGTAAAAAATTTTAGTGAACACAATTGATTTTGTAAATTACATAAAAGCAATAAAGCGAAACTGAATTTGTGTTCTTTACTTGGAGATAAAATTTCGAGCGTGCATAATGTGAAAATTTTTAAATCACTGCACACAAAACCGCCAATTATGTTGAACGTGAGAAAAATTATTTGCGTTGTAATTAAATTTTAAATAATAAAGTATTTGTAAGTTTGTATATGTAGGGAATATTCAACCATACTGAATTACTTATTCTAAAACCTATGCAAACGTGAATGTTATTACATCATGCAACAATGTTCTTGTAAAACAGTAGAATTGTATTTAGAAAGGGGTATTTCCAGCAGAGTCAAATTATTTTGTTCTCTTTTTTAAACCCCAGGAATGTTTGCCTAAAAACAAATAAATGAAATTACTCTATTTTCTGTAAATGTACAATTTTAATGTACAGTTTATGTTAGAGTTTAGAGGTAAACTAGATATTTTATGCCTTTGTTTGTATAAAGTTGTTGCCAGCCTTAGGAATCGTAAGAATTAAAAAGAATTTCTTTTTTGGGATTCATTTCTTGAAATATAAGCCATTAATTCTTAATCTTGCTCTGTTATCGAGAATTTGTGTCATAGCCAAGGGGCGGGGCATAGGAAGTTGAAACCGTCCGTTATAAAGAGTGTAGTATATATACATATATATGTATGTGTATATGTGTGTATGTATGTATGTATGTGTGTACATATATGGATATGATATACACACACACGTCTGTGTACATATATGCATATGATACACACACACGTGTGTGTGTGCCCTCTCTCTCTCTCTCTCTCTCTCTCTCTATATATATATATATATATATATATATATAGCTATGTATATGTGTGTATGTGTATATGTATATATGTATGTATATATATGTATATATATACAGACAGACAAACTCAAAAACCATACATCCAATTGCGGTGAAAATTTGGAAAATTATTAGGTATATATAGGAAGGTTTTTGAAAATTTTTAACATTCGAAATCTATTCCTTCCCTTTTTTTCGAGCGTTTCATTTCATTATTCCAAGCATTATTTTCTACGGTTAAACGCGAACGATGAACATTTTAATTTATCATATCATAATTACGTGAAAGAAGCAATAATTTCTAGCAATGGGACGTCATTCCGTTAATCCAATGTATAAGTTTTAAGCGCAGTTTTCCTCGGTTAAAAGCAGGAGATTAAAATTTTCAATTTATCACATAATAAATAGGTGAAAACGATATTTTTTTCATTATGACGTCATTCCTTTAAATACCTAATTTATTCATTTCTTATTTTATATTATTTAAACATCGTCTGCTTAGTATCAATTCCATTTGACCTGGAAATTGACATATAAAGGGATTCACTTTCCTTTCCATGTGAAGGAAAATTTAGCAATTTTATATAAGAACTAATTTTAAATTTAATTCTTGATTTATTTTTATGTTACAGTGAAATTCTTATAACAATATTCTAACAAAAAAAGTACGAATTTCAGTGACTCTCATGGACAAATAAAAACCTATCATTTTATATAGTTATCTTTATATTCCTATGGTAGTCAATATGAATGTGTATTCTGTTTCATACGAAACCATGTGGTTAGTATTTTTAAAAATTAGTAACTTGGCAGTTAGAAAGTTTTGAAGCAAGAAAGTGTGGGGAATTTTAAACAAGTATTTTAATTTTTTAATAGTGAAAGTTGCTGTTCTGTACTTCAAATGCGTTTTTCTCAGAACGATATTTTTAATACAATATTGAAACTTAAAATGTGATTTCTCAAATTCTTAAAATATTTTATTGAAAATTACTATGAATCCTTTTCTAGTGAATGACCAAAAATCTTTATATATATATATATATATATATATATATATATATATATATATATATATATATATATATATATATATATATATATATATGGGCAGTGATATGGGCAGATAGAGAGAGAGCGATAAGCAATTACTATAGGCAGACGTGGCTCCTCGAAGTAGTGAATACTGCCTTTGTTTGCAGTTGGGCGCCAAAAATGAGACGCCATTGTGAGTAGAGTGTTGGTGAGTTTAAATAAAGATATGAAGCTGATGTCAGGACTCTAGTGTGTTTACTCGGACCATGTCACGAGTCGGCAGCAGGAACCTTTGCGGATAAAATCATTTGACTTGATGTAAATTCTACTTTTGCGGGAAAATCCTTTTCGAGTTGGACGCTAATCTGATTTTCGCTGCCTGAGAATTGTCCTGTTTCTTTTGAATTCATACTACTGGACGAAGTATGGATAAAATTATCAAACGTGAACAATTATATCCAGGACCATGGCTTCCATCCGCCGTCGGCAGAAAGAGTTTCGAAACCCTTGTGTTCGGGAGATCCGGCCTGCAGGCCTGGCAGGGCCGCATCGAGATTCCTATGTGCTCATTTCATCGAAGCTCCATACAACGAGCCTTCCGGATCGAGATCATAGATTTTCCCTTTAAAGCCAAGCAAGAACTCTTCACGACGAGTACAATATAAAATTTCAGCAAATTAATGAAAAAAAATTCTACAAAACCTTAATGCTTGACCTTTGTATTTTCTGAACATAGAGGTAAAGTTAAATTTTTTTTAACAAAGCATTTTTTAAAACATTCATCAATTAAAATATCAGTATAAAAAATTATAATAAGACTTTTTAAATACGAAACTTTTTTTTTCAAATAATGTGTATTTTTATTTCTAGAATTTATAGTGTGAAATTTTTGTTCTTATAAATATATCTAAATTTGTTTAAATTAATAACATTTCTAGATATGTAATAATTCTTTAAAAAAATGGTATGATTGTTTTCCTTTTTGATTTTTAATATTGAAGAAGTGGTTAAATTTTACTTATTTGGTTCTTTATTAACATGATGTTTAGTTGAATTTTGATTAATGAAATGAAATAATTGAAATATTGTGTACTATAAAACTTAATCATTTTAGAATAATTTTTGGCTTTTATATATTAACAGAGTTAAAATTTAATAATTTCCTTCGGAATTTAAAATTTTGATATCAGAGAAATTTGATTATTCTATAATTTTATCACGTAGAAAAGGCCACCTACATGGGCAAAACTTTTGACCGAAGAGAAAAATTATTTTATTTTCAGCGCGCGTGATTAAAAATTCTATTATTTTTATCGATAAAAATGTGAATCGTCTGTGACCTTGGTCGGAAGCTAACGAAATTGTACGAGTTGTAACTTCGAATCCCGGCAATCTGAAACTGCATCCTTTTTGCTGCTTGAGCGTATAAATTACTGCTTCCGATAACGTTAAATCTTTTATTTCCTTGTTATAACTATTGCAAAAAACTGTGAATTCTTAATTCTTATGACGGAGAATTTTCGGTCTGAACTGAGTTGTAATCGAACTGAGATGATGTTTTGACAACTTTTGCTGAGTGAGGTTTTATTTTTTAAAGAAATGATCTGCTGATTAAAAACTGTAGAGATATTTTTATATTTATGTGCTATTTTATATTCATTTCTTATATTTAACTAGATTTGTATTTAGTCGTTTTTTTATTTTTGCTTTTTATTGAGTGGCATGTAAAGAATTTTTTTCTCATTGTGAGGGGGGGAATATACTTGGGATTTATAGAATGTTGTTGAAATTTTGAAATTGTGTTTTGTTTTAATTATGATATTAGTATTACATAAATTGATTTTGTTTAACTGAAGATGTTTTGATGCACCATGAAGATGTATAACTAATTTTGTTCATCTATGGAGTCAACTTTATTGCTGATTTTGACATAAGGACTGATAATGACATGATGTTTTGAATTTTGTTTTATTTTAATTAAGATTTTTGATTTTGCTGTTTTTATAATTAAGTTGATTTTGCTATTATTATAATTTTGATAATTAATTGTAATTACCCAGGAAGAAACAAAAACCCTACACAAACAAGAGTCACACACCTGTTTTAAACAAAATGTATTCACTATTGAAAACACTATATTGCTTTTTCTTACTTTTGCCACATAATGAGTGATTTTCATTATGACACCTTTTTTACTTTTGAGATTATAAGTTACTGAATAATTTTTGAGAAATGCTATGATGAAAGTTTGTTATAATATTATATTTAGAATAGATTGAAGTTGTCGACATATGATATATTTTGTATTTTGATGAACCAACGAAGAATAACAAATGAAGTGAAATTTTGTAATTAAATCAGATTATGATGTTTGATGACAAGAGATCTCAACACAGTGTACATTTTTATCAAACCTAGGTTCCTTTTTAGATTTTTATTTACTTTCTTACTGTATTACATATTATACTACTAATGATTGTGATAAGAACTCAAGGACATTACATAATACTGTTGGACTGTGCTATAAGAGAAACTATTCACAAAGTCATTTGTTTTTGCTTTCACCATATATTAGTGATATTTTGATATTGTGTTTTTTTATCTCTTATTATACTCATACTGTTAATGTTATTTTTGGTAGCTCCTAAGATTGTTTAACCCAAGGTGTTTTTCTATAACCAATATATTTCTACTCCTAACATATGTTATTCATATTTAACCATATATTCCTAAGTTCATGTTCTTTTTATAATTGTTGTATAATGTGTCTAATTTTCAGGAAAGATTTTTGTGTTTTAGGTAATTGTGTAAAAAATTTTAATCATTTTATAGCACCATCATAGGGTGATTTTTACTACTTTTGAAATTTTTGTCAGTTTTTATAACAGTGTTATTTTTTTGAGGGAGCCACCTGCTCTGACTGAATTATGTAACTTAAATTTATTATTTTTTGGGATGATTAATTAGATGTTTTTTCAAAATTTTAGGGTCCTCTGGGGACTTGCTGGTCAGGAAGGGCCCTCCTGCCTGTGCAAACCTTCAGGGGGAGGGGGGGGAAAGTTGTCAGGATTTAAAATATAGAGTAATTTAAGAGATTTAATTAGGGATTCTTTTAATGGGAGTAACGCGCCTCGCGTTATTAGTCACATAAATACGGCTCACGCGCAGTGATATGGGCAGATAGAGAGAGAGCGATAAGCAATTACTATAGGCAGACGTGGCTCCTCGAAGTAGTGAATACTGCCTTTGTTTGCAGTTGGGCGCCAAAAATGAGACGCCATTGTGAGTAGAGTGTTGGTGAGTTTAAATAAAGATATGAAGCTGATGTCAGGACTCTAGTGTGTTTACTCGGACCATGTCATATATATATATATAGATATAGATATAGATATAGATATAGATATAGATATAGATATAGATATAGATATAGATATAAGAGATAGAGATAGATAGATAGATAGATAGATAGATGTAGGTAGATGTATAGGTAGACA